>CM070010.1:23909858-24416421 GCA_036247105.1 Cirrhinus mrigala
AGAAAAAAACTGACTCTGAACAGCCTGAATGAGTCAATAGTATTCGAATCTCACCTCCATGATGGCTACACGTCATGGTGTAACACATTTGTATAATACCTGCCTATGTTCTAAGTTGGCTGCCCACAAACAACTTGGCCCGCCCTTAAACACATAGTTTTACTGACAAATGCTTCTCTAATCTCAGGGAGTTCAACGCGGAACTTACAAAATGCATTCTTCTTGAAAGATGGCTCAGTACCCAGTTTATTTGGACCCGCTGAATCACAAACTTTAAGTATGATAAATAATAGATGTTTATATTCTATTGAGCGTTCAAAATACAGAACTGTGACAATGGGCATATGGTTTCTGACACGTGCTGTAAGTGGTAGACCGATCACAACAGACTGGGTCATCTGACCAATCAGAGCAGAGTAGGCTCACGGAAAGGAGGGGTTTAGAGAGACTGAATCTTCAAACTGCTTTGAACGAGTCATTTGAGAATCGCTGGAAAATGAGGTGATATTAAATGTATACACTGTCGGAAAAATAGGTTCTGTCGCTGGGGCGGTACCCTACAGATACAAAGTGAAAAAGTACAAATATGTACTTTTAAAGTACTAATATGTACCTTTAAGGTACCAATATGTACTTTCAAAGTACTAAAATGTACAATTAAGGTACGTTTAGGGGTAGGTAAAGTACAAAGATGTACCTTTTCACTTTTGTACCTTAGGGTACCAGCCCAGCGACAGAACTGTACCTTTTTTTTTCTGAGAGTGTATATACAGCAGGTTATATATATATATGTATATTTTTTTGGAAAACAAACAGTTCACCCCAAAAATAAAGAATTTTTCATCGTTTACTCAACTTTGTTTCCAGATTTGACAATGTTTGTCAGTGTAGGAAAATGCTATTGGTTCTTGTGTGTTCTATAAGTTTATTGAGATGCACAAATTATATTTAATAGAAATTTTTAAAGAATAATAACTTCAATTTCAGTCTTTTTTTTATAAACAACTAGGCCAGTTTCGGTGGGGTTCCCCTGGTAAAAATCGCATTCCAAGGGCTAAATATCACGTTACTGGGGTCCCTTTAACCCACCGACGTGAAAAACAACCTGCGGCAACAGTGTTGAAGTAGCCCAATTATGTGGGAAAAACTTGGCAATACTAAACATGGACAATCTAGAAAATTTCTTTCTTTTCCTATCTTCCACATAAATATAAATATTGCCGTTTGGAATGGCAAGGGGGTGGTGTTTCCTTTGTGTCTGCATTGTTATTGTACTAAAACTAAAACTATTAAAAATGACTTTTGTTAACTGAAATGTAAACATAAGGTGGAAAAACTAAAAAACAAAAATTAGAACTGACAAAATAGGTTTTAGTACTAAAATGACTAAAACTAAAATAAAAATAAAGCTAAAAAGAAATATAACAAAAATATTTAAAAATTCATAATCTCATAAAATTACTAAAACTAAAATTAAAATAAAAACCTGAAAATACAAAAACAAAACGTACCAATAAGTACACGTCACTGCAGTTTCCAACAGAAATTAACACTAGAGGCGTTAAAACAGCGAGCACTTGTAATCATTTTTGTACACAGTTATGTTTACCTAGTACTGCTAGGTTTAGAGTTAAGTGTGGTGGAGGGGTTAGGATTAGGCAATCATGTAGCCATTTCAACGAGAGCGGGTAACAGTTTGGCAGGGGGTCGTAAACGGACACAACACCACATGTAAAAAGCTTGCTCTGTAGCTCAGCCGGCATGGAATTGGACTTAGGATTTAGAATCCTTGGGTATGAATCCTGTGAAAAACATGACTCACAATGAAAGAGCTGAAAGATGAGAGATCAAAAAAAAAAGTTAAAACGACATGATTGCAATTGTGCTTTTACATCACATTCAATTTGTTTCGGGTGCAGACAGTCTGTTATTATAAAACATCACAGAGGATTAGAGTTATAGCGCCACTCAACAGACATTTCAAGTCAGAACTGCGGCAACACATACAAAACCGACGTCACATAAAACGTACCATATGTACGTTATTCTGACTCGGGGAAAAAAAACTGAGCACTCTTTTAGCGCCACTCAGTGGACATTTCACATTGAAAATGTTACAAAACATACATGGCGGTACATATTTTGCGTCTTGCGAAAAAGTTCCCACGGGTACGTTTTCATCATGAGATCTGACTAAAACAACACTGCTTTGTGCATATACATGAGCATAATTTTAACCTACAGTATGTTAATGCTCGTAGGTGTGAGTCAGAGAGTTATAAACACGTCACAGATGAGAGAGCACCGAACATTAATGTTCTTATAATTAGCATCATGCTTCATCTAATCGCTGTTTTAGGCAGATGTACTGCCTGCAGCTTTGACTGCAGGAGCTATATTGTGTTTAGTATTTCCAAATCCATCACTTTCACGCAGTTTCTTCAGGTTCAAGTATCAATACTTCAGCTTCCGTGTGAGTCAGTCTTTTACAGACTTCATTTCTAGTGTTATTTTTCTTTCTCCGTCTATTCATCAGCATAGAGACGGCAAGGGCAGAAGCAATAGCGCATTACACAGTGATGTATACGTGACCCTGAGCTATTCCTCCAAACAGAGACATATGACAGCATATGAGTGTTTCTCACTCACATATTGTGAGACAGCTATAACTGCTTCTCTGCTCTGATGGAATGCGTGTGAATGTTATAAATCGATCAGAATTTTTTCAAACAGCCTTTCCTTTGTGAACACTGCATACGCCAACAGAAAAAGTGACTGAATGTTCCTGAATAAACTATACAAATCTTTAAAATGTTAAAAATGGTTTGTTATCCAACATGGTTTCTAATCTCATAGTTTCTTACCCACTGATATCGTCTGCATGTACATTCTTGGCGAGGATGTCACCATCGCTCCCGTATCCGGTTACGTCCACCTCTGGCCCCGCCTCCGAAATCCCACCTTTCTCTCCCGGCTCTGACCCTCGAACCCCTGAGGCGGCCGCTCTCCTCAGGGGGGCTGTGTATAACAACCTCGAGGGGTCACCATAGCGAGCTGTGGTGCCGGCACTGGATCTGGGCGGAGCGTAGCTGGGAGCGTCGCCGGCCTGAAGACGGGGACTCGACGCTTGGCCGAGACGCCAAGACATTGGAGAAGAGCGGCTCGAGAGGGCGGGGAGGCCACGACCGTTAACTTCTGTGGTTACAGTGGTGTCGAATGTTGTCTCGAGGGTGCTACGAAGAAAAAAAAAATAGAGGAGAGGAGATTAGAGGAGAGAATTTGGGGACTGCAGGCGGATTTGGGTAATTAGATCAATAGCCTGCTTCCGAAAGAGCTGAGTTGCCATTTAAAGGAATAAATATCCAACACCTGTGCCAAGGTGAGGAGTTTGCTTGACAGTTTGAGGACCAGTATGTACCCTGCAATGCAGTACTGTTTTTGGAGTTTAAAACATTCACAGACTGGCTTGAATATTTGCGCTGACTCAGACTTTTATGTTGAACTGATTTGCTACAAAACAATTGTGCCACTACTGTTTAAAAGTTTGGGGACGGTTGAATGTTTTTGATAGAAGTCTCTTATGTTCTCCCAAGCTGCATTTATTTGAGCTGTAAAAAAGTTGTATTGTGAAATATTATTAGATTTAAAATAACTACTTTCTATTTTAATATATTTTTTAAAATGTAATTTATTCCTGTGATGCAAAGGTGAATTTTCAGCAGGCATTACTCCAGTCTTTAGTGTCACATGATCCTTCAGAAATCATTTTAATATGCTGATTTGGTGCTTAAAAAAAGTCTTATTGATTTTTTTAGTTTTGAAATGCTGCTTAATATTTTTGTTAAAACTGTTGACATTTTTTCAGGATTCTTTGATAAAGTTCAAAAGAACCACATTATTTCAAATAAAATTGTTTGTAATATTACAAATCTCTGTAGTCAATTTTGATCAATGTAAAAAAAATAAAATAAAAAAATAAAATGAAATAAAAATTAAACTTTACAAATATAAAACAACAACAACACATGAATTTGGAATGCCAAAAATAAAATAAAATAAAATAAAAACAACAAAACCTAAATTTGTTAGTTAACACATGAACTTTGGCAGGCCAAATAAATAAAATAAAATAAAATAAAAACAACAAAAACTTAATTTATATTAGGTAACACATGAACGTTGGCAGTCCAATAAATAAATAAATAAATAAATAAATAAATAAATAAATAAATAAATAAAATAAAAAAAATAAAATAAAATAAAATAAAATAAGATAAACTATAAAAATAAAAACAACAAAAACTTATTTTATATTAGTTAACACATGAACTTCGGCAGGCCAACAATAAAATAAAATTAAATAAAAATACAGAAATGAAACTATAAAAACTAAAAAACAACAAAAACTTAATTTATATTAGGTAACACATGAACTTTGGCAGTCCAAATAAATAAAATAAAATAAAATAAAATAAAATAAAATAAAATAAAATAAAATAAAATAAAATAAAATATAAATGAAACTATAAAAAGCTAAGACAATAACACTAAAATAAAATAGAAATATAAAAAGCTAACACAACAACAAAAACAACAAATGTTATTAGTTAACACATGAAGTTTGGCAGGCCAAGAATAAAATAAAATAAAATAAAATAAAATAAAATTAAATTAAATTAAATTAAATTAAATTAAATTAAATTAAATTAAATTAAAATACAGAAATGAAACTACAGAAATGAAACTATAAAAACTAAAACAACAACAAAACCTTAACATATATTAGTTAACACATAAACTTCGCTGTCAACATAAATAAAATAAAGTAAAATCAAATCAAATCAAATAAAAATTAACTATATTAACTAGAAAATTACATTACATTTATACATTTATGCATCTATAATTATATTTTTACAATTAAAAATAATAACAACAATACAATCATAAAGTAAAAATAAAAAAAGCTAAAACAACAACAAAAACAGCTAATTATATTAGGTAACATGAACTTCGGAAGGCCAAAAAAAATAAAATAAAATAAAATAAAATAAAATAAAATAAAATAAAATAAAATAAAATAAAATAAAATAAAATAAAAATCTAAAACAACAACAACAACAACATACATTCAAAACTATAATAACTATGCTTTTTAACTGCAAAGAGTAGTGTCTTCACAAGATCCTGCCCACAACAGCTCCTTGATATGTCTATATTAGTCCGAGCATCTCTCCACAGCAGGTCTTCTATCTGTAGGTTGTGAGTGTTCAGCATGGTGTGAAGGACCCAGTTGAAGCAGAAAGATTGCCAATGTGCCTGTGTTTGATTGCCGCTCTCCATAAAATGGAAGCTATTCTCATCGTGTCATGTCTAATCCACTTCAACTAGCAGCAGCCCATCAACAAGCACGTTAGCGCGGGCACAACTTCACTCCGACCTCCTGACCTTTGTTAAGTGCTCTGTCCATGTCTCTGATTGCGTGACCATCAATGTGTGAAGTGATGGGTGCACAGGCGTCTCCACACATCAAAAGCTTGTCGAGGCGGGAACGTGTGAGAAAACATATGGACAGATGCTCAAATGCAGACCATGACACACCCAAGTAACCGCAGTCCCGCAACAGCGCTCTCTAGTGGTGAGACAATCACATTACAGTGATTTACAGCGTCAATTTTGAGGATGAACATAAATCTTCAGTATTAAATATACAAATTCATGACAATGTTAAACAAGCAACAAATCCCCCAAAATATGACAGCTAGTTGTTTGCATGAGGGGACAACAGCAGGGGGTCAAAAATGAGTGGCACTTAACAAATAAGTCATCAGCGCCAAGACGATGTTGTCATGACTACAGCGCCTGTATATTAATATCCTCACCATCAAAGTCCATTCAGAACGAATCTCATTAGTGGTTTGTGGCTAGTTAACAACGTCTTTCGAAAGAGATACACTTTCAAACACTATGAAAAAGCAAGCTACAGCAGTTGTTGACCAAAAATACATGTATTGAACCATCCAAAGCTCTCAATTACAGCAACAGCGTTCATGCCTATTGTTATTCTGCTGTGCTTGGTATATTTGAAAGGGTGGCCGCCAGCGCTAAGTGTGGCTATCAAAGCATGTTCTGTTTGTGTGTGGATGCTCTTGTTATGAAATACACCAGAGACTTGTGACTCAGCAGCAAGGGAGGATGGATAACAAGCTGGTGATGGTCACACACACAACGGCTGACCGGTGTTTTTGTATAGATAGGACACAAACACATACATTTGCGCAGTAATATTGGATTTTGCAGTCTGAACACAACACAGTTGATTTATGCAGTTGGAGTTGTTTATAAAATGGTGGCAATATGTGGACAAGACAAACAAGCATGAAAAACACGCTTGTACATACAAGCAAACAGAAGACTGGTCGTAAATAAAAATAAAATACTGAAGTATGTTTTAAGAAAATACCCTACCATTCCATACCGATGTAAAGTACTTCAAAATTTCATGTTTAATTCAGTGTGTTACTTGCTGTTTGTTCGCAGTTGTTTATTAAGTTTAGCAGCAATTTCTAAATGGAAATTGTTTTAAAGTAAATCCCACACTTTATTTTATTTTATTTCATTTTATTTTTATGTTTTCTTTAGTACAGGCAGAAATGAATTAGATGGATTCATGTAAGAATGGCAAGAATAACTAAAGTTTTTTGATTCATATATTTATTTGTTTATTTGTTAATATTTTTGTGGTACAGAAGCATTTTACAAAAAGATTCATAATTTGTAATTATATTTTTTTATAAATTTTATAATTTATAAAATAAATCTATAATTGTTTATTCAATATATCAACTAATATTAATTTAACAGTGTTGTAATTGTTAGGTAAAATTAACAATCTGAATTAAAAACTATTAACTATTACTAATGTTATTAAGAGAATTATATTATATTATTATTTAAAGAATAATATAAATATTAAAAAAAAACTTGAATGAAAATGAGAAATGTTGCTTTGCTAATCAACTGAAATAAGTTAAAATAAACAAATAATAAATAAATACAAATTTATTAAAGCTAAACAGAATAATTAAAAGTGATCAAAAGACTACACTAAAAAACTTTCACACTAAAAATTATTACTGAAATCATTTTCAATAATTGTAATTAATACTAAATAGAATATTACATAAAAAAACCCTTGAATGAAAATGAGAAATGGTGCTTCGCCAATCAACTGAAATGAATAAGTAAAAATAAATAAATAAACACAAAAAATACATTAATGCTAATCAGAAATATTAAAAATGATAAAAAAGACTACACCAAAAAACTAATAAAAAAAGCACAAAATCACTAAAACGTAAAGTTAAAATATGAAAATATAAAAATAATGCTAATTACAAATATTATCTATTATCTACTATTATCTATTCTTGAAGTTATTAAAATAATTACTGAAATCATTTTCAATTGTTGAAATTAATATGAAATAGAATAATATGAATATTACATAAAAAACTTAAATGAAATTGAGAAATGTTGCTTTGCTAATCAACAGAAATAAATAAGAAATAAATAAAAACAAAAAAATTGATTAAAGCTAGACAGAAATATAAAAAATGATAAAAAGACTACACTAAAAAACTAAAAAAAAATGCTCAAAGCACAAAAACAATCACAAAAACTTAGTTACAATAAAAACTGAAAATGTAAAAATAAATGCTAATTAAAAATGTTATCTATTATCTACTATTATTTATTAGTGAAGTTATTAAAAATAATTACTGAAATCATTTTCAATCACTGAAATTAATATGAAATAGAATAATATAAATATTACATTTTAAAATTGGAATGAAAATGAGAAATTTTGCTTTGCCAATCAACTGAAATGTTTTAAAAAATAAATGAAATAAAAAAAAAATAGATTAAAACTAAACAGAAATATTACAAATGACAAAGCCTGCACTAGAAAAAAAAAAAGAATAAAAATGCACAAAGCACATAAAATCACTAAAAATTAAATTAAAAACTGAAAATATAAAAATAAAAGCCAATTAAAAATATTAATAAAAAAAAATTGATTCCACTCAAAATATTTTAAAATGCATTAATAAATGCTGTGAAAACCTTGTTCATTGTTAGTTCATAACACCTAACACTATCAACGTTACAGTTGAATGCCTTTTGCAGCATTTTTAAGCTTCAAACTGTGTGAATTTTTTATTTGGTCAGGTTTAAAGTAACTTCACCCACTGTCATCTGGTCACCCAACGTTTTCTAATACATAATGTGAGCATCTCTGCACTACGGTTTTATGTACCACTCCCAATAGCACTGAACAAAGAACCCAGACCAACTAAGAAACAATGATTTCCCTTTACATCTACAAATCAGCGTCAACAGGACATGTATGAGCTGAGGTTTATGGATTGCTACAAACATAAATCACGTATCTGCAGTTAGTTAACATCACTGGATGCAGCACATTTGGTCAGGTTGCTCTGTCTAATCTATTGATCTGCCGAATCACCCGCTGGCCCAGTCGCCAGCGTTTATCTCCCTCTCTGATGTCACTCCTCATGACAGCTGACAGTTCCACTATATATATTCCTGATGTCTCGTCTTCTCGACAACCCCCGTCTCTTAGCAACATGCTAGTGCTATTGGGAAAGGGTAAGACTGCAGCATTTTTCTGAATCTGCTATCCCTTGAACGGACGGCCAGAATTCAAATGGCCTGATGAAATGAGAAAACAATTACAGAAGCCACCAGTGGGAAAACAGCTAGAGCTTATTTCAACATCCTATTAGATGAAAGTTCTATAGGAAGATAGGGAGGATGCAAAAACCCACCCTCCTTAGTAACTGTTGCTATGTCTGACAAACAATGCCGTTCTCAAACTACAGATCATGTTCTCCCGCAGTAAAAAAATACATCGCGGAACAAAGAGGAAACTGACAACACGTAGAAAGACAGAGCAGGTTACTTCTGGTATGAAAGTCTCAGCTTTAAAATGTTGTCATTTTTCAAGAAATTCAAACAATACATACAATTTTGTGGCTCTTTGATATGTCGTGACAGATCACTATATTGCCTTATTAGACCAAACGACACGTGAGCCGATCGTCTTTTCTTATTTACTTACAACACAAAATAAACATGAATAGATATATTTTATTTAAACCGCGGAATAACGAAATACACACAATTTCAAGTTCAAATCCATTGAAGTTAATCTCCTCTCCTGTCTGATTTGTTCGTCAGGCATAATGGAGGATTCAGCATTATGATTGGTCAGATCGCCTGCCAATCAAGCTGTTTGCAAAAGGTCAGTTATGGCTTATGATGGTTTGGAATCCAATTAACATGAGCGGTTCCAAAAACATTTATTTTTGTCAATGCATAATGCATAAATATTTAAGTGAATTTGAGTAAACACTAAAAAATAAGTGTTCATTTTAGCAATTTCATACACATTAAACAGCATTATGAATACAGTGGATCTTTTATAGGGTACAATAAAAAAGAAATACTGTATTTCTAGTACACTACTGAAGATAATACATTTTGCAATAAAAATGAATGATAACAAAATGAAAAACAATTAGTAATTAATAATAAATAATATATGAAGAGTTTATTTGCAAAAAACGATAAACACCACTAGGGCTGCATGATAAATCGCATGTGATTCATATGCGATTATGAGTGCGATTTTGCGTAGCTTGTCAGCGATTTACGCCTCTGTGTATTAACTGCCGCTCCAGCTGAACGCACGTCATGGAGATTTACTACTAAATCAAAGAACCGGCTTTACTGACTAAACGCTTATGATAAAACTTTTTCAAGGAACCTTGCTAAAGCAGCACGTTACAATGGTAAGGGAAAAGCTGCTTCCTGTATTGTGTGTAATTACATCCATACAGTCTATGATCACAACAACAAAACTTGTCAAGCATCTACATTGCCAGCTGATGAGATTACAAAAAATAAATGTTTCTTTTTTTTTTTTTGTAACTCTGAAACTTGAAATGTGGAGTTATCTGCTTTTTCCAAAAAACGACTGTTGGAGTTAACTGCTTTTGCTATAAAACAAATGTTTAATATATATATATAAAAAACATACTTTCAATGAACTAATGTATGACCTGTATTTGTTTAAGTTATTATTACTTAATCAAAACAACCCAACTACAGTTTGACTGATATTACTTGGGATGCAAAATAAAAAAAAAAACATGATTTCTGAAAATAAATAAAAGTGGATCTGTTTTTGCAAATAAACTCTTCATATAATAGATGATAAAAATAAAAAAATTTAATTTAAAGGATTAGTTTACTCCTGAATGAAAATTAACTGATAATTTACTCACCCCCATGTCATCCAAGATGCTCATGTCATTCTTTCTTCAGTTGAAAAGAAATTAAGGCTTTTTTTTTTTAAGGAAAACATTTCAGGATTTTACTCCATATAGTGGACTTCAATGGGGATCAAGGGGTTGAAGGGGTTAAAAATGAATTTTTACGATCCCACCTGAAGAATAAGGGTTTTGTCTAGTGAAACATCAGTTAATTAAAAAAAAAAAAAAAATTATATACTTTTTAACCACAAATGCTCATCTTGCACTAGTTCTGCGATGCATGTCTACGATTTCATGCATTACGTATTCACGATGGAACGGTCAAACGCTGTTAAGTTCTTCATCTGTGTACTCTGGTTCAGAAAGGTTGGGTAGGGCAAAAAACTCCATCTCATTTTCTCCTCTAACTTCAAAATCATCCAACATCATTGTTTTACCTTTTTTGTAAAGTGTTTGACTTTCTTTGCACGTTTGCTTTGTAAACACCAGGTTGGTACTTCCGCCTACATCACGCGTGACCTTTCCAACATGATTTTGTAATGCGTGAAGTCGTGGATGAAGAGCTAGTGCAAGACGAGAATTTGTGGTTAAAAAGTACAGAAATTTGTATTTTTTATTAGAAAATGACCAATCGTTTTGCTAGATAAGACCCTTATTCCTCGCCTGGGATTGTGTGGAGCCCTTTGAAGCTGCACTGAAACTGCAATTTGGATCTTAAGCCTGTTGGGCACCATTGAAGTGGACAACCTTTTCTTTTTCAACTGAAGAAAGGAAGACATGAACATCTTGGATGACATAGGGGTGAATAACATTATCAGGAAATTTGAATTTTGAAGTGAACTAATCCTTTAAGCTGCCAATATAGTAGCTACTATAATATTTATAATGAGTCAACATTTGATCAATCTCCTTGAGATTCTTGACTTTAAGTCTAGAAGGATTTTTATTTTCTTTGAGATGCTGTCTTGACCTTGAAGAATTTTTTTTTTCCATAACATTGATCAATACAATATTTAAGCTCTGAGAAGCTTCAAAACATGAACACAGGCTCAGATCAATAGAGCTTTGTGATGTTCCCAACACAGCAGTGAATAGGTGTGCGTTTGAGCTTCTGAAAGAACCCTTACACTCTACATTCAGAATATATACCATATGGTATGTTCAGAGATGAATGGAAGTCAATTTTAAAATCTCCTTTTGATACTCCAACGTATGCATGATGGAATCCACATGTCTCAGGAAACCACAGGTCAACCTGACAGTTGTCAAAATGGTGAAAAATGAAACTTTTCCGTACAATTAAAAGAGTCATGACTGGACGCTATCTTCTTTCCATCTGTGCAACCCTGTCGTAAGTTCTAAAACATATTCTACTGAATTACTGCGTTTAGTTTGTCACAGTGAAGAATAGCTTTTCCTTATCTTCATTCATTGCGAGCACAGCCTGACAACCGTGTGTCAACAATATATATCTGACCATTATGAACTCCGAGGGTTGGAGTTTTTTGATTCATGGGCTCTTTACTGGTTAGTTTTACGGCAAGGGAGTGTGAGGAAGTGTCTAACACCCTTTTGGCTCCTTTGAGAAGCAATGTGCTATGAAAAAACAAAAAGGCCAAGCATTGATTTCCAAAGAAGATGCTCCCCGTGAGGGAAAGAGAGAGAGAGAGGGCCAACACCATCTGTCATGTCAGAGCGCTGCCTCTGAACCACTTTCCTGTGAAATTACATTCACATTGTGAGTGAGATAAAGAGAGAGGTGCTGAAATAGGCCATTCCAGAGCCGGACGAATGTGGTTACGCTTATGTATTTTCTGCAGTAACTGGGTGTTTGGGAATTTGGGTTTTAATAAATGATTAACCCTCAACAAAAATTAGAGCATTTTTCATTTCACAATGAGATTGGTAAGCGTCTTTGTTAGCAAAGATGTTGGCACAGTGAGGGTTTGCATTGTTTAAGAGTGCCAAACTGAGCTCTGTCTTTAAAGAAATTAAATTGGCAGAAGAAACCCAATTTTTGGAAAGTGCAGCTGTCACTGTTTTGGAGCTAATGAACTTCCTTTTCATGATGTCTTACGCAACCGCTATATATATCTTTGCAGATAAGGCAATCCCAGAATGCATTGCAACAACTCGATGCAAAAAGCTTGTTCACCATCTTCCCCACTTACATTTACTAGAACTAAACCAGCATTAGCTGGTGACCAATGATCAAAAACTCACCTGTGGCTAATCTGCGTCCCACGTAAACTAGACATGGTTTCTTCAAGATTCTGTCTCAGGTCGGCGATGTTCTTCACCGTACGCATCCGTCTAGTTTCTGGATCCTCCCCTGGTGGACAGAGAGGATAAAACATTGGTTACTGACCCTTCTACAGCCGCCAAGTCTCTTGCTAGTAAACAGTCTGGAAGGCAGAACGGGCTCGGCATATGAACCAGTCAAACATGCTGCGGCCAGCGGTTAGTGAGCCGAGGCTGTCTGCTCTTGGATGTCAACTCTGATGCTGAAGCTATAGCTTGCTGTGCAGCTGATGGGATAAAGGGACAGATTTCACGGTCATCACTTTTCTGCGAATCACGGAGTAATCCATGTGCTATGACACCACTTCTGAACCCCTAAGCCTGGCTCAAAGTTTGGCTGAAGCACGATTTGCTTATAAAGCAGAAATATATCAAATTTAAACAGACTTAGTCATTTTACTTTACATATTTTCATCCTTGTTTTTGAATAAGGGGATATTGATTCATCTCAGTGATACCCACCTTATTCTTCAATGCGGAAGCAAGCCTATGGGCGAGACTTCCGGTTCATTAGCTGCTATAGGGAAATAACGAGAAGAGTAATATCAAGCTGTAAACGGTAAAACTGTTTGCAATACAAACCAGAGTGTTCAAAATTAAGACAACATATTAAAATAATAAAGTAAGACACACCAATTTGCAATAGTTTTGTACAGCTAAAAATAGCTGGACGCGGATGACCCCAGAGGCCAGACCCAAAAAAATGTACAAATGGTCACGCCTGCTCTTACGACAAAAATAAGGTGGATATATTATTTGGATCTGTCCCCCCATAAAGATTAAGTTCAGTGAACCTTTTCTGCAGGGTACAGCATTATTGTTAATGAGTGTCATTTTGTGTGAGTCATTGACTCATTCACTCAACTCATTCATTTAAAAATCTACTTTGAGATACAAATTAGACTCCAGAAATGCTGTTTTAAATGTTTTCCCACAAATGACAACAGAGTATAACTATCTTTTTTTCCTCCATCTTCCATTATATATTAAATAAATAAATAAATGAACAATAAATTGCAAAAACACCCTTATGAAGCCAGGAAAAGACAGCAAAGGCAGCAGTTGTGTGTTTCTTGATGATTTGAATATGATTTGTTTGCTTGAAAGAGTTGTTCATGAATAACACCACTAGAACACAGGTTCTTGATCTGCAGAGGTTCAGTACAATTTTTTTGAAAATAAGCGCCTTTTTTTTTTAACTCCCCTAGAGTTTAACAGTTGAGTTTTACCGTTTTCGAATCCATTCAGCCGATCTCCGGGTCTGGCGGTAGCACTTTTAGCATAGCTTATCATAGATCATTGAATCAGATTAGATATTACAGAATCAGATTTGATATTACACACCGCCTGAAAATAGCCTCCCTGTGCAAACAGGTGGTCACGTTGGTTATGTTGACAGAAGTTAGCTTATATTCACCATGTACCCATGGTACAGCAGCAAAGTCTGGAATGAGAGTATAGTTCCTAGCCATATCGGCCTAGAAAATCGCAACTCTTCATTTTCCGTTGGTCTTAGTACACGATGTAACTACAGAAGAGTCAAGTTTTAAATAGGAAAAACATCGTCATTAGATATGGTCATTTTTGAGCGAGATGCTAATGGTCTAATCTGATTCAATGATCTATGCTAAGCTATGTTAAAAGTGCTACCGCCAGACCCGGATATCGGCTGAATGGATTCGAAAACAGTAAAACTCAACTGTTTAACTCTAGGGGAGTTGGAAAATGAGCCTATTTTCAAAAAAAGTGGAGTGTTCCTTTAAGTGCTTCTTTTCCGCTCCATTAAACTCCTTGAACAAAGACACTCATAGAGACACTCATACAGGCTGATGATGGCAGTAGGAGGTCTAACAGCAGGTGTGCAGGGCTCCCGCATCCCATCAGAGACCTGCTTATTTGATCCAATCACGTCTGGCCCTAATACACACCTCCTGACTGTAAAATACCATGCCAATGGCATGAGGTATGATGTAAACCACTAATTAATCTCATAGTATATTAGTGCACTGATCTTAAGTGATGCTTATGTGATGATGTTGCAGTGAAACTGTTACATGTGGGCATTTAAAGGGGACATCGGATGCAAAAATTATTAGCTTATACTTATACTTTTACATGGTGTTTGCATATAAATGTGTTATAGCAGTGTGTGAACACAACCACCCTACAATGATAAAAATCTATTCACTCCTTTTTTATTAATCCACAAAAAACTAAACAGTCTAAATTATCAAGCTGTTTTGATTTTCTGACCAGTATGATGTCATACTGCTCAAGCCCCGCCCAAAACTACTAATAAACTTTCCTGTATTTGCATATTTCCGCTCTTTAGCCAGTTGTACGCTGTCCGCCATTTTCTCTGCGCTCAAACAGCTGTAGCGACAACGTCTCGTAAGCAATGCAGGTGTTTTGTATTTGAATGTAAAAGTGAACATAAGAGTCCCGAAATGAGAGCCACTGAGGACACAGTGGATTAGTTTTGCTTTTGATGGTAACGCCACCAAACAGACAAAAAAAACAGACAAGAGGGGTGGGGTAAGAAGTAGCTCATTATCATTTAAAGAGACATCCACCAAAATGGGTTGCTGTGAACAGAGCTGTTTTTGACAAGGTAAAAAGGGTGTTGTTTTACATGACCACAGAGGAATTGTAAACCGTATTTTAAAGATATTTCATGAAGACCCTAAAGAATCTTAACAAACTGTGGAAAATGGGCATCTGACGTCCTGTTTAAAATGAGCAATAAATCAAAACTGATCGTATTTACACAATATATTCACAATATACATCATTAATTTTAAATGTGACCTTTACAAATTTTAGTCTTTAGCAACAGTGGGAAAAAAAAAGAAGAAAAGTGAGGTGATTCCCATGATGAATCGCATTAAGGTTTACACCCAGAACTACTTCCAACAGCACTTCTCACTTGTCAAACACCTCAAGGTCAAAGCTTATTTTTCTCTTGCGTAAGTAAACGCCACCTTATATTGTATGTTAGCACATCTGTGCTGCTGCTAAAAGAACTGGACACTCTCCTATACACAGATAAACAGTCAAATCAGTCTGTTTTTTGAAAGAAAAACTGTCTGACAAACAAAAGCAATCATGCAAGTGAGTCTGACTCAAGCCATCTGAGTGGAAGATCCATCTGAGAGGGTAGAAGATTGATGAAGAACACAACCAAGTGCAAGAGCATCATGACTAGAGTGTCAAGACAAGAGAGTGAAAAAAAATTGAGAAGTTGGTCTTGAGGCTGTTTTATATTTTTTTCACACACTTTTGCATTTGGTGCATTATTATATTCAAAAATGTTTCAAATATATACTAAACTGCTAAAAAAGCAAAGTTCATGGTCTAAAGCAGTGTAAGATGTCTGTTTTTATAAGTACATACAGCACTTTGTACAAAATTATAGTTTGCACAGCAGATGATTTAATTTGTTACAAAATATGACTGTAGAGATGAAGTAGTAAATGGAATGACTTTAGTTACATACGCTTTCAGCTACCGTGCTGAAAGTCTTGTTCTGAAAATCCACTTTAAAGCACACTGCTTTAAAAATGTAAAGTTAAGACGTCAAAAAAAAAAAAAAAAAAAAAAAAAAACACTCACTATTTTAAGTAGTTGACCGTCCTGATCCCTACAGCACAGAAAGCATGATCCAGGAGCACAAACAAACAAATAATGAGTCACTGTGAATGTATCAAGCACTCTTTTACCCAGAAGGCTTTGTTTTATGGGATTGTAATGGACCATTCAGCCAAACTGTGTAAGGCAAATAAAGTAATTTCGCACATATAGAGCTACAGGGCCATTTAAAACCCACACACACATAGCAGATGCATGGCTATTCTCACTGCATGTGAATGTTGGATACCAGCAAACATACAAGAGCTTCTGACTCAGATATTTGATGATCAAGAGGGATCTGGGTGGCATAATGTGCACTTGTTGCCCTCTGGGTGAGCAGACACATTTCTGCAAGCACCACTTGAGCCTGTCAGCAGCAAAGGAGGGCGTGAGGACACACCGCTGGCTCTGTCTGATCCGATGGTAGCTGAGCGTTTGCACTGATTTAACCTCATTGTGGCAGTGTGAAAACGAACCTCAGAGTCTTCTGTCGAATGCATTGTGAGGTTTTTGTTTTGCATAATTCAGAGCTGTGTCTCACTCATTTCAAATGGAGATGCAAATGTGTGACACAGCAGGTTTGTGCACCTTCACAGCAAACAGCTTAGCCATTTACATATAGTGTTAAAGGTACAGTAGCAAAAACCTGATTAATTCTAAGTGTCAGAGAGAGGGTGGAAAATAGCCATGTAAAAGAAAATAATGACTAATTTTGGTCTAAGAAGCCCTGACTAATATTTAAAGTTGACTAATATGAAAGAATACTATACAAAATTGACTGCCAGGATGCTAGGTTGCACTGGTTGGTTGACAGGGTGCTGCTACACAGTTGCTAATGTGTTACGAGTGAGTGTTAAAGTCCCCGTGAAATCACAATTGAAGTTTTTTGGCCTTTAGTATGAATATGTTAGCCTAAAAGTTATCTATAACCACAATATTTGCATTTAGAATATGGTTTAATGCTAATATATATTATTTTGATGACATCACCCTGCACTTCATCTTCTCATCAATCTTTCTGTCCAATCAAATGGTCCCTAAAATCCGAAAAGTCCCGCCCACCACTCCATAAATGGACGCTGAAGCTGTGAATGAAATCGGTCACTTGTTCACAGATTTTGTATTTTCTGTATGGTGAATGGCACATACTGCACTATATAGGGGACAGGGAACGATTCTGATAGTGTAAATATGACACGATATGACAGAGACACGATAGCATGGAGCAGATCATATGCGCGAGACGGCGCAGACCACAAAACGTAGTGGACTCATTTGAATTCTAAACAGAATGCTACATTTAATAGCGATTTGGATGAAATTGTGGATATCATACACCATCAAATGCAGCTTCACGGAGCTCAGCAGCTGTAGTCCAAGCTGTGAAATAAACAAAACCCTACTGGCTATTTTAAAAAATGGGGGCGAGGCTGCTTAATATGTCCCACCCTGTCTTCCTGTTTTAATTTAAATTACGTCAACACATTAAAAACGCTGCATGTTTTAAAGCACATCAGTGGACCTTTAAGGTGTTCTGAGTGGTTGTTTTTTCATTGTTGCTAGTGATATTGTGGTCACTATGACTTGGGTCTGTACTTTAATTTTTGGTACTTTTTAAACAGTCACAGAGGAAAACTGGCCGTCATACACTAGACGATTGAGGATCATATACTACCACACTTAAACTCATTTCGATTACAACACACTCGTTCCGAAATGGGTGCCTTGTTGCTAGAAGACGCTAGACAAATGAAAACAATGTGTGCTCTAAAATTTAAATTATGTGAAAATTATCAAACATGTTTGATATCCTTCGGCTAAATGGATTTGTAGTCTGAAGCTAGTCATAGTCGATGACTATCATACACTTCACAATTTTCTGTCAACTCGAATCTCTGACTTTCGGCAACTAGCGCTGACATATCCAAACAGGAAAATCTGAGCAAAAGTCGTGTTGTGTATTCCAGCCTTAAGGCTAAAATCATCAGTCAGATTGTGTAATAGGACATTCTTCCATCTCCATAACAAATACTGTGCAGAACGAGTTACCTTCCAAAGTTTCTTATGCATAGAAATTTAAACAAACCTCTAGCTTTAAAGAGATTATTTACTCACCCTCATGTCATTCCAAACTTGTATGCATTTCTCTCTCATCTGAGAATATTTTGAAGAACACTGAAGTGCTGACTTTCACAGTTTTCCTAAAAAAGCACTGAATTTCTCTCAAAACATTATCATTTCTGTTGGAATCACATGTGGGTGTTCATTTTTAGGTGGCCTATCCCTTTAAGCATTAGCAATAGTTACAGTGACCACCATAAGAATATGGAATAGCCTTTAAAACATTTCCTTAGGTAACTCAAAGGCACACAGGCAAGAATGCTGCTATATGACTGAACTAAAGGGAACTGAATTACTTCAGTAAGATAAGGTGGTGGGCTTGTGAACAAACAGCCCCGTGTTTGACGGTTAACACTATATGGACTAGGAATAAAAGCATGGATCACACCGACGGGAGGGTAAATAGAGCTATTGATCAGAGCAGCAGACAGCATGGCAGCACTTCAATAGCCGGCAGGTGAATCTAGCTTCTAAATGTTCTCCCATTACACAATCGGAGAACCATAATTCAACCAGACACGTTTCTAATGCAGTTACACACACACTCGACCCAAAGTTCAAGATTAAAAATGACCATTACAACAGCAAGGCACAATCAAAGACTGAGTTTGAGTGACTCTGTTTAGCTATGCAGCATGGCACTTACGGCGTGTCTGTGGGTTTAAAACCTGCTCCAGGTCTCCCAACATAGTGAGTATAACTTCTTTGTCCAGCTGTGCCTGCTCATCTCTGGCACTCTCAAGCTCCCAGTCTCCTCCGGTGCCCGCCGGACCTGCCCGGGGGTCCTCATCCGATTTTCTAAAGCTGCCCGCTTTCTCCACTACTTCGGGTCGCTGGTGCTGATGCGCAGGTGCCATCCGGCCGGGCTTACGACCCCAGGGCACAGGTATAAGGGAGTGTTCGGATTGGGAAAGCACCTTGGTGAGGGACAGCGAGAGTGAGCGAGCTCGGGTGCTGCTGTCGGGATGTTTACGGCCGCTACCTCGGCCATGTTGGGGCGAGGGCGATGAAGACGAAGTCCCGGAGGCTGACGAAGGTGGGCACGGTGGTTCATCCAGCTCAAAGGCATAAACCCTCTGCTCCCCATCGCTAAGCAGCACGAGATTTCCGAGAGAACGTTGCTTGCGGAGGTTTAAGTTGTCCGGGAGAGGCTGCGGTGACTTGCGAGGCGGGCTGCCGCCCTGGAACACAGAAAACTCGGCTCCTCGCTTCATATTTTCACACGTTCTTCACACTTTTTCTTCCTTATCTTGAAGTTAGTTTCTCCTCACATGATCCGCAAGCCTCAGGTGGCTCCTGGCACACACGCTCAGTTGCAAAGCTGCCCCTTGCACCAGGGAGCTTCAAATATCATCCTGCCCACACGCACGCTTGCTCGCCGCAGCCAATAACCAGCATCCAGGTGCTTGCACTGAGAGCGTAGTCCTCCTGTCTTCCTCCTCTCTTTCTCTTCTATCACTTCTTTTCTTCAATGCAGCACGGAGTCTCGTGGGAAGCAGATCTGCACCAGATTACGGTTAAATTGTGATACACGTCCTTCACGGCATTTCCCCCCTTTTCCTGTTTCTCTTTCAGCGAGCGAAGACTCTTCACACACTCTGTCTATTAATTACCGGCTGGAGCGAGCGCATGTGGTTCGCTCCAAGGGACAGCAGCAGAGAGCACACACACACTCAGTCTCTGAGACAGAAGCTCAGGGTCCGCCTGCTCCTTTTAACATGCTGTGAGCTGCTTCATTCTCTGTATCCATCTCCCTTTTTCTTCTCTCTGTTTCTCTGTGCAGCAATGATGGCTGGCTTCCTGTTGCTGTTAGCTACCGAGTCAGCACACACCTTCGCAGCAAAACAGTATTTGTGTGTGTGTGTCTGTGTGTGCTGTGGGAATAATGTAAGACAAAACTGGCTTGCAACACTGTGATCTGTCCTCAGACTCTCTTCATACTGAAGAAGGGTGTTAAGATGATATATTTGTAAATGCTGCAGCACACAGGCGAACTATCATGAAAATTATACAAAAGAGCAAAAATCTAATAGAATATATCCCAAAACACAATGATTTTCAACCTTCACAAATCAGGATTTCAAGAAACCTGAACAAACATTAGTAACACTATTTTATATTACTGATTACTATAATATAATATAATATAATATAATATAATATAATATAATATAATATAATATAATATAATATAATATAATATAATATAATATAATATAACATTTTAGATAAATATTGTAATAAATATTAATATATAAAATAATAATAATAAAAAAAAATACTGCACTAAAAACACAGGCACAAATATCTATATATTACATTATATTATAGGTCATAATTAATTCATTTTTAAAGTTTTTTTTTCACTGACTTTAGACAAGCTATTAACAAAATACTCGCCTAATATTTCAGAATTATATTATATTATATAATATTATATATTACAGTTATAATTAATTTATTTACTGACTTCTGACAAGCTATTAACAAAATGCTTGCCTAATATTTCAGAATTAACTAGATTTATTTTTTTCCCTTATAAATTTCAGCACCACCACCAACCAACAAGCCATTAAAATGTGCAAAAACTGAACAGGTGCATGCAGAGATTTTGTTTTTGTACTTGCATCGAGCGGAACATATTTTACAACTGGGCGGAACCCACAACGCTCCTCAACAGGAAGTGAGTTCTGAGGTTAACATCTATAAGTAGACCATGTGAGGGTTTCCCTGACCGCAGCACTGGCAAAACCATGGTATTTCAAACATGACCAGATGTTGAAAAAAGCCTGTACACTCTTAAAAAAAGGTTCCAAAAAGGGGGTTTTTGCAATGATGTGGAACCCTTTTCCACTATAAAGATCCTTTTGTGTGATAAAAAGGTTCCATGGATGCTGGTAAGTGCCAGTAAAAAATCTTTATTTTTAAGAGTGCATAAGCTACCCAAGAGGAAAAATATTTTTTCTCTGATGTTCCAATTTCACCAGGAAAGGTCAATTTCACTGAGTTTTAATTTCTGTAAAATAACCCAGTTACTTTGTTTTGGTAAGCCTTTCTCTGCAAACTTGTGAAAAAGCTAGCTTTTTAGATTTTGTTCGCCCCGTGACGTAGAAACCGGATCTTATTATAATATTACCACCCCTTAATCTGCATGTTTCCACCCACAGTGCCACCATTCTGTTTTCACAAGCGAAGGTGTACCAGTTTTAACGGCACGGGAAAGGTTCAAGCAAAGCATGCTAACTGTTCTGTCTTTGACAAGGACAGAACACTATTTAGAGTGCTAGCCTCAGAGACAAGAGCAGCGGATTTATTGATTTATTTACAGTATATTACACTGCTGCCACTCAGATCTAAGATAAACATGCAATTTCTTTCCCAGCTGTTTTTGTAACTCATGTGTGTTTTTAACATAAACTTTTTAACATAAAAAATTGCGCTTAAACGTGTGTATTTGACAGTTTAAGCGCAATAAGACGTGAAAGAGAACTTAGCATCTCATTTGCATTTAAAGAGACATGCATGAAAACATTGTGTTTCTGCTTCCAGTCAAAATAGGCATTTTCAAAATGATATAATAAATGATCTGTGGGGTATTTTAAGCTGGAACTTCTTAGACACATTCTGGGGACACCTGAGACTTATATTACATCTTGTAAAAAGGGGCAGAAGCAAAAACCTCAGACAGACTAACAATCTTGAATAACTGGATGCACTATTTAGAATTTTTATTTATTTCCTTCATTTGTTTTCAGCAGCACAGGGTGCAATAGCAATTTTATGCTTTCCTTAGTCTCATCAGCTATAAACTGTCTCAAAACTCTCCCAATGCAGCACAAAGCGTACAACAAATGTCTGGCCATGAGTCATAATGTTATTGCTACTTCCAGATCCACTTGCAAACAACAATGTCCCTCACCTTCAAAATGACCACAGCAGGGCTGCATTCTCACTGACGTGCAAACACTGACCGCTTTGTGGTTATGTGTTTGTTTCTGCACTTTATTCACTTTAATTTGACATTCCAGGCATTTTTGTGCATGCTGGAGCACTAATTTATATCTCATTAAAGAAGAGTGGGCCGGTTTAAGGAACGATTTTCCAGTCGAGTTTGTTTTAGGCTGTTTTAGATTGTTAATTATGAACAAAATGTATTAAAGTAACAACAGGGAACCTCAGGGATACACAAGACGATCAGACCCTGAACCGATTAAATCTAATCACGTACAGAATTAATGAAATAAACCAAAAGCATTTGCAGAGGGATATAACGACAGTGGCTGTGCTGATAAATATGCACACAGGAAATGAACAACTAGGAGCGCATGTCACAGTGCACCCTCCAATTCCAAATTGTGCAACGTAGGTAAATGCAGCATTTGGGCAGAATTTGCATTTATTTCTCAACAACCGGCTGGTTGTTAAGAGATGTGTGCTAGCAGCGCCTGAGCCCCAGGCAGCTATCTTCAGCTATCAGCTGTCACATCACAGTCCCCCACACGGAGAAATACACACAAGCACAAAAAACAACACATTCTGCAGCTTGGCCTCCCAAACAAGGCCGGCCTTTGTCCACCTGTCATATCTGACCTTTTCTTGCTGCGATAGCAACATGGAACCAGCGGCCTGCAGAGAGAATCTGTGCATGCGTTTTGGCTTCTGTGTGTATGTGTGTGTTGTGCTCATCTGACTGTCTGACTGTGTGTAGGTATGCATGTGCACATGTGGCAGTACTCATTCTACTGTACCTGAGATCTCCTCCAGGCACTGTTTGGCGGTCTTGCTGTAGACCAGGTCTTTTGTGGGACTGAGACACGGTTCAGGGGGGACTACAGCAGTGCAGTCGTTCTCTGAGTACGTCCTAGGTGAAGCAAAAGGAAAAGTTACAAATGAATTATTATCATTTTAGACAGAGTATTTTTTATTTTTTTTGCATGCATACATACTATGACACAGTCAACATAAATTTTGCATTAGATCAAACCAAGTGCCACGTACAAACCAAGTTTATTTTAAAAGAAAGCAACTCTTACTTCTAGTTTTTGATTATATTTTCAATTAGATGTTATTTTTATTATTTTCTCTTTACATTTTCATTTTAGTATAAATTTTAGTAATTTTGTTGCATGTTTCTGTTATTTTTATCAGTTTTTGTTTTGTTTTGTTTAAATACACTACCAGTCAAAAGTTTCTGAACAGTAAAAAGTCTCTGCTTACCAAGCCTGCATTTATTTGATCCAAAGTGCAGGAAACTCAGTAACATTTTAAAATATTTTACTATTTAAAATAACTGTTTGAATATATTTTAAAATGTAATTTATTCCTTTGATTTCAAAGCTGATTTTTTAGCATCATTACACATAACATGATCCTTCAGAAATTTTTCTTTATTGCTAATCAAAAAAACATTTATTATTAGCTGAGTAGACTATTTATTGGTTTCTTGGATGAATAGAAAGTTCAGAAAAACAGAATTTACCTGAATCAGAAATCTTTTGTAACATTATAACTTTCTTTATCATCACTTTTGATCAATTTAAAGCATCCTTGTATTAATTAATATATATATTAATTTCTATAATTTCTCATGTAACATGGAATACTGGATTAATAATGCTGAAAATTTTACTTTGATCACAGAAATAGGTTACATTTTAAAATATATACTCTTTTTGCTGTACTTTGGATCAAATAAATTCAGGCTTGGTGAGCAGAAGAGACTTCGTTAAAAAATTAAAAAAATCTTATTCAAATACTTCTAACTGGTAGTGTATGTCTATATAGGTTTTATTAAATTTCATTTTTTAGTTGATTTAGTTTTAGTTATTTCATCACTTCAATTTAAACTAAGCAAAAAAGAAAAACGAAGATGATTTTTTTTTAATATTTAATTTTATTTTTGTTGATTGATTGATTGATTGATTGATTGATTGATTGATTTAGTGTAATTTTAAAGTTAACAATAATAACCATGCCACTAATAATAACCACCTTGGGACCATATGGCACAAGTAATTTGAACTATAAAATATTATATTATTATATAAAATTGTTTGTTGCATAAATAAATATTTACAAATACCATTATTATTATTAATATTTACTACTATTATTAAAATTATAATAGTATTATTTAAAAATTAATTCTAAGTACTAAAGAAAAACTGTACTACTATTAAAAAAAAAAGGAAAATCTTCTTTCCCCTATGAAATAAATCATATTAGTGACTTTATATTGCTGTTTTCCTTGTAGCGTTTTTAGGTTTGAAATTCTTGACAGGTTTGTCATTGTGGGTACACCTGGTCCCCCAAAATATAACAAAACCTGGCAAACACTTGCACACAAAACATTGTTCTGACTTAGCTGAAATAGACTGGGAGAAACTCTGATTGTATATGCATAACAACCACATCTACAACAAAGCCGTCCCAGGACACCTGCACTCGCCCAGATAAACATTCCCTCTCACACACATACACACAGTCACACACAAACAATTCAGCAGCCAAATATTTCAGTGGCATGTCACACTGTTAGTTTCACCATGTGTTCCACACTCACGCCACTGAGACGCTGCATTACCTGTGACAACAAACACACACACATACACACATACCCATATTTCACACAAACTCTGGCTGCAAATGCAAATAAGCAAATGATGCAGAAAGAAAAAGGCATAAACTTTTAGGTAACTTCAGGGCTCGGTGAGCTGAATGAACTCGTTAAGTGGAATTGCATAAAATAAAACAGACGGATTTAACAGAAGGTCAACTATAGACACGCAGAGATTTTATGGGCAGGTTTTATTTTTGTTAATATAGTTTTCAAACAACATGTTGATGTGTTGATGTGAGGAGAGGCAGTAAACAGGTGGTCAACCCACTATTCTCCATTCTGGTGGAGGAATATACAAAGCTCACTTCCAAACCCACATGAGCTACCCACCTAGACAACATTTTTAGGCATTATCACTTCTAACACAAAGCCTCAAAGAGTAGGATGCAAAATTAGAGTGCTTTATCCAAAACTTAAGACAGCAGTATACATCAAAATCCTAAAACTTACTGTGGATATAATATTTTATTCAGTGCAGAAAAATACTGAATAACCTGATAAATCTGTGCGCTGTGTTTTTATGTCCATTAACCCTTTAACTGTCACTTCCATTTTTGAACACAAATGCAATATCCAGACTTAAATTTTTGTAATTCATGAATGAAAACATTTTGTAATATGATTTTGATGTACATTTTCCGTGGTAATGCATTGTCTGATTTTAAAATGCCTTTCAAAGGATGAATTTTGAACTTGCAAAGGAAGTTTGAAGTTTTGAACTGATATATAATTTCTTATGATATCTAAAGCGTGAAAGGGAAAAAGGAAACGAAGAAAGTCTTTTGTGAGAAAGGTCAGAACTCATGTTATGATGTAGATTTTTTAAGCTGCACTCTTGACATATAACAATATGGTAAAATATCTATTTAGGAGTCTTAGACCTTTCCAATGATGTATAGTTTGTCATGATTAGATTAGGATTTATTTGTAATATGGTGAAGTAAACTTAGGCATCCCACAGGATGGATGGTGACAGTTAAAGGGTTAAAAAGAAAACATGAATAAATCAAATTTTCATAATTGTACAGTAGTTCAGTAATGAAAAATATCTTAATCTGACTATTAAAAAACACAAAAAAACATCAAAGAATCCTAAAAAAAAGCATCATGGTTTCCACAAAACGATTTTTTACATTTATAATAATATTTTATCTTATTTGATTTTATTTTTAAATCAGCATATTAGAATGATTTCTGAAGGATCACTGAATACTGGAGTAATGGCTGCTGAAAATGTAGCTTTTCATCACAAAAATAAATTACATTTTAAAATATATTCAAATAGAAAATAGTTATTTTAAATTGTAATAATAATAATATCACAGTTTTGCTTTTTTATCTTTTTTATTTTGTTTAATAAATACCGCCTTGGTAAGAAACTTTTTATTTTTTAATTCCTACCGACCCGAAACCTTTAAACGGTAGTGAATATACAATTCAAATTATCCAAAATTAAAGTTTTGAGACTAGTAATGCAACTTCCTCAACTCACTTGCCCTTGCGAAGCATGCCAAAAAAAGTCTGACCCTAAGTGTAGCTGTAAGAGCATGATATCCACGTGGACCTGTTCAAAATGCAGTGTATCGTCTCGCACACCTTCAAGTGCTGTTGCCGCCCTGCGGGTTTTACAGTGTCAAGCGAACCTCTCGAGAGGAAGATCTGCAGCGGTGGAGGGGAGTGCGATAAGGGCTCCAGTTTAAAATTCCATAAAGACTTTAGGTTATAATCCTTATGAGACGGCACTGAGAATGCCAAACACAGCTTTAAAAAAAAACGCCATCGTCTTCCTGTGAATAATGAACCTGTGACAGGCCGGTAAGGAGGTGACTGTGTTTTTATGAGAACTGTTAAGCTCTTAAGGTTAGGCTGTGGAGGTATGTCAGACAGGGGTCAATAGGTTTGAGAGCTTTTTATTCAAGCAAAGGATTAAACCTGTTACTGAACATACAGAACGGCTCAAATACAATACCTTTTCACTCTTGTTTTCAACACTCTCATCTTTGTCTTTCACAGGCCCATTATCACTCTCGGTCTCTTTAATGAGCTGAGTCAAACTGTTATGAATGCCCTCTGCTTATTAATCACATATTCTCTTTTCTGTTCCCACTTCCTCTTCCTCCGCTCTAACCTTTTTACCCTCATTAGTCATCATTTGTGATGTCATCAGTCTCTTGTAGAAGACTGAACAAGACCACGCCCTTTAAACGAGGCGGTTTGGCAAACGACTCAGCAATTCCCACTCGGGCTAATAATACTGTCGAGATGAGACATCTACCCGCTGCTTTTTTTAACAAAGTATTGCGAGATTAGATAGGTGGTGCAAGGGACAGATGATCAGTGGGTGTGTGTTTGTGCATCTAAAAGCTGGTTTGATAAACTATAGATAGATTGCTGGTTCAACATATATTTGCCTGTAATTAATGAAGCTTTATGATGCTCTGTCAACCTCTGCGTGTAAGAGGGGTCTCACTCTATCTGGTCAAATAAAGACTAGTCTAGACAGTCTATACTGAAAAGAGATCCATTCTGTTAACACCACCCCCCACAGTCAGATTTAACAAGACATCCTTTAAATTTCTCGTTCTGCCTTCAAACTGATGGCAGCGTGAAGAAATGATTGATTCGGAAATGACTGAAACCCAGGTTGCCTGCACAGAAACACCACTGTGCAACATGTTGGAGAAGTGCACTTCCCTTTAGGCCACCGCTAAAACTTTAATTTCTTTCTAGATATTTCATACAGGTAATAAAGGGACAGTTCACCAAAAAATGAAAATTCTGTCATTAATTATTCACCCTCATGACGTTCCAAACCCGTAAGACCTTCCTTCATCTTCAGAACACAAATTAAGATATTTTTGATAAAATCCAAGAGCTTTCTGACCTTTGATAGACAGCAACTCACCTACCACATTTAAGGCCCAGAAAGGTAGTAAGGACATCGTTAAAATAGTGATTCAGTGATGTAATGTTGTGAAGTAATGAGAATACTTTTTGTGTACAAAGAAAACAAAAACAATGACCTTTGTTCCGTGTCAGTCTTTGATGTGCGTTCACAAAATTGTTGAACGAAGTTGTTATTTTTGTTTTCTTTGCACACAAAAAGTATCTTCCAACCTTCATAACCACTGATGGGAATAGCAGCGTTCTAATTAAACGGCGTTACTAACAGCATTGCTTTTTTCAGTAACGAGTGATCAAACGAATTACAGCATTACTTTTTTCAGTAACGAGTAATCAAATGGATTACTGTTTCTCCCATTACAAGCCATTACCGTTACTGACAATAAAATGCTGTGTTACTATAATTAAGATCACTGAAGCAGTTTTCATCCGAGTAGGCTCTTTCTCAGCCATAAGACCTGCAAAGTTCTTCTTCTGAGGTAAATTCTGGCTTATTCCTCTCAGCGCATCTTCTTAAAGAAACGAAAAGCAGTCGAGATGAACTTGATGAACGTTCACCTTTGTTTAGGGATGTTTCAAATTTGTAAAGCGGAGCTCAGGTTGTTTTATTTACATGTCTGTGAAGAGAGGTGCCGGAAACTGCGATGACAGAGAGTGCAACCTGTTTATTTTCTTTATTTTACAAAAGCACGTTTTGTTGTTATTATGGACAATACACAAATAAAAATAGACCCTTTGCAGTTTCAAACAATATCTTATTCTTATCTGTATGATCAAAAATGATGGAGTATTTTCGTGGTCATCAAAAAAACGAGACCCCAGAGGGTTAACAATGTTGCTGGAAGGTGTCCCACAGCAACATTAAAATACCGTAGATTGGTGTACAATGTTTTTTCATTTAATTCATTTAATTTTGGGGGCATCCAAGTTATTTTACATATTTTAACATTTTTTTAAGTGACACAGTAGTTACTTTCCCTGGTAATTAGTTACTTTTACAATGATGTAACTCAGTTACTATCTTTGAGAAGTAACTAGTAACTATAACTAATTACTATTTTAAAGTAACACGCCTAACACTGTATAACATTACGTTTGAACCACTAATGTTACATAGTCTATTTTTACAATGTCCTTACTACCTTTCTGGGCCTTGAATGTAACTCTTGGATTCATCAAAAATATCTTAATTTGTGTTCTGAAGATGAACAAAGCTCACATGAGGGTGAGTAATTAATGACAGAATTTTCATTTTTGGGTGAATTATCCCTTTTACTTCCAACTCTGAACAATTTTTTTCTGTATTATTTATGGTATATCTTCATAATTAGTGCTTATGAATGGTTACACCCGTTACATTTGGCATCAGAGATTGTGCATTTTTAGTAGTATGCAGAATAAGTAAAAGATGAGGTAATTATTCTGGACCACCTGGGGATAAGGGTTTCATCTTTGCCTGTCTTTCGAGGATAATTACAGAGCCCTGCTGTCTCATAGATAATGATAATGATTTCACAACCCAGAATAGAACCCAGGAACCCAGATCTGTCTGTTTGTCTGAGTCTTGCCCTTTTATGTCTCTAAGCATCATTGGATATATGGACCCCAGAAGCCTTGCCAGGACTAGAAGTCAGCTGGGTCTATGATGTGGACATAGTAAGTTTGAAAAATGACCAGTTGGCATCTGTATTGAGGGATTTCTGTTCAACAACTAGCTCAGAAATAATTTTATCCAGAGGGACAAAGTACACTGATTGCAAGCAAATCCCACCTGCTATTAATTATCTTGTTAGGTGTTCAATGGAAAATGCCAGTAATAGGATCGTATGCAGCTTTATGTAACTCAGAGGTGCCCAAACTCAGTCCTGGAGGGCCGGTGTCCTGCAGAGTTTAGCTCCAACCCCAATTAGACACACCTGAACCAGCTAATCCAGGTCTTACTAGGCATACTAAAAGCTTCCTGGCAGGTGTGTCGAGGCAAGTTGGAGCTAAACTCTGCAGGACATCGACCCTCCAGGACCGAGTTTGGACACCCCTGATGTAACTGAACGTGAATTTTAGAAACCATCATTTACAATTGGCGCTTTTACACCGCGTAGTTCTAAGAACTCAGTTCTAGGAACTAGCAGGCATGGTGGTTTCTAGAGAACCAACTTCCCCCTCGGGTCGTTTTCCTGGTTGCATTGGCACCGGAAGCAGGAACTCAGAAGCAGCCAACAGCAGCGTCTTTATTTGCAGGATTTATAAACGTCAAAAACCGGTGAATGCAAGAGGCCGTAATCTGAGCAGTTTTTGTTGTGTGTCATGGGTTTTGTGACAATGGAGATGGAATGTAAATGCACAATTTACGCAATTAAAAGAGCATGAAAATCTGACTAAATTGCTTTTTCCATGTTCGTGGAGTAAATATTTTAACTCTGCTTTCAAAAAATGCTGGGTAGCCGGTGTTTTGTATGCACTTGGCCAATCAGTGTACACTTAGGTCACTGGTAGTTCCTATAGAACTGTTTTAGAGCCTATCCCGAAGTAGGAGACAATTTAGCTCCCCCAAACAGAGTTACTGGAACTAAATACGTTTGAATGTGGCGAACACGCCAAAAAGCAGAAACTTCTGCCAATGGTTCTAGGAGCTATGAAAAGGTTTCTCCGGTTCCCTAATATGCAAAGCAAGAGATCTGAAATGTGCATTTGTGTTTAAGAATCACTCACCGATACATGAAGGGGGCGACGGTTGCGGTGTTGGGATGGTTGTGTTGTTGCTGCTGGGGAAGCTGTACTGCCCCATTACCACCTAGAGCTCCTCCACCACCCAGCCCAGATGTGGCGGATCCAGAAAGCGCTGAGGTACTTGTTGACGACACCATGCTGGTCTTCCGATTCTCCAATCCTCCCAAAGATCTCTGCATATATATAGACTGACCACCTTTACTAAGTTTGGTCTTCTCGCCACCTGTAGCAGGAACACTAGTTGCAGGTACACTGGGTTGGCTTGCTGCAGGCTTGGCGGTCGCTGTTGGAGCCTTCAGACCAGACTTTGGGATGCCGGAGGAGGCTGGGATTGCACTTTCTTTCTTCACAGAGGCTGCGGATGTTTTTCCTCCTTTGGGGATGAGGCTGGCAATCTTGGAGCCTTTCTTAGAGGGCTCCACCATCACTGGCTCCTCTTTGGGTGGCGTGCTTGCTTTGCTCTTGGTCTTGTTCTTGTCCTCTTTGTCTTTGGGTTGTGGCAAGGACTTATTATTGTGGTTCTTGCAGTTGTTAGCCTTGCTTGGGGGTGCAAAGGAGGATGCGGGGGTCTTCCCCTGCTGTTTTGAGATCCCGCAGGGCGGTGTGGGACTGCAGGTCCCCTCATCGCCAAACTCCGACAAATCGTCCTCCTCCTGGAGAGCCATTTCGGCTACTGAGGGTGAGGTTCTGGATGCCGATCGAGGGTTGATGAGCCGAAATTTCTCCAACATTGAGCGCTGGTTGCCAGGGGCGGATTTGGAGGAGTCTGTGATTGGGGGACGGAGACGATCGGATGATGAGGGAGGGGTCGGGGAAGCGGTTGGGCTGGGCGGTTTGGTGGCCAGCATAGATGAGGTGGCACTGTGCTTCATGTTCATGGACTTGCTGCGCCAGGTCTTTCCGGCAGTGGGAGAGGGGATGGCAGAGGCCAGCTGCTGCCCGCTGGTGCTGGAGGGCACCGAGCCACTGCCGTTCATGCTGCCTGGCAGAGGAATGCCCTTCACCGACTCTGTATCAGAGAAACAGTTAAGTTAGACTGATATAACCACACCCTAGAAGCAAGTCAAAGGTATAAAAAATTATGACTATAACAACAATCAAATATTAGCATAAGTGGAAAGAGATTTGGGGAAGGCAAAAAGCCCCACAAACACATGAGGAATAGATAGCCTCCATCCAAATCTTTACTTTGCAATCCCACAGCATTCTGAAATCCCAAGCAATGCTGCGATGCACTCAGGCAGAAAATTGGATCCTAAATTGATTTTGTGGGATTTCAAATACTTTGTTGATGCCAGATACCCTCTTGTTCTTTGTAAATGCGGTGATGTTTTGCACAAAATCAACATGGCTGACAGAATAACATATATAAACATACTTAATCCAATATAAATAGCTCATGTTCATGTGGGGGAAACTTAGATTTACATATAACAAGCCCTTAAGAGCATGACAATGCAGAAATGTAACATCCTTTAAAATACAACTTGTCTGGGCCTTGACTATCAGTCCAGTGATGATGATGATGATATAATGATGAAAACTTATTATTGCTTATTGCTTATTACTTATTATTATTAAGCTCAGGGCCCAGACTCAAAATTCTTTACAATATTAGTGTATATAAATTGGATTACTTTGACTAGATCTCAATGGATTATACATTATTAACAAAAAAAAAATTATGTATGAAATTCTTGCGTACCTTGTAAATACAATGCATATGAATATACAGTACCATGGTATATACAAAAATACCACAGTACTACAATCTAATTCTACAAATGTACCATATAATACTAAAAATTGGTATATTGCAGTAATAAGAATTTATTCAATTTAATCAACTATTTTAGAAGGAAAGAAGATGAAATACTATATATATATATATATATATATATATATATATATATATATATATATATATAATATATATATATACATACACATGAAATACAATTTTAATGAGTTCCTGTGAACTTAAAAAGATAAGTTGTACACCATTGCTTCTGCTGCTTTACAACACAGCAGAATGCAAGTAAATCTACTTAATCTTACAGCAACTCAGGCTGTCCCCAACTTTGATTCGCACCCAGATATATCAAAGGGTCAAGCTGAAAAAAATCCTAACACAAAGGAAGAAAGGAGGAGATGGGACTTCATTTGGTTCCATTGAAAATCTTGAACAGTGATTGGACTGTGAATGAGCGCTGTGTGGATCGGGCTTCAGTGCATGTGTCAGCTAAATTAACCTCGTCTTTGGAGATAACAGCAGCTTAAATAACAGCCTCTCTCACACACATACACACACCAGACCATCGAAACGTGGTTACCATAGCTACCCTTTTCTCCACACCACTTTATATGTTGAAAGTGAAATGCCACTTTATTCTGGGAAGTCTGATAGGATGCCACACACATTTTTTAACAAACACATTAACAGGTGTGATGGGAGCAAACATGGCATTGAAGATTTTCCATCTTAATTTACTATTGTCTAATCCAGAATGGATTTCATTAGCTATTTTTTTTGTCCTCATATACGTCTCCCATCTTCGTCACAGGTGCTACTGTATAAAGCCACACCAAAAGTTCAATGAATGTACTAAATAACACTGAATTCCTTCAAACTAATCTAGGATTTAGACACAGAGCTTTTAAAAGCTGAGCTAACGCTAGCAAACATGCTGATTCACTCCTGCAGCCAGTGTGAATGGAGAAATTAGCTTTGTTATACAAGACTACTTAACATGCAAGTGTTTGTGCCCACTACCTTGGCATAGGGTTTATAAACAGTGTGAGATTTGCGTCCACGGAGAGGCGTTGTGCTAAAATACGTAGGTGATGGTAACACAGGGTGCTGACAGATTTGAGGTTAAGGATTAAATCAGTTAAAGGTCAAACTCAGGATTATGAAATTTGTATTCAAGCCTGCCGTAAAATGAAGGACTGCATGCTAACTCTGTTCCAAAACCTAGTGAGCTGCCATAAGTGACCAATTTGAAACATTCTATGTAGGCAGCATGAAGCACAAATGAGACATGACTCACAATTTAGATATTAGCATGTGGCTAAACTAACAAAGTCGATACAATAACCACCCTACTGAAACAAAAAAAAAACAAAAAAAAAAACAGGCTGGCCTAGGCTGGTTGGCTGGTCTTAGCTGGCTTAAGCTGGAAATAGCTGGTTATAGCTGGTTTTACCTGGCCAGCTAAGGAAGTGGCCAAAACCCCTCTAAAACCAGCCTGCTGACTAGCTATGACCAGCTAAGACCAGGCTGGATGATCAGCTAAAACCAGCCAACCAGCTTAGGCTAGTTTTAGCTGTTTTTTTTTTCAGCAGGGCAACATCAAAGAACCATGAACATGTAAATGTGTTATTACATTCTTTAAATATTTAAGGTCAAAGGAATTGGGCTGACAAAAAATGTGTAAACCACTGATCTGTTTAAACAGGGACAGCCTGAAATCAAAGTAACTGTTGTTAAAACTGATAGGAATAAAATTCTACAACAATCATAACATAAGAATTGTTCTTTCAAAGCTCAAATTACTCACAAATTTGTTTTTTTTTTTTTTTTTAGGATAATCCAGCTAATGCATGTTTCGTGGAGTAAACAAACAGTTGATTTGCTCTTTTAACTGTACGGCAGGACTTCTATTCCTACAGCCAACATTTTGAATGTTAGAATGTCTCTTTTAACAGGTTTAACTGTCTCTTTTAACTGTAAAGTGCAACAAAAGTCACAATTTCTCCAATTAATATATGCTCCAGATTGTTTTTGAATGCATTTTGGAAATGTGTGGAAATGTGCCCCCTATGAATGATAGATGTGGTGCTGACTTAATGTGCAGTCACATTTATGGTAGTTTTCGCAGGCAAAATGCAGTCATTTTGGTAGAAATCCACAAAATTTCAATTCTGAATGAGGCCAATGGATTTCCTCATGCAGATTTGGCAATGGGTTTGAATTGGTCACACAGATTCATCACGTTGACCAACAGAAAGATGACTGGTTTGAAAGCTACTGCTGTGTGAGCTTTGCTTCATACAGTTGAAGTCAAAAGTTTACATACACCTTGCAGAATCTGCAAATTGTTAATTATTTTACCAAAATAAGAGGTATTATACAAAATGCATGTTATTTTTTTATTTAGTACTGATCTGAATAAGATATTTCACATAAAAGACATTTACATTTAGTCCACAAAAGAAAACAACAGTTGAATTTATAAAAATGACCCTGTTCAAAAGTTTACATACAATTGATTCTTCTTGATTCCCTTGTTTGTCCTGAACAGTTAAACTGCCCGCTGTTCTTCAAAAAAATCCTTCAGGTCTCACAAATTCTTAGGTTTTTCAGCACTTAATACATCGTTTTTCCTTCTGGAGCATGTGTTTAAACCTTCTATAATAGTTGCATATGAGTACCTCAATTGTCCTCAGTGTAAAAAAATGGATCTCAAAATCATACAGTCATTGTTGGAAAGGGTTCAAATACACAAAAATGCTAAAAAAAAACAGAATTTGTGAGACACACTAACTGTAGGTAACTACACAGTATTAAGAATCAATGTAAATGACGATATGTAAATGTCTTTTATGTGAAATATCTTATTCAGGTCAGTACTAAATAAAAAATAACATGCATTTTGTATTATCCCTCTTATTTTGCTAAAAGAATGAACATTTTGCAGATTCTGCAAGGTGTATGTAAACTTTTGACTTCAACTGTACATCGCTAGACTATCGACAATAAGCAACTGCCCTGTTTTGCCTGCAAAATTTTGCTAATGTGACCGCACCCTGTATCTCACGAGGCAGCAGAATTTTTCTGCCTATTGCTTGGAACAGCTTTTGTGTCAACTGTACACCTACGATTCCTTAAAATGCTAGGTAGGCAGCTCACTAGGTTTTGGAACAGAGCTCTATTCTCTTGCTACCAGCCCCTCCCATAGCTCCTCCAGTGCGGCAGACTTTTTGGACAGAGGAAAAAGGAAGATGAGGGAAAAAAGGCAGATGGGAGTTTGCTTTTCTCATCTGTGGAAGTATTAGCGCTAGTAGCCCTGTAAATCAAGGTTCTGAGTAATGTCAGGCCTGATGGAAAAGGGCAGGAATGGGTTTCGAGAGAGACGTCGCCTATTAGGACTCTTTGATTCATCAAAGCTCCGTCTGCCATGTGAGACCCTCTGTCTGGCTTTGTGTCTACCGTCGCGCCCTGTCCGTAACCAGTGTCTGGGAACACCAGCATCTGTGCTAACAACGAACGAGGACCAGTAAAGTCCGGTATAAATCTAAGTGGGCAATATAGCCAAAACAAACAGTCTGTGAGGGAAATCGGTTGCGTTTTGTTCACGGATCCTTGCAGTGAGAGGTGAACCAGGGGCGAAATACGGGTCACACGTCTGTGAACTTCCAACCCGACTTCAATCAACACACTCCATCAGGCCAAGCGCAGATTTATGAAGTAACCAACTAGCCTGTGGAGATTTACACACTGGTGGCTAAATAGCCATGTGGTTTTATGAAGTCAGCTTTGAATGATGGTTCAGCTGTGACAGGAAGATGAAATCTGAAGTGAACTCTGAATAGGCTTGTTATTTGGAAGAAGCAGAAATATAACATGAACGTCATTTCCAAATATACAGGAGGAGGACAGTGAATGCTGAGGGCAGATCACCTTTTCAGATGTGAATAACACACTAGAGAGGAACCACAGTGCAATATTATACTTTAATTTCCAGGAAATTGTGTTTTTCCACAGATTTACTGTATGTCATTATGAAAATGTAATAATAAATGCATGAAGGGAACCACCTCAGAGCACCTCAGAGCCCTGTGCCACAGCGCTATTGTTCCTGAGATAGTGGCACCATCTAGTGGATAATAGGATATAGTTGTGTAATATGCAGAAACCTTTTAATAGTAAGATTCTGTATATTGCTCACCTCTATCGTTGCCGCTAGCATACTGAAGTGGTTTGCTCTTGTCAATACTGTTGAAGCTTTGGCTCCTTCGGTTGAGGTTTGAGGATCCGTGGGTTTTACCACTGCTACTGCCGCTGCCTGCAGCGGGGACTCTGGAGGGACCTGGCAACCTGAAAAACACAACACACACAGTCATTAGTTTGAGTTTCAATCACAGGACATTATTAAATACAAACTGTACGAGCTTACATTATATCTCTGATAGACACACATACAGACCAGGGTTATACACTCTAAAAAAGATGTTTCGTACATGTAGTAACGGTTCTATTTAGAACCACAGCATCCTGAAATGTTTCTTTGCGTTAGAGTTTAAGGTTCTTTATTCCCGCCTTTTTGTTTTTCAAATCTGTAACTGTCAAAGCACCTCATTACTGATTTACTGGAGTTCAGCAGTCCAACTACACAGACTGTCAGCACACTCCCAACAGGTAAATAATTTCATTTTTAATATTAAATACAAATTTAGGTTTAAAATAGTAACTGATTTCAGAACAAACATGTTCTTTTCTCTTTTTAGTTTTATGGTCACATGTAAGTGTTTGCAGCTCTGTTAAGTTGAGGATACTTCTCTCCACTTCTGCACTAAGTAACAGAGACATTACATTTATAATCCATATTGTTTTCACTTTTTAATTATTACTTGGGTTTATGCATAAACATATAGTCACCAAAAAAACCCCCCCAAAAAAACACATACACATTAAAGCTTTTCCATTAATTTATATATATATATATAGTTTTGTTTTAAGATTGTCTGAGAATTGTGTAATGAAATATAATATATACAAAAAATATTAACAATCCTACCGTTAATGATATAAATATACTAATATACTAATATTAAGGAAAAAAACTACCATTAAAAAGGTAAATATATATATATATATATATATATATATATATATATATATATATATATATATATATTCAAATATCAATTATAATATTATACTAAAATGCTTAAACTAATAAAAATGACACAACACAAAATTACTAAAACTTTAAAATGAAAACAGAAAATAAAAGAGAAAATAATATCTATCTATCTATCTATCTATCCCTCCATTCCTTCCTTTTGTAGATACATTTGACTTCACAGAAAGGAGCAATGTGAAATTTTATGTATTTATTGATTTATTTATTTACAACATTTATTCTTCCACATCTGTAAAAAAGCTGTTGGACATCAAATATTGTGAATATTTACTTCAAATGAAAGGTGGTCATTTATTCAGAACTCTGGTAATGTCTTTTGACAGAAAACACACTCACTTGCTTGACAGTGAAACATTAAATGAACAGCATTTAACACGACAATCTGACTAATATACAGTGTCTTCTAAAACAGCTCATTTTTCAATATGTCAACACAATAAACATCTCTTAATTGCTTTAAAATCCTCAATAAAACTAGCCTGTGTGTGTGTTTCTTTGCATTGTCTAATGCTCTATTCACATTATTGATGATTTACTCATGCACAAAGCTTGTTAATGACTCACGAGTGCCAGTTTTTAATTGGGAATCACGACCCTGTGACACATCAACCTAACAACGGCCAATAAAAACGTCGCAGGGGAACAAAACAGCAGGAATTCAACATTCTTTGACACTGGCACTGTTTCTTACCGATGATTTAATTTAACACAAAACAGAGATGTTTCACCTTACTCCAATCTGATTACGGCAATAGACAATTGATTTTACCAAATGGAATTGATGACCTAATAAAAACATCTGAAATTCCCATCATCATTTGAAATTCTCAACACTGATCAAATGTTTTGAAAAGTCTTATTACACAGATTCAGAGCAAATAGCTTTTCCTAGAAATGATGGATTGGAGAATGATGATTCAGGCAGTTCAGGTGCATGTCTCATCAAGCCTCTAATGGCACTGCTTCATCACTCGCTCATTTCCCATCAGGCACTTCTGCTTTTCCCCATTAACCTGTTGTGCAGACCATCATCGCCAGCTATGATAATATGCAAGCTCTGATAAAGCATGTCTGGTGCTGTTTCTCAGAAAGGTTATTTTGGTGAAAATTGGGATGGACATCAGCGTCTAAATTGAGGACACGGTCTAAATGGAAGAGTTTTAGACGTTTTAGTTTTAGCAGACTCACACAGAATCTGTGTCGTTAGAGAGCACCACAGTTTCCTGCTGGGCTTCCTGTGTTTGTTTATAAAATATTCTGACTAATTTCATCATGCTTTTATATATCAGTAAGACTGTGTTACTCTCAGCAACACGTAACATTTTATCATGTAAAAATCTGCAGAATTCTTCAGATTTTTTCCCTGAATTTGCAAAGAAAACACATCAAAAGTGAGTAGATTCAGTTTGGCCTGGTTCAAAGACGTAGGCAATGTCTGACATCAGCATTTAGAAGTCATTTGGTTTTCTAATTTGGTCTTGAAATGTTCCTTAGACTGTGATTTGCATAAATATGTATCATGTATACATTCACAAACACAAACATGCCTGTAGAGGATGAATCTAGTGCATACCCAGGCATTTCAAGATAGAGAATGTTGCTAAAATAGACCTGAATTAAAGCTGCGCTGTGTAATATTTTCCGCGCTAGAAGACTTTAATCTATCCCGACTTACATTCAGAGACAGGTATGACATTTATAGGTTGATTTACCTGGAAAATTCATGACACTTTCAAAGCATCGCTCTTTTTGAGCATCCTGACCAAGCCGACACAGCAACAAAACTGGCTTAACCAATGGCATGAGTTGTGGGCGGGACTATCTGTTTGTTTGGCCAATGGCACGAAAGCAGAAAAACTTGAAATGTTTAATGACACTAGTAGCACATACATGACATATTCTACTTTAAAGGCTGTTATTAATAAGTCCGTAACAATTTACAGTAAGGTTCATTAGTTAACAGTTACATGAACTTCGAATGAAACAAACTTCGACGGCATTTATTAATCTGTTAATTTTAGCATTTCAGCATTTCAAGTTGTGTTTGTTAACAATAGTTAATGAACTGGGAACTAACATGAACAATGAACTAATAAATAATAGTGTAATAAATGTATTGTTAATCAAATGATACCTTATTGTGAAGTGGTACCGAAAAGTCTGAATCTGAGGTGGTCATTTGCAAGACCAGATCTCTGGACCTGTTCTTGTTTAATTTAGATGAATAACTAAAGTGTCAGTGGGTCTCAGATGAAAACCGCAAGGGTTTGATGGAGTTCAACTGTGAAACGTCTCAACTTCTAAATAATCACTGAATTTTAATAACGCGTCACATCTTATCCCGTCTGTGTCTTGCATACACAAAAAGGCCTTATGGAAGATAACATCTTTCAGATAATGCCCATTAAAATTTAGAGCAGGATGTTTAAGGATCAAATAAGACTGCTCCTTGTCATCTTCGGTGAATCTTAATACTATCTTTCCAATTGAAGTACACTGAACATAGCTGAAAGTTTTGGATTCTAGAGGACAGCTAATTCATGCATGATTATAATGCTTTCTTTCCTTTAAGAAACAAGAGTATAGGTTATTACAATGTTCTCTCCAACCCAAATTACTACACAATATTGTTATGAACTGATCAATTACGCCTCAGATGTAGAATCTGCATCTATCTGAAGAAATAAACAGGAGTGTGTATTTCCGTTTGTGTGAATGTGTGAGTGGCTTATTAGTGACTTAAAAAAAAAATGATTTATTCATGAATAATAAAATTTAATAGAACCCACCAGCCTATCATTGGAATATGTTAAATATTAATGAACTCTAATTAAAAACCTGTCTGTAATTCATTAATTGGTACTCGTTCATTCGTGAACCCAAAGCCACCAAAGTAGACAAGTTGTTGGAATATTTTTGGACAACAGGGCGGTGAGATGTAATAATGTATTAACATACACGCATGTTGGGTTTCCATGCTTTATGGGGACATTCCATAGGTGTATTGGTTTTTATGCTGCACAAACCATATTTTCTATCGCCCTATACTAACCCTACACCTAAACCTACCCGTCAGGAAACTTTCTGCTTTTTTGATTTTATTAAAATTCATTTTGTATGATTTAGAAGCTTGTTTCCTCATGTGAACCAAAAAATGCCCCTACAAGGATTTCGGATATTGCCATCTTTTTGACATTTTGTCACCATAACGTAGGGTTTACCACACACACACACACAAACACACAGAAAGAAAATTACATAAAAATAAAAAAAAAGCCATTACTCCAGTCTTTAGTGTCACATGATCCTTCAGAAATCATTCTAATCTGCTGATTTGGTGCACAAGAAATGTTTCTTCTTATTATTGTTAAAAACTGTTTTTTTTTGTTCTGGATAAATGTCTTTACTGCCACTTTTAATCAACTTGCTTGAGGAAGTTTGCTGAATAAAAGTACTCATTTCTGAACTCTGAACTTAATTTTTAAAAGGTTGTGTATAGTGATATAATCTGGGAGAAAAAAAAGCCTAAAAAAGCCATGAATGATTCATCCATTTTCACAGTTATCTCGTTCTCACCTGCAACCACCAATAAATCTCATATCTTATCCGATTTTCCAAAAATATGGCCAGTTGTGCAGGCCACTGATAACATTAGGTGTGAATGTCTCTCTGCATCTTTATGCTGTATTTAAACGTCTACATAATAAAGTATACACCACACCCGAACTAAGGATGAGACAAGAATCAAGCATGAAAAGGCTGATTCAGGACACTGAATAGAATGAGTGTCCACTCCTAACATTTGTACATCAGTGCTTAGAGAGAAGATCCCAGATCTCAGATACTTTAAAGAAAACTGCAAGCACATGGTGTCTTTGAGCAAATAACGCCATCGGTCGAACCCTCCCCATCAGGCTGTCAGTGGAGTAAGCAGTATATCACACATAGTGTCCATCACATATCTCACATAGTTTGGCCAGGGCCTGCTCGAAATGCTTCGCCAGCACAAAGCTTCCCACCAGCTCAGATGCTTTCAAGGCCAAACAACTGCTGCCAGAGCTTGAAACGGCAAAAACTTCCGGTCAGAAATAAACCGCATTCAAGATCTAGAGTTCAACCAGCACTTTCTGCATCCGTTCATCTCGAATCAAAACCCAAAACCCTCAGAAAAGCTGTGAAAAACCAGCCTACAGTTGAAGAACGGACACCAGCAGCAAGCATTTCTATCATACACCACTTCCATCACCCAGATCTGCAACTACGGCTTTGAACATCAGTAGAACGGCTTTCCCGGTCTCTAGCCTGAAGGTCTGCGGAGAGTTTTAGGTGTCAGAACAGAGCGAGAGCAGGCAGATACAGTTGAAGACTCTACCTTGTGTTTTTCTTCTGAGGGGCTGCTATTCCACTGTGACCTGGTGGACTTGTATATCGTGCGGTGAGACTGTAAAGAGGTAGTGGGAGAGAACGAAAGAGAAACGGGAGAGAAAAAGAGGGAGGGAGAGAGAGGAATGAGGTTAATGATTGGATTGAATTTTTTTTTTTTCAAACTGTGGCATCTTTTTCGCTAATGCAATAAGGGCGGCACTTAGCGAAGGCTGGGCGCACACGTGCAAACACAAACAGCATGGCCTCTGTGTGCGCCTACTCAGATTCACATGACATGTCACTCGTCTCAAACCACAAGTATGCATATTTCCTCCAACCGCCCTAGTCCTACTGTTCAGTCGCTGGTATATGTTGTAGATGTGAACACGTTCAAAGGCAAATCACAATCTCCATGAACCTGTAGCTTTGAGTATGTATGCGTGAATACAATGAGCGCTTTATTCTCAATAGTGGTGAATCGCTGATCGGTTTCGATTGGCAACATATATATCTCAAAGAAAGAAATCCCACACAACAGAGCAGATATTCCTGTAGGTCCTGTCACAATATATAAAAACAGGCTTATTCACACACATTCTTTCTAACAGATACACAAACACACACCTACTTTACTTGAAACTTGAATATACTGTGACCACTGTTCATTGCGTGCATACATATTTGCGCCAGTAAGATTTTTTTTTAATACGTTTACTGAGCAAGGGTGGAGTAGATTGATCAAAAGAGACAGTAAAGACTTTATATGTCTTATAAAGATATAAATCTATATATAGATTTTATATGTATTTTCTTTAAACACTCTCTTTATCAAAGAATCCTTAAAAAAGTATCATGCTTTTCACAACACATTAAGCAGCAGAATTGTTTTCAACCATGGTAATTGTAAGAAATATTTCTTGGGCGCAAAATCAGCAGATTATAATAATTTCTGAAGGATCATGTGACACCGAAGACTGGAGTAATGACTGAAAATTTTGCTTTGTGTCTGACAACGTTGCATTGTTTATAAATATATATTGGGAGCGGTATCACCATCACAGTAATAAATCACATTTTACAATATATTAAAACAGAAAACAGTTACAAATGCTGGATTAAAATATAGACAAACACAGCGATTGGGTTGTTTTGACCCAGCAGTTGGGTTAATTGTTTGACCAACTTGATGGGCAGTTTTATTTATTTAAACTATTGTTTAAAAATTACTGCATTTCTTGCTTAAAATGAACCCAAAATAGGTTAAAAATGAACATTTATTAAATAATGTTCACCTTTTGATTATTACTGGTGCTTCTAAGTATAATGTTGGGTCAAATATGGACTAACCCAACTGTTGGGTTAAATTTTTCAATTTAATTTTTAACCCAACAGTTGGGTTAGTCCATATTTGACCCAACTTTGGGTTGAAACAACCCAGCATTTTTTAGAGTGTAATTTTAATTTCCAAACTATTTTGGGTTTATTTAAAGCAAGCCATATAGTAATTTTTAAACAATAGCTGAGTTAAATAAAACTGCCCAGCAGTTTGGTCAAACATTTAACCCAACCGCTGGGTCAAAACTACCCAGTCGCTGGGTTTTTCCATATTTAACCCAACATGGGTTGTTTTAGAACATACTTTAAATTGCAATAACATTTCTGTTTTTATCGTATTTTGCAGCATAAGAGAATTCTTACAAAAACATTAAAAACATTTTTTTGGTATGGTCGTGTAAAAAATCTGGATATAATGAAAATTCACAGAAATTGGTGCATTAATATAGAATTCAATATAACATTAAGTTTGAAAGTTTGCTTTTTAATGTCTTCAAAAGTAGTTCATCCAATCAGATTTCAGAACTAAAAAAATGCATTATAATACTTACATTCCTTATATTATGAAAGGCATGCACTGTGTATTTTTCAACCTGATTTAATGACGAAGACATACCTGTGGGAACTTTCTTCACAAGACGCAAAATATGTACCGCAATGTACATTTTGTGACATATTCGATGCAAAATGTCCACTGATTAGCGCTAAAAGAGTGTTTGTTTTTTTATCCCCGGAACTGAGGAATGTACATATGGTACATTGTGACATTGGTTTTGTACTGCAGTTCTGATTTGAAATGTCTATTGAGGGGCGCTATAACTCTAATGCTCCGTTACGTTTTAAAATAACAGTAAGAACAAAAGCGAATGTGATGTAAAAGCGCAATTGCAAGCATGCCGTTTTAGCTTGTTTTTTGATCTCTTATCTTTCAGCTCTTTCATCGTCATTTTTTTGACAGGATTCGTACCCAAGGATTCCACATCTTAAGTCCAATTCAGTGCCGGCTGAGCTAACGAGCAAGCTTGTTATGTCCAGAAAGCGAAACATATGGAGCTGTAATCATAACCGTGTACGAAAAGGATTACAAGTGCTTGCTATTTCACCACCTCTAGTGTTAATTTCTGTTGAAAGCTACAGTGATGTGTACTTATTGGTACGTATTTCAAAAATTCCCCCAGTTTCATGAGATCAGGTAGGTATTTTTAAAGGTGGAACAATGAAGATATAAGTAGCATATGTAGTACACTTACAATTACTGTGAAAATACATACTGTAATGTACAAGGCATTAGATATGCAGACTATAAGAGGTCTTATTCATTTTCCTTAAATGCAGAGTGAATGAAAAGTAAAAATAGTGTATACGTGTGTTTTGGGAAGACGTTTGTTCATTAGTACCATAGTACTGAGTTCATGTAAAGCCATAGGCTGGATTCGCTTTCCTATAATACTTGATTACTGTAATAATCGTCATGCAAACATGTTTTATAACTCTTGAGGTAAAAACACTAGAGGTTTCTGAACCGATCACTGTAAGGGCAGAGAAGACCCTTGCCTCAGGCTGAGATGAATGAGTGCATTTTGTCAGATCGAATAAATGATGGATGGAGACCCTGCCAGTAGGACTTGTACTTACAACGCACACACACATAAAACAAAGCACAAACACCCCAGGCCCATGCACAAAACACAGAACAGTTGGCTATACAGGTCTCAAAACTCATTTTCTCCAGCCACTGACAGCTGATTGACACTAGCTTTGTTCGTTCTGGGTGTGCGCTTGTGTTTGTCTATGTTTGGATATGCTGTGTCTAAGCGGTAAATGTGCCTTGACAAGCTTTGGCGTATAGCAGGTTTGCGAGAATGTCTGTGGATGGATGAAAGTTGATTATAGTCAAAGGATGAGAGAGAATGAGAAAAAGGGATGTCCAGTTTGGAATGGATCAACAGTTACAGTTGAAAACCTCCATGTAAACAGCATCCGCCAGGCTGGAAAACAACAGCTCATTGTTGCTGAAGGATACCAATATGATTTGTTGCTAGTCCAAAGTGGTCCATCACTTCTATTCAGCCAGACTAAGATGGTTTGCAAGGTCAAAACCAGATCTAGTCAATGCTGATCGACCATCTACACCATCTAAAGATCATGAATAACAAGCTTAGACATAAGATAAAACATTCATCCTTCTGAACTCCAACAGGCAGAGTTTGTCTTGTTTTTTATACATAGTAAGATTCTTCCAAAAATGTTCTTACAAAAGTTGTCCACAGTGAATCAGAAGGTGGGTGTGTATCCTCAAAAGGAGATCATTATGACCACCATGAACGTTTCACTTTAACAAGTTTATATGGCGAGTGCGTGACAAGGAGCTGGCTCAAAATTACAGACTCCCTCAAGTAAAACCCTGAGGAGCAACAAAGACTTCACCAGACTGAGAGAACGGGAGGAAGACAGTGAAACAGGGAGGCAAGACAGCAGGTTAACAAGCATTGTAACCAAAGACAGCTCCAGTGAGACACTAACACTGTCTTTCACTCTCTCATTCACTCTCTCTCATGAGAATGTGATCATGTCCACATGATTAATGAGGCCCATCGTTTCTCCTCCAGCTCAAAGAGGAACTCAGCGGGGACAGGATGGTTAAAAAAAACATACTTTGCTCTACAACTTTCTTTCTTTTCCCCTCACTCCTAAAAGCATTCAGCCTAGCAGCGAAAAAGTATGACTGTGCGAGGCTGAAAATCTCAAGAATAAATATGTTGCCGTGAGACATTCAGACACACTTCGCAGTGAGAAATCACACACAGAACAACTCTGTCAAGGTCACTATTCAGAAAATCTTAAATTGAATCTAAACAATAAGGTTTAGTGAGGATTTCAAACCCACTCACTACAGGGTCTAATTGAAATCAATAAATCTCAAGATTAGCCTACCTGCTCGGTCTGAAAACATCAAAATGATAAGGACGCGTATGAAATGCACTTTCAAATTTAAGTGGTACACTCACATGAGATGACTTTCCAGTCATATAAACAACAAAGACCACTTTTGTGTGTGGCTACAGTACATTCACAACAACAGGTGTCAGTATAGAGTTCAAGACCACTCTCGTATCAAACAGAGAATCATAAAATGCATTACAAAGTATAAATCGAAACCTATTGCATTTATAACATTTACATTTTAACAAACTACTCAGTGTCAAAACTTCCCCAGGGCCCTAAATCACCCTCAGTTCCAACAAAATACAGGAAGCAAAGAATGACCACACTCCAGAGAAGTTTTAAAACTGAAAGAAGCTCAACAACCCATAAAATGAGTTTAAACTTACCTCCCGAGAGAGAAACATCTCATTTCCAAAGCAGAACAGACAACTTCCAAAAAAAGGAACTAAACACCTAAATATAAAATGTCACACTTTGGATCCAGAATAATGATCAAATCTGAAGGGACACAATAGCCTCAATACACTAAAGAGCACAGACCAAAAACTTGTGCCATAAAACTACCAAAAAACAAGCAACGGCCATATGTCTTCTAGTCAACGTTCCTGTGTAGCTCATATACTACTGTACCTATTCCCGTCAGACTTTTTCCCATAGGACAGTCGGCTCTTTCTGTCCCGTGAGCTGGGGGCAGGCAATCGCGAGCATGAGACCACCGTGTCGAGCCGTTCACCCCGGGACATGTTGCGCTGAGAGGGAGGGATGACACTTCACCCCCCATATCTTCCCCAGACCTAAAGGCACCGCAGTGTCCAGCTATCCCTCTCTCTCTCTTTCTCTCTCTCCCTGACCGTCACTCCAGCAGGTGTTGGCTATAGAAAGCTTGGATCTCTAAAACTGTAAATGGGAGCAGTGCCTATGGGTAAAACCAGCCAGTGTGTGTTATAAAAAGCTCACCCCTCATTCCCAGGAATCACAGACAGTGCTGTATTATGGTATTTAGATCTTTAAAACAAAGCAGATACCCAGCTGACTGGGTGTCACAGTGTTAAAGGCTTCTTTTACCATGTTCTAACAAGCAACAAGTGCTAAAAGTTATGAAAATCTATGTATTCGCACTAATTCGCACAGCACCCTGAGTGCACCTTTTTCTTGTGCCGATGTATTTCCTATTGAAACAGGAAGATGGGGTGGGGCATATTAAAGAGCCAATAGCCTTTACTTAATGTCACAGCTGGGAACCATGATTTGCTCTTTGCTCTTGCTAGAATGTGGCAAGTACAATTAGGAGCATTTGATTGGATAAAAATTCAGGTACGCCACTGAGTGCAAGATGAGTCATCAGTATTTTTAAATGCATACGGTCAAATCTGAAAAATTATTCAGACACCAGATACACCAGATACATTTTTATATTTTTTTTACTAGTGGGTGCAAAACACTATAGTTCATTTATGTAAGTGAGGAAAGTAAAATACAGTAAACTGGCATTTAATTCTTCATACACTGGACTACTAGTAAAATTGATAAAAATTTGGGACCAATAATGATTCAGACACTTTGACCTGACGATGTTTGGCTCAAGTCTTTTTTTTTTTGTTTAATTGCTAAAGCAAACTTTTTACACCACAAACTGAACAAAATATAGCATTGTTTGATTGTAATCCATAACATACCTTTCTATCAAAGTTATCTGACATTATCAAGATGAATTTGTTCTGACATAATTTAACTCTTGACACAGTTTAACTCTTAAGTTGTCATAAGAGTCATATTTTATTACCATTTTTTAAACTACAGCAAATAAACTGTGAAAATGCATGGTTTGACTGTATATTTGCTAAAAGATAATGTTGTTAGCTTTTTAGCAGAATAAATAAAGACATAAAAGCCAGAAAAAGTACATTTTGATTTTATGGCGGCATTCACATTGACAGTGATTTTTAAAGGAAAAGGGAAAACAAACAAACAAAACCTAATGACTAGATTGACCATTTTTAGTGAGAGCTAGCAAATTTATTTTATTTTATTTTATTTTATTTTATTTCAAAAGCTGGGGGAATGATTACAATTTTATTAAGCAAGGATCCAATAAATGAATCAAAAGTGACAGCAAAGATATTTACATTGTTGCGACAGATTTTACCAAATCAGCATATTAAAATGGTTTCCAAAGGATCATGTGACTCTGAAGGAAAGAAAAAATGGCTGATGAAAATTGTGAATTAAAATAGAAAAATAGTCATTTTAAATTCTAATAATATTTGACAATATTGCTGTTTTTACTGTATTTTTCATAAAATAAATGGCCTTGGTAAGAAAAAGAATTAATTAAAAAAACATTAAACAGACCTCAAACCATTGATGGAGTACATTATATAAAATTAAATAAAAAAGTTTCCCCTCAGCGGTTGAGCAATGGGAGCAAAGACAATCCTGAGTAGCTCCGTCCGCAGTGAAACTGGACTAAATTCTGCTGTATTGTATTCAAACATTAAATCTTCCCACTGGCTTTTGAATGGAATGTCAGAAAAACAGTAAAATATTTAGAACTAGCAATCTAACATAAAATGCTCACTCAGGACAGCATACGGAAGACCATTTTAACTATTAATTCTTTTTTTTTTTTTTGGAAAAGTGCATTAAACATAATGAGTTTATGCAATTCACTTCTACCAGTAAGCTAAAATGTTTTAAGAAACCCCAAGAGTCTGTTTAAGTGTTTCTGTGCTGTTGGCTAAAGGCCAGAGTTGATGAATCGCACAGACCCCTGTGACTGATACAACACACACTCACACAAAGCCAATTAGCCAGCCACCCATTTTACCACCTGTAACCCCACGCCAGTAAACGTTTGAAGAAAAACTTCCTAAACGCCATACAATAGCTTCCTTTTATACCCGACTGTCTGGAGCTGGACAGGGAACTGAGATAGTTATCTGAGGAGACTGCGTTTACAACATCCTCCAGGAGTACGGCCAATCTACAGCCCCCCTGGCCCAATTCTGCTCGCTGATGTCATCTGGTGTGTGTGGAATGCTTAAGTTGTGTGCGTGTGTGTGTGTATGTGTGTGCATGTGTGTTTCAGGCTGGCAGTCCAAGGCCCTCTGAACACCTGTCACTGCTGGATGTGAGTTGAGAGAGCTCCCACGGGCTCTGGACAAGAATGAGCGGCAGCTGTTGTCTTTCTCTCACTCTCTTCCTCTCTCTCTTCTCTTTGCACTTGTGAACGCTGACAGGACGGAGAACTCAGCACTACAAAACGCACACTCGTGCTTTTCTGCCCGTCTCAAACAGACACACACACATGCACAAACGCATTCTGGGTCAGGTAACGTGAGCCAGCCTGTGTAATGCCACTCATGTGTGGCATCTTCTCTTCATAGCTGTGCTAAGATTACTCATCTATTTACATCACAGTCATGGCCTTCCTTTTTTACCAACACACACGCACACATACATATACAGAGATGTTTACTGTTTAAATGAGAACACTGCATAGCCTTCTATTGCTTTTATATACAAATAATTTAAAATACTGTATCCTAACTCTATCCCACACCCTAACAGAAAACTTTCTGCATTTTTTCATTTAAAAACTTGAATTTTGGTTCCGTTGTTACAAAGAAAGACGTCCCCAAAAGAAAGTAGGTCCCAAATTTGTAAACACACACTGTTATATTATTCTGTCTTACAGTAGCAAGTTACTACCAATACAGTATATATCAAATGTGTATATATGTGTATGTATGCTATTTATATGTTAATGACAGATATGTTGTGTACTTGTCAATAAACACTTAATAAACTTGTTTTAAAATATGTTTCAATTCCGGGCACAAATTTGTCTCTAAAATATGGTGTAGGTACACATATACATTGTTCTCTTATTCTGTCATACTATATTTACAGTTCAAATGTATGTATGTGCATATTTGAAATGTATTGTTAACAACACATACGCTGTTCATGTCAATAAACGTTTGGGATATACAATAGCATAAGTAAAATACATAAATCCAATGGAGTTATGGACCTAACCAATAAACTTATCCTACTGTACAGTACTGTATATGTGAACCTGGACCACAAAACCAGTCTTAAGTAGCAAGGGTATATTTGTAGCGATAGCCAAAAATACATTGTATGGGCCTAAATGATTGATTTTTCTTTTATGCCAAAAAGCATTATAGGATATTAAGTAAAGATCATGTTTCATGAAGATATTTTATAAAGTCCCTACCGCAAATATATCAAAATTACATTTTTGATTAGTAATATGCATTGCTAAGAACTTCATTTGGACAACTGTAAAGGTGATTTTCTCAATATTTTGATTTTTTTGCACCCTCCGATTCTAGATTTTCAAATAATTGTATCTCGGCCAAATATTGTTCTATCTTAACAACCACACATCAATGGAAAGCTTATTTATTCAGCTTTCAGATTATGTATAAATCTCAATTTCAAAAAAACTAACTGGTTAAAAACTAAATTTTGATCAGCTGCCTTTACTGTTTATTTTATTTTATTTTATTTTATTTTATTTTATCAATATTGTATGTGAACAAAAATTATCCTAGGTTTTGAAACTTTGTGTTGATTGTTCAATTGTCGAAACAGAAAATTCCAAAAAGCTTAGGCTATGAAATTCTATATGGCCTAAAATGTTAAGAAAGTACAATATATTGAGGACTTACAAGGTCTATTAAAGGGATAGGTTCCCCAAACATGATTTATTCACCCTCAAGCCATTCTAGATGTATATGACTTTCTTCTTTCATACAAATACAATTGGAGTTATACTAAAAAATGAGCTTTATAATGGCAGTGAATGGGTGCTGAGATTTTGAAGCCCAAAGAAGTGCATTCGCACATCATTAAAAGTTCTCCACACAGCTCTGAGGGGTTAGTAAAGGCCTTCTGAAGTGAACTGATACATTTGTGTAAGAAAAATATCCATATTTAAAACTTATGAACTGTAATTTCTAGCTTCTGCTAACTAAGCTATAGATTCCAGTTTATAAAGTTGCAGATATGGCTATTTTTCTTACAAATGCATCGATTCATTTTATATTTTGCTTTGAGATCTAGGCCAATCTGGGCCATCTATGGGCCATCTGTCTATCTTCAGTAATTATTTTCATGATTAAAGATCCAGAAGTCAACAGCAAAAGATATCATAAGACGCATCCTACCTGGACTGCATGTCTTGTGTTTTGTGTTGGCTCGCTGGCGCCACCCCTGTGGTTTGATGCGTGACGTGCTGCTGTAGCTCCACTAACGACTGCAGGTACTGCTGCTGGTGCTGTTGTTGTTGTTTGTAGCGGGACAGAATGAAGAACAAACCCAGGATGCTCTTCAGATTCCCATTACACACCTCTGAAGATCAAACACACCAGATTTAGAAAGTAGTGCCACAGAAAGAGCTCTTTAATCCTGCATGCATTACACTGATGTGCTAAACCTTAAATACAGCATGTTTTTCGTACAGGATCAAGTCAGAAGAAACCGTCGTTGTGTCACATGGTAGTTAGCCTCATAAAAGGGAAGTTCAAGTTTTGTTTACAATAAGCTGAAAATATGGGGCAGATACGTTCTGCTCTGAATGAGGAAGTGATATGACAATATGCGACTGTCTGGAGAAGCCGAGTTTAGCACAGTCATTTGACTGTCTGGGAGTTTGTGCGTCATAAATTAGATGTTAACATTTACAAACAGGCACTAAAACGATTGACTTCTAATTGAGACCTTTTATGAGGAGACGCCGATTCAATAAGCAGAACTTTGAAGCGGCGAATGGAGTTTAGAAGCCCAAATGCTATTATCCTGATTTACAGCCGATGCAAATGAGCGCTGTGAGGTGTCCTATGAGGAATGCTTTTCAAACTTCCTTCCGAAATTGAAGTTGTGAGCCTGAATAAGTGCCAGCACAGCGTTGCTCTGATCACAGAGATAAAGGATTGAAGATGAAGGCAAAGGCATCGATTGTCTGTGCTCCGCCTGCCAGCGAAGCTTTGCTCTCTCGTGCCCGTTTATGAAATGGCCTTCATTCATAGTCACACACTGCTAATGGCTGGCGCTGAAAGCGACTGAAGGATGGTGGTGCTGAGGCAGCGCTAAAGAGAAGAATCCGGCTTCGTTCTGACAGCCCGCCTGTTTGTTCTGCCCGTCAGCAATGTTTGGGGTTATTAATCTCCCCCCGGTTCAATTTGGGATCGTGCAGAGCTGTAATTTGTATTCTACATAATAAAGCGCTCAGACGGTATGTTTCAGTTCAACATATTTTCTGGGTCAGGCAACAGGAATTTGGCACTAGTTGGTGTCGTTGCACTTTAGATCAATATGGGAAATGCGAGACGCAGTAATGCATTAAACTGTTTATTCTGGCAGGCTAATTTGTAGATACATTTTGCATGTTTGCATTAATGGAGGGAATTAGTCTTTTTCCTCACAATTGCTCTGCATATGGAGCGCATTTGGATTTTGGCAATGGCTATGTTGATTCATATTAAGCTATTACAACTCTGTATGATTTACACAAACAATGTATGCCATTATAGAAAATAACAGATACTATTATTAGTACTACCATGAAATCATAATTAATGATTATGACATCTACTTCAAAGAATGAAAGATTTACGTTATTTAAAAAATCCATATAATTTTATACGTATTTTGGACTGGGGGGGGGGGTGCCATTATTTCGACGACTTCATATGGTTACACTCTGTGAGCTACTGGTGCTACCTGTTGATATTTTTACTGCAACACAATTTGGAAAACAATATATTGATACATTGCCACATGGCTTTTGTTTTTAATTTTCAATCGAAGAGCAACACGAGAAGCGATGTAAGCCTTCACCACTTCTCTGAAGATGCCTGTGGATGAAAAAAACTTCCTAAAGACCCACGTCTTTGTTCTCTCCAGCCCTGATGCCACTGAGGCTTTTAGTAGAGCACAGCTACTGAAAGAGCTTACAAAAGGCGGAGACAAGAAACGCTAAATGCCATCCTGACAGGATGTAAACATGTTGATATATAATCTATTATTTCCCGTCATTTTCATATTTTAATTATAACAACACATTTCATTGATTTTGGATTTGCACATTTTAATTATAAACCTACAGGACGATATAGGCTTATGCATTTATTTTGAAGAGAAGAGATAAGCAGATGAGACTATGTGACTTTTCATGTTCAACATCACACCCTGCAGTGACAGCGATTTTAAAATATTCTCATTTTTATAAACCAATATCAATTTGTAAATCCCAATCTTTTGGTCTATGCTGTTTTCAGTTGATGAAGAAATGGTACATAGTGCACCTCCCATCCAATAAATCATAATAGGCTAAGCTTTGTGATACTTTTGATATAAAACAAAGTCTAAGATTTCAAATTCTGTCCATTTCATTAGGAAATTTAAGTAATAAATGCCGTTTTGGCGCTCTTTTATGTGCCGTGATAGATCGTTGTAGCTTCTGGGTACTCGCCTGTGCGTAATCAAATGCATAGCAAAAGATTCATGACAAGAAATGTTACATTTTTGTTCTGGATCCAGTGCAGGGTTGCCAGGTTTTCGCAACAAAACCCAGCCAATTGCTACTCAAAACTAGCCCAATCGCACTTCGAGGGGGGTCTCCCAGTTAAAATCATATTCTGGGGTGTAAAATACACATTTTTTGGAGGGGTTCCCCTGGTACAGTTCGCATTCCAGAGGCTAAATATAACATTATTGAGGTCGCTACAACCCGTGGAAACAGTGTTAAATTAGCTCAATTTTGTGGGAAAACCGATCAACCAGAACGCATATTAATACCAAGTGTAAACAGGGCCAAATGCTGCGTTCAAGTCTTCCTGGGACGTTCTTCCTTACGAGTTGAAAAGTCGTCATTACGACGTCAGGTGCGTTTTGGTCGGAACAAGATGGTGATTTACCTTTTCTACATACAATTCAACTATTTTTTAAACTCTGCATCCACAAAATAAATAAAGAATGTGCATCGTGTTTCTTGCTCTTTTTCAGTTTTTATTCATATTTATGAAGGAAATGTAAACTGCATCATTATATATTCAATGGTAATTATACAATAATATAATATTCTGTATATGTAACTTATATAGTTTTATTGTACATTACAAAAAATAATCATTTTATTAATTTCAACAAATTAACGGTCAATACAGACGCTGCATATCTAATGTCTTTGAATGCGTCCATTGCATCCAACACATTTTTTCACTTACACGCCCCCAACTCAGAAACTTCGGAGCCGAAGAAAATTTCGAGTTTCCCACTTGTAATAATGGCCATGTTCACACTGTCAATTTTTGGGATTGACAACCACATTTACTTACAGGTGTGAGTCTCGAAATGTCTCGTTCACACATCAGCTTACAGTCGCTTTCCAGTCATCTGTATAAAAGTGCAACGGGAGTCAAGCGCGTATTCCTTACGAGGCCACAGAGACCAAAGCAATATCTCAGATGGCGACGTCCGTAAAACTGAAAGTATTACCACTTTCTGACACGACAATAGTCCAATCGAGCCGCGAGTTCATCCATCAAATCATCATTAACTGACAGTAGCTTTTAAATTTGAGTGGAGATCGGAGCATTTGAGCCGCGCGCAGAACACAAAACTGACGGGAGGGAGCGGCTCCTGTTCTGTTCACACAGCGCGAGTGTTCCAAGAATGCGGTTGTGAGTCCTGAAAATTTACGGGTGTGAGTTCGGTTATCCACCTTATTTTTCCCATAAGAGTGGGTGCAGCCATTTGTAATTTTTTTGTGTCTGGCTTCCGGTCTCATCCACTGCCAGCTATTTTAAACTGCACAAAAAACTCGTTTTGCTGCTTGATATTGCAAACTGGTGTGTCTTTCCATATTATTTTAATGTATTATCTCAATTATGAACACACTGGTTTGTAGTGCAAACTGTTTTACCGTTTACTGCGCTTCGATATTATTCTCGTTATTTTCCTATGGCGGATTATGAACCGGACGTCTAACACATTACCAGAAAACAGCTTACTTCCGCACTGAAAAATAAGGTGGATAGAATACAGTTGTCACATCCGTAAATAACCGTACTGTGTGTGAACATAACCGTATTAGGGACTCAAATACGCTACTGACAACCGGATTCTCTTGCTGTGTGAACGTGGCCAATGACTTTGTGGTGAAGTTCATGTGCGTTCAACTCATAAATACGATCTATCCGACAAGACTTGAATGCACCAATAGTGATGGACAGCCTTCAGATTTTTCCGTCACAGAAAAAAAAAAAACGGTTAAAGCGACCTCTGATCCACCGCCACCTGTAAGCTCTTTCAGTAGCTGTGGTTGTCATATCAATATTTTATTTTCCATCTTGTGTTGCATGAAAAATAGCAACAGGTAGCACCGGTAGCTCACAGATTGCAACCATTTCACATCATCACAATAATAGCATCCCCCACAGTCCAAAATATGTATAAAACGATGTGGATGTTTTAAATAACGTAAATCTTTTATGGGTTTTGTACTACATATTTCAGTAAGAGACAGTAAGTTATATTAATACCCAGGGTTCACTTTAAATTGCAAACTTGATGTAAAAGCTGTTTTTTAAATTAACACACTTTTAACAGAAGTTTTAATGTGGAGTCATTAGGCTTTGCTGTCACTAGCCGCACAAGGTCAAAGGCATATCTGTTCAGACAGGCTCATTAAGGGAAGTGAAGACAGAGAAGTGTGAATACATTATCTATTTGCAGTGATGTGCCCTTGACCACTTCCTCTGTATACAGTAGCGTTCTAACATCCCCTGGCCAAAATGGCCAGTAAACACTTGAGGCTTTGTTCAGAATTACAAAAGTGGATGTGTATACAATATCATTCAAACGTTTGGGACCGGTAAGATTTTTTTAATGTTTTTGAAAATCATTTATTCTCACAAAGGGTTTATTCTATCAAAGGTAAAAGCAATAATATTGTGAAATATATTTTCACTAATATATTTTAGAATGTAATTCATTCCTGTGTTGGCAAAGCTGAATATTTAGCAGCCATTACTCCAGTCTTCAGTGGCACATGATCCTTCAAAAATCATTCTAATATGCTGATGCTCAGGAAACATTTAGAAAACAGTGTATTTTTATCATTTTTGGAGTTCAACAGCCCCAGGCATCTATTTTCGTGTTTCACAATAAAAAGCAAGTCATGCAGATCTGCAACGAGGGCGAGTAAACGATGACAGAATTTTCTTTTTTGAGTGAGCTATCCCTTTAACACAGCAAAGATTAAGAAAAGTGATTTCTATGAAAACAGGCTTCCTGTATTTTACATAGTAATGAGTGTCTTTCAATTTGAATACCTCAGAAGGTCATGCTTGATCTCCTTTGACTTGCGAGGATTCTTTTTTTTTTTTTTTATTTGAACGAGGGGATTAAACAGCTCAGCGGAAGTGCCTCTTCAGTTACGCTGAGTTAGCATGGATGTCAGTTGCCAGTTTAAGGTGAGTCTCTTCATACACGTGTGTGTGTTTCTTGTCACGGTGGGTTTCACGGTCAGGTCACGACTGAAGGTGCCCCCTCTGACCCTGGGAGAAGTCTTTAAGACTGAGCTGCTCTATAACAAACTGCACCTTTTCACCAAATCCTCACAGCCAATGAGATCAAAGCTCACTCTGCGCAGAGGTCACGGTGTGCCCTGCACTTAAAAGCACTTAAAACCGGAGTCCCGCTGTGCGTTCTGATACCCTACACACTGTGAACAGGGAGTCATGGCCACCACAGCAGGAAAAGGGATATTGAAAGTTTGCACCTATCATTATTGGTGAAAGAAGGCTAGGATAACACTCAGCAGGGGTCAAAAGCAAACTTTCCCGGAGGAAAATTTTACTGCACAATTTAACTGTGGTTTCACAGCGTAGGAGGTTAGGTTTCATTTAAGTGTCAACTTTGTCTCAGATGTTTCTTAAAAACTCCTTAGTAGGAACAGAAATAGAAAAAACTTTTAATTAAATTTGATAATTTATCTATTTAAAGGGATAGCTCACCCAAAAATTAATATTCTGTCATTAATTACTCACCCTCATGTCGTTCCAAACCCGTAACACCTTCGTTCAATATTGGAACACAAATGAAGAGATTTTTATTGACATCCGAAAGCTTTGCGAAGAGATTTTTTTTTTTTAAATAAAGTCTAGGATTTCATCAAAAATATCTTAATTTGTGTTCCGAAGATGAAGGTTTTACGGGTTTAATCTGCTCTACATTTAATCTCATTGCTATCTAAAAGAAATAAGTTCAAAAATAAATACATTCACTGACAGTAAAGAGAAAATCTTTTGATTTGAAGACCCAATACAACATTCAAAGGCCCCCCATATTGGCTAATATATTTCCTCAGGTATTTCTGCTGTAATTATGACAATGCTGCTTTATTTTTGAAAACTGGAACCGTTAAACAAATTAATGCGCTTCTATAACATTTTAGATTCTGATTCTGAATGTTTTTCAATAAAAAAAATTAAACAATTTATTAAAAATATGCTTTTATAACATTTGTAGATTCTGATTCTGAATGTTTTTTAATGTAAATGTAACTTTTTATTAAAATGTGCTTATATAAGATTGTTCAGATTCTAATTCTGAATGGTTTTCAATAAAAATTAAACTATTTACTAAAAATGTGCTTCTATTTTTAGATTACTATTCTAAATTTTTTTCAATAAAAAATTAAACACTATTTATTAAAAATATGCCTCTAAAACATTTTTAGATTCTGATTCTGAATGCTTTTCAACAAAAATTTTATAACATTTTTAGATTCTGATTCTGAATGTTTTTCAATAAAGATTAAACTATTTATTAAAAATGTGCTTTTATAACACTTGTAGATACTGATTCTGAGTGTTTTTTTTAAACACTTTATTAAAAATGTTAGTCTAAACATTTTTAGATTCTGATTCTGAATTTTTCAATAAAAATTGTATAACATTTTTAGATTCTGATTCTGAATGTTTTTCAATAAAAATTAAACTATTTATTAAAAATGTGCTTTTATAACACTTGTAGATTCTGAATGTTTTTTTTAACACTTTATTAAAAATGTTAGTCTAAACATTTTTAGATTCTGATTCTGAATTTTTCAATAAAAATTGTATAACATTTTTAGATTCTGATTCTGAATGTTTTTCAATAAAAATTAAGCTATTTATTAAAAATGTGCTTCTATTTTTAGATTACTATTCTAAATGTTTTTCAATAAAAAATTAAACACTATTTATTAAAAATATGCCTCTAAAACATTTTTAGATTCTGATTCTAAATGTTTTTCAATAAAGATTAAACTATTTGTTAAAAATGTGCTTTTATAACATTTGTAGATTCTGATTCTGATTTTTTTTTTTTAAATTATACACTTTTTATTAAAAAAAGTTAGTCTAAACATTTTTAGATCCTGATTCTGAATGTTTTTAATGTAAATTTAACTATTTATTAAAAATGTGCTTGTATAAGATTGTTCAGATTCTGATTCTGCATGGTTTTCAATAAAAATTAAATGATTTATTAAAAATGTGCTTCTATTTTTAGATTACTATTCTAAATGTTTTTCAATAAAAAAATAAACACTATTTCTTAAAAATATGCCTCTAAAACATGTTTAGAATCTGATTCTGATTCTGAATGTTTTTCAATAAAAAATGTATAATATTTTTAGATTCTGATTCTGAATGTTTTTCAATCAAAACTATTTATTAAAAATGTGCTTTTATAACATTTGTAGATTCTGATTCTTAATCTTTTTTTTTTAATTAAACACTTTTTATTAAAAATGTTAGTCTAAACATTTTTAGATCCTGATTCTGAATGTTTTTTTTTTTTAATGTAAATTTAACTATTTATTAAAAATGTGCTTGTATAAGACTGTTTAGATTCTGATTCTGAATGGTTTTCAATAAAAATTAAACGATTCATTAAAAATGTTCTTCTATTTTTAGATTACTATTCTAAATGTTTTTTCAATAATCCTGATTCTGAATGTTTAAAGGGATTGTTCACCTAAAAATTAATATTCTGTCATTAATTACTCACCCTCATGTCCTTCCAGACCTTCGTTCAACTTCGGAACACAAATTAAGATATTTTTATTGAAATCCGAAAGCTTTGCCAAGAGAAAAAAATTGTTAAATAAAGTCTCGGATTTCATCAAAAATATCTTAATTTGTGTTCCGAAGATGAACTAAGGTTTTACGGGTTTCTCATTGCTATCTAGAAGAAATAAGTTCAAAAATAAATAAATTCACTGACAGTAAAGAGAAAATTCTATATATGTGACTGTCTGTGGTTTAGACATTATTACTTTTATTTTCCTTGGAAAACTCCTACACACTCAGGCACATCAAACGCAAAAAAACAACTTCTTTTATAAAGGTCTCGAGTCGGCATGCCTCATAAAAAACTAAACACAAGCGTATGCAAGCCTTCAAACCCTAACTCTGAAACCTCAGCTAATTTAATTAAGACAGCTACTCACAGCTTTAGGAAAGATGCTCACAAACACACAAACAGTGCTGTGGAAGGGAAAGTGTGTGATGAAAGCCTTGAGAAACTCAATACACTGTGTATTTATGGACCCTGTGCACTCATGGTGCTGAATTTAGCGGGACAGTGTATACAGTATCCAAGCTGCTTTAGGTTAATGATATCATTGCACACTGCATTTAGTACACTTAAGCTCCTACTTATGCTAAAAATGAAAATCAAGGATCTTTGCGGTTTGTCGATGCAGCATTTCTAAGAAACCTAAAACGTTACAAAAATGATCAGATTCAAATATCAACAGGTCTTTATGGCCTTAAATACTCACCACTCATGCAGCTATGCATGGAACTAAATAGAAATACTAAAATAATGATTATTCCACCTCATTATTATGATGCTAAGGTGTTGTGGGTGCTTACCAGGTAGCTGTTATCCACCTTATTTTTAACGTAAGAGTGGGCGAGCCATTTGTAAATTTTATAGGTCTGGATTCCGGTCTCATCTACTTCCAGCTTTTTTTTAGCTGTACAAAACAGCTTGTTTTGCTGCTTGATATTGCATATTGGTGTGTCTTACCATTTTACTTTAATGAATTATCTTAATTATGTTTATTATGTTTATATTACTGTTTACTGCATGATGTTATTCTTCTTGTTGTTTCCCTATAGCGGTTAATAAACTGAAATTCTCACCCAGTGACTTACTTCCGTGTTGAGGAATAAGGCGGATAGGGTTTCTAACTTGTTCTGAGATGTTAAAACAAGGCTGCTGTGATCTTTTGAGTGGTAGCTATGGTGTTTCTAATTGCCTCGAATTAAAGTAGTCCACCCTCAAGTCTCTAATTCTCAGTCTTTTGATTTGAAGGCCCAATACAACATTCAAAGGCCGCCCATATAGGCTAATATATTTCCTCAGGTATTTCTGCTGTAATTATGAAAATACTGCTTTCTTTTTTAAAACTGTTTAATTAACAGAAACCGGAATTGTTAATATATTAAATGAATTAATGTGCTTCTATAACATTTTAAATTCTGATTCGGAATGTTTTTCAGTAAAAATTAAACTATTTATTAAAAATGTGCTTGTATAAGATTTTAAGGTTCTGAATTCTGAATAATTTTCAGTTAAAATGAAACACTATTTATTAAAAATATGCTTCTATAACATTTTAGATTCTGATTCTGAATGTTTTTCAATAAAAATTTTATAACTTTTTTTAGATTCTGCTTCTGAATGTTTTTTTTATTTTTTTTTTAAATAAACTATTTATTAAAAATTTGCTTTTCTAACATTTGTATATTCTGATTCTGAATATTTAAAAAAAAATTAAACACTTTTTTATTAAAATTGTTAGTCTAAACATTTCTGAATTGATGATTTTGAATGATTCTGAATGTTTTTTTTAATATAAATTTAATTATTTATTAAAAATGTGCTTGCATAAGATTGTTTAGATTCTGATTCTGAATGGTTTTCAATAAAAATTAATCACTATTTATTAAAAATGTGCTTTTATAACATTTGTGTATTCTGATTCTGAATATTTAAAACAAAATTAAACACTTTTTATTAAAATTGTTAGTCTAAACATTTTTGAAAATGAATCACTATTTATTAAAAATGTGCTTCTATAACATTTTTAGATTACTATTCTGAATGTTTTTCAATAAAAATTAAACACTATTATTTAAAAATGTGTTTCTATAACATGTTTATATCTTGAATATTTGTCAGTTAAAATGAAACACTATTTATTAAAAATATGCCTCTATTACATTTTAAGATTCTGATTCTGAATGTTTTCAATAAAAATTAAACACTATTTATGAAAAATGGTTCAATAACATTTTTAGATCCTGATTCTGAATGTTTTTCAATAAAAAATGAAACACTATTTGTTAAAAATGTGCTTCTATAACATTTTTAGATGTTTTCAATAAAAATAATCATATCACTTTACAATAAGTTCCAGTTAGTAGTTTACTTTAGTTACTGCATTAACTAACCTTAACTAATTGTAAGCAACGCATTTGTTACAATATTAATCTTTCTTTAAAAAAAAAATAAAAAATACATCTGTTCATTGTTAGTTCATGTTACCTCAAGTCCATTAAATAATTATTTATTTTTATAATGTATTAATAAATGTTGAAATGAACATTAAATAAGCTATATAAGCTATTACTTGGGGGGAAATCCTCAAAATATATTTCCGGGTATATAATTCTAATTCTATTATTAATTAATATTTATTTATTTATTTATTTATTTGGTCACACTTTAGTTTGGGGAGCAATTAACTAACTACTATCACTTTTGCCTCAATAAATTCCTAATTTACTGCTTAATAATAGTTAGTAAGGTAGTTGTACCTTAAAAAAATGCATCAACATGTGCTTTAAGTTTTAAAAAACAGCCAATATGCTAGTAATATGCATGCTAGTAGACAACTAGTTAATAGTGACATTAATAGTGGTCCCTAAACTAAAGTGTTACCTATTATTTTTATAGTTTAAATCATCAGGCCATCCTGTGGCCTGTGGTTGATAACCATTTTTTCTATAATATTCTGGTCCCTATAGATATGTCTTAAGTCCCACCTTTTATGCAAATCTATGGGATGTTTTGTGGGAATTGCTTAGAAATGTAAACTAACCACTCAATCTGAGGCACCGTTAATGTTCCTAACCCTTCAAAAACTCTTCAAAGGCACTAATTCTAATCATAAACAGTAACAATACTGACACAAACAGCACTATGATCAGAATAGCAGGCCTATTTGTGTACATGAAGGCATTTAGCAGTAGTTATCAAGCTTCAAGCAAACAGAAGGGTCTTACCTTCAGCAGAGAGCCCTTGAACACTGACTCCTCTGGCCCCTAAGAAATTCAGACAAGCCTCCACATTCTCAATCTGAAAGACAAAAACAAAGAGATCAGCTGTGAAGCAAACTTACTACCACATGGTGTTTGTGAGCAGGCAGTGATGTCAGAGAAGTGGCTATTGAACCTCACACACATTCCTGTCAGTATTCAGAGTCCAACAAAGGCTTTGATGCAGACTGCAACGGTTTCTTCAGAAGGTCGCCTTCAGCGTATTTCAGCATGTCTGACAGCTCAACTGGTGGCTGACGCGCGCATGTCGACGTCGTGCGAGGACACATCCGTGGCCTTATACCCACAAAGGCTCTATTGTCGGGAGGCAGACAGTGTCATGCCCCCTGGCTAACCTTTGTGGGTCGGACTCGGAGTGTGGCACTGAGATGGCAGTGTGTCACACCTACACACACGCTGACAGACAGACCAAGCGTGACGTTGTGGCCCAGTCGAGGGCTGTAATAATACAGCACTTGACTGAAAGTGACTGAAAGTGTGGTAATATCCTGGCGCCTCCACTCATGGGCACACAAAGGGACTTTGGCCATGCGATACGCATGGCTCACATATTTTGCATTAGTGTAGGGCAGAATGCTAGAGAAGTCGTACAGTAAGGTCAGGGCTGGTCAATGGGCCAGACCGCACTATATTACTATGCGACAAGCGCAGTACTATGAGGAATGCATTGTGCTGTGAGACAGAACCGAAGATAGTTGACTCAGCTCATACAGTATGAGACCCTGAAGGATTGCTGCTGTGCACAGTTATTAATACTGTCCATAATACACAGTCTCACAAGGAAAATTTCGCTCTAGCGACAATTTCCACTGTTGTAAAACCCAGCTATCCCTTCAGATGATTGAGTAATATATAATATTCAGGTCACACTTTAGTTTGGGGAGCTAAAGTGTATTAACTGTGACTTCTGCCTCAATAAACTCTGAATTTGCTGCTTAAAAACAGTAAGGTAGTTGTTACATCATGAGTAATGCATTAATAAAGAGCCAATATGCTAGTAATATGCATGCTAATAAGCAACTAGTTATTAGTAGTGAGAATTGATCCTTAACATAATGTGTCAGTAATATTCATATCTAATATATACACACAGTACAATAATATTGGATTTTATGTTTAATGTAATAATATTAATGTACCATTAGTGGGGTTTTTTTTCGGCCTGTGAACATTCATTCATGACTCACATCATGTTGTAAAATAGATGTTAGCTTGTTTACTCCTAATGCCTGTTTCATTAGGCATATTAATATTAAATTCCAGCGTGCAGAGTAAACAGCAACCGAATACACTTATTCATACAGGGCTTTCATTAAAAATATTTGATGTTATTACACAGCTCAGTATTGTATTGAGTGGCTTGAAGGTGACTGAAATACTTGATTCTGATTGGTCAGCCATAGGTGTTTATGGTTAAAGACTGTATAACTGATTGTCTCAGTCACCTAATGACTGAGTTTTGTAACCCATATCACTCTTTTTTGTGACATAAGAAATTATTTAAACTTAAATCAATTTTTATTTTATTTTATTTTATTTTGTAATCAATATCACTCCAGTCTTTCTTCTAAAATGAGAAATTATTTAAACTCAAATCAATATTTTATTTTATTTTATTTTATTTTATTTATTTATTTTTTGTAACCCATATCATACCAGTTATTTCTCTGACATGAGAAATTCTTAAAACTTAAATTCATTTTTATTGTTTTATTTTATTTTATTTAAATCAGCCAGTAATTTTCTCAAAATATGCCACATCATTATATTATATTTCTTATTTTATTTTATTTTATTTTTTGTAACTCATATTACTCCATAGTCTTTCTTCTGACGTGAGAAATCATTTAAGCTCAAATCAATATTTTATTTTATTTTATTTTTATTTTTTTGTAACCCATATAATACTCCATAGTCTTTCTTCTGACATGAGAAATTATTAAAACTTAAATTAATATTTTATTTTATTTTATTTTATTTTTTTTGTAACCCATATCATACCAGTTATTTCTCTGACATGAGAAATTATTAAAACTTAAATTAATTTTTATTATTTTATTTTATTTTAATTTATTTATATCAGCCAGTAATTTTCTCAAAATATGCCACATCATTATATTATATTTCTTATTTTATTTTATTTTATTTTATTTTATTTTTTGTAACTCATATTACTCCATAGTCTTTCTTCTGACATGAGAAATCATTTAAACTCAAAACAATATTTTATTTTATTTTATTTTATTTTATTTCAGCTGGTATGTTTCTCAAAATATGGTCAATTATTATTTATTTTGTTTATTTTATTTATTTATTTCTTTTTTTTGTAACCCATATCACTCCACAGTCTTTATTCTGACATTGGAAATTATTTAAACTCAAATCAATATTTTATTTTATTTTTTGTAACCCACACTCCACAGTCTTTGTTCTGACATGAGCAATTATTTGAACTCAAATCAATATTTTAATATTATATTTCAGCTGGTAATTTTCTCAAAATATGTCCCATTATTATTTATTTTGTTTATTTTATATATCAATATTTGCAGAGTGTACATCCACAGTTCATACAGGCACCACTAACTGCCATTGTTTACCAAAAAAAAAATAAATAAATGCTGCAGTGCTGCTGTAAGGGAGGACTGGACCCAATTTAAGGTCATTCTCACAGCTGTCCTACTGCAGCAGCGATTTACAGTCTTCCTCACAACTCCATCCATCCAATATCCTCTGACCTCATTGCCCCACAGCGTCCAGCATTGAGCCAGAAAGATCCACACAGATCACATACAGTATTAACTCCCACACACACTCGCAAACACACAGGGCGGTGAATGAATGAGCAATTGTTAATGTGATCCGTATCGACAGCATCTTGTTTCTTACATCTGTCCCAACGGCAAGTAGCTGTTTTTCATATGACACACATCCCACACACCGCTGCACACGCAAAGAGCCTAATGCACTTTAAACTTTGATTATCTCCTCTCATAAACCTCTTTTAATGGCAACATGGTGCAGAACATGTGTGGTGCACCAGAGATGGGCTGGTTTTCATTGCCGTCTCATTAAGATGACGGCACCCGCGCACATGGGCACCCGACAGCATGTCCCGACCAAAAACTGATTCAGACATTCTCGACGAAAATGAAACGTACTAATGTTCGAACGCTGGCTTCTCAACCGCATCATTTAACGCTTTTCTAGAGTGTTTACGATATATGATAGCTGGTAAGGTCTCAGCGATGGATTGAGCATTTGCTGCCGACACCAAAAGCGCGAGCGGACGCTCCTGATTGACAGACGCGTGCGAACAGACGCAAGGATGGGGTTTACGCTTTAAAAGCGAGGCGATCATCAAGTTTGGTGACCGTTACGGATATAATCCTCTAAGTACGGATGGAAATTCCATCCTCGTTTTAATAGCGGTCCCATCAGCCCATCGCTCTGTTTATTTTTAGTCTGTCTCTCAGCCTACAGCGATGTACACAAACATAAACCGTGATTCTATACGCTAATGGCGAGCAGAGCTCTTGATGCCGAACCGCTGCTCGCCGAGCGGTTTTTCAAACCATGTGGGATTTTAACAACTCTCCGGGAAAGTCAGATCATCTGTTTTTCCGACATAAACTGACATTTTCCAGCACCAGATATGTCATTAAACAAAATTAGGGAGGAGAATGTTTTGATGAGGTATATTTTCACAAAATAATATTGAGAAATTTATAAGCGAGCAGTTTTCATGGTCGACATGGATGCAAAAAGGATGGAAAATAACCACGGCTTACGTCCCTTCCTCGAAATGACAACGACGAGTCGGTTAAGCTTTCTGTCGCTACGAGCGGCAAACACCATAAATCTGATCGTGTTTAATCTATACAACACACTTATCAGAGCGAGGCTTTAATGCAGAGTAAATGTTTGTACTCGGGTTCGGCTGTGCGGATCCAGATGCTGAGGGGCCCTGCTAGTTACAGGGACCGGCTCCAAGCGTATCGGATAACCGTAGGGTGAGCGCTGGCTTTGGAAAGTGTTGCTGCTCCAACGCTACCATGAAATACAAATGGTCTCAAGCCTCAATTATATGGCTTCCACTTAAAAACCACTCAGAGCCAAGAGAACAGATAAACGCTGTGTTTTCTCCAGCACTTTTGGTTTTACGGAGAAACAGCTGCAGTCGTTTTGCAGCATTTCATTTTCTCTGATCGTAGTGACCACATGCACATGAGTTTGATGAGCTGTCCATAAGTACAAAGGCTGTGCAAGACACACTGTCCAATAGGCTAATTGTCACACAGCGAAGTTTTACAAGGGTTATATCTAAATATTATAACTTTTTGTCAAATTTTGAGTTACTTTTCAATTACCAAAGCAAAAGTTTCCTCTGACAGTGGTTTTGTATATTGGTTTAACAGTTCAAAACAGTCTTAAAAATGATCTGAAGTACATATTTAATCATATAATCATATACATAATCAACGGTTTGCCGTGCATTAAAGCATTTTAAACGCACGGTGTGGAGGCGTAGAACTGCAAAGTGCATTTAAAATCCTTTAATGCACGACAAGCCATTGATTATCCCGCTTATTCCTTGGTCATTTGCAAAGTTATAGTAAGTTAAAGTTAATAAGTTAAAATTAGTATTGCTCATTGACAAAAAGTTTATGTATGTGCGCAGCATAATGCGTTAACCGACCTCTCTGTGTGTGTGTGAGATGTGCGTTGGTTGGTTAGTATGCATCAATTAAAGTAGCGCATTAATATAGAACGGTGATTAAACTGACTTGAAACTACCTATGCATTAAACGGTTTTACTGCATACCTGCCAGACAATCAGAATCCAGTATTCAGACAGACCATGAACTATTAATTAGTTATAATTTAGGGGAACTAACTTGTGCATTTTTTAAATCCAAAATGTGCTTTTAGTTAAAAAGTTTATTTTTTCTCATAATAGGTTTTGATCACAACATTTTGGGTTCATTCAGGAGATGTGTAAGAGGGCCCCTGAGCATATAACAGTAAAACCATGGAAACCTGGAAATTTTTGTGTTTAGCGGGGGAAGTGTTGTCTTAGAAATAACAGAAAATTCTGTGTTTGGCAGAGAAGCGTTGTCTTAAAAATAACTGAAAATTCTGCGTTTGGTGGGGAAGCATTGTCTTGTAAATAACAGAAAATTTTCTGTTTTTTGGCGGGAAAGTATTGACTTATAAATAAAGGCAAATTCCATGTGTTTCGCGAGAAAGCGTTGTCTTATAAATAACGGAAAATTCCACATTTAGTGAGGAAGCATTGCCTTATAAATGACGGAAAATTCCATGTTTCGCAGGGAAGAGTTGTCTTATAAATAACGGAAAATTCTGCATTTGGTGGGGAAGTGTTGTCTTATAAATAACAGAAAATTTTGTGTTCTATGTTCGGCAGGAAAGCGTTTTTTTATAAATTGCGGAGAATTACGTATTTAGCGAGGAAGCATTGTCTTATAAATAACGGAAAATTCTGTGTTTGGCTGGGAAGCTATGTCTTATAAATGACGGAAAATTCCATGTTTCGCAAGGAAGCATGGTCTTATAAATAACGGAAAATTCTGTGTTTGGCTGGGAAGCATTGTCTTATAAATGATGGAAAATTCCATATTTCGCATGGAACCGTTGTCTTATAATTAACGGGAAAATTCCACATTTGGCGGGAAGTATTGTCTTATAAATAACAGAAAATTATGTCTTTGGCGAGGAAGCGTTGTCTTATAAATAGCAGAAAATTCCGCATTTGCAGAGGAAGCATGGTCTTATAAATGACGGAAAACTCAGCATTTGGCTGGGAAGCGTTGTCTCATAAATGACAGAAAATTCCATGTTTCGCATGGAAGCATTGTCTTATAAATAACACAAACTTTTGCATTTGGCAGGGAAGTGTTGACTTATAAATAGCAGAAAACTTAGCGCTTGGTGGGAAAGCATCTTATAAATAATGGAAAATTCCACGTTTCGCAGAGAAGCGTTGTCTTATAAATAACAGAAAATTTTGCATTTGGTGGGGAAGCATGGTCTTATAAATAATGGAAAACTTGACGTTCAGCGGGGAAGCGTCTTATAGATGACGGAAAATTCCATGTTTCGCGGGGAAGCGCTGTCTTATAAATAACGGAAAATTCTGGGTTCGGCTGGGAAGCATTGTCTTATAAATAGCAGAAAATTCCTTATTTGGTGGAGAAGCATTGTCTTATAAATAAGAGAAAATTCTGTGTTTGCCAGGGAAGCGTTGTCTTATAAATTACAGAAAATGACATATTTTACAGGGAAGCATTGTCTTATAAATAACAGAAATCACGGAAATAATGGAAGTTAATCACAGTTTAAGTTCACAGTTTTTTACTATAACTATGAAGTATGCTACAGAATTGCCATTAGGCCTGTGTATAACAAAATGTACTAAAACAAAAAAATGTAGCACTTTCCTCTTCAGGACTTCTGTGATAAATTATTAATTTTATTAATAGTTTTTAATTCACAGATGCAACAAATAAGACCACAGAAAATAATTTCTGCACTAACAGTGTTATAGTAATGCTTGGCAGGTCTGTAAGAGCCACCTCAGTGCCAACTTCAGCATGCCATTCTATGTGCCCAGTGGGCACTGAGACAAACAACCGTAGCTGAGCCATTATGATGCCAGCCAATGACGACAGCCGTTAAATTCCTGTGGCCTCCTCTGTCTAATTAGCAACTAAATGGATCAGGCTTCTGCCCTGCACAAGACTGGTGGAGGTACGGCATCAGCGGATGGCCTGCCTGCAACATGTGCTTTGAAGTGTCTGCTTTCTCAAAACATCTGAGAATGCCAAGATTCCATATTGCAGATCCACCATTTAGGACAAGCTAAAAGCCAAAATTTTTTAAGAAAGCACTTATGTTGCTCCAAACCAGTATTATTTTCTTTCTTGAAACTTCAAAAATGAGCCAAAATCACTGGATTAATCTGATTCGTCGTCTTTTGTGACCTGAAAAGATCTGACTCACAGAATCTATTTTTTCTCCAAACACACAAAAAGAGAACACGGCAAGATTTACAGTAATTAATGACTTGGAGGTCAGGCCTAAAATTTTCTTCTTTTTGTGTTCCACATAAGAAAATGCACATACAGGTTTGGAACGACAAGAGGTTAAATAATTGACAACAAGTGACAATTTAAATTTTTGGGTGTAGGCCTACTATCCTTTGAAGGCCATCATCACATAAATGAGGCCTGTGGATCTTTGAGTAATGTTTTAGGTGACAGATTTGCTCTCTTAGTCACGACACACATCTAGTTCCATATTACCAATCCATCTTTCAATATTACCATCCGAAACCACAAGTCTTTGCTGTGGTTATCCTCGTCACTGTCTGTTTTATGGTTTGATCTTTGCAGATGTCTTAAAAGAAACAGAGTTCCTTCGGGATTTCACAGGCTCACTTCTATAGTTTTCTCTGCGTGGTATTATTAAGCTTCTTATTGTTGCAGAGCAGAATTTGAATGAACCACAGAAAAGCATTCAACTGAGATGTAATCAAAGGCTTAGACATTCTGATTTTCACTCTGGGAGACCGGATATTTAGAGTCTATTAAAATGTCTTTCAAATATGTTTGTCAATGATACAATGAATGAACATTTCCTTCTTTCGTCTAGCTGTAAAAAATGTCTTCGAAGACATGATTACAACAGGACAAGGAAATTAGGTTTTGACATGTGTCAAATATGCCTGAGGAGGGAAAAAAGACATCAGAACCCGCCAACCTCAAGGTAATTTCTAGGAGGATTGAAATCCAGACAATTACTAAAATGATTCCCTGTCAAAAGTAAAGAGGTGGAAGACCCATCAATCCAAAAACAGATCCTCCCACAGCAGAGGTCAAAGCACAATCACAGTCCAGTGAGAGTAAATATATCTGACAGGAAACAATCAGAACCATTTCTGTTATGTCTACAAGCCCAAGCGGAAAGGTCACTGAAATGTCAAGCGCTGCACGTCACAAATCAAATATGAACATCAAGTGTCACTATGTGGCGTTAAACATACGAAAAGACATGGTGAGAAATATCCCATGATTCTGAGCAAGACACACTTGGTCAATATCAAACTGCTCAACTTCTCTGAGAGAGCTGCACAGAAAAAGAAAGAAAGAAAGAAAAAGAAAGAAAGAAAATGAAAGAAAGAGTTGAACCGAATGACTGATATTTAAGCTGACCACCACCTGCTGTGGCACAGTAAAAGAGGGAAAACAGGGTAAGAAAGAAAGGTCTGCTATAAAGTCAGTCTCAAAACAACCTCAGCTATCTTTTTGGTCTTACATTGCCCAAACTATAAAACACTATGCAATTAAACAAGCAAAAACAAAACAAAACACTTATTTGTAAGATACTTCATAAAAAGTGTATACTGAATGATTAAATACAAATATGAGAACACTTGTTAGTTATTTAATAAAAATCTAACTCAAACAAGTCTAAAAGCCATCCTTTCAATGATCTAACTCACTAAAAAAACAATCCAAGTTAATCAAGACCCAATGTCATGCATCTTGAAGAACTTAAACAAAAACAGCACCAAAAGCCCATTATTTTGATGAGCTAACTTATTTAACTAATTCAATAAAGTTCCAAAGTTTATTTTCGTCAGGAACTAACACACTAAATAACCAGGCCAACTCAATTATGACTCACTGTCACACTATCTCATGAACTAACATGCAAACTGATAAAATCAACACCAAGGCCCATTCTTTTGATGAACTAACTCATTAACTAACTAAACTAATTCAATAAAGCTCCAAAGTTTATTCTCTTCTGCAACTAACACACTAAATAACCAGACCACTGGCTCACCGTCCCGCTTCTTCATGAACTAACTCATTATGCAAACTAATTAAATCAACACCAAAAGTTCCAAAGTTTATTCTTTTCATGAACTAACACACTAAGTAACCAGACCAACTGAATTAAGACCCACCGTCACACTTCTTAATGAACTAACTTATTAAGAAAACTTAATCCACACCAAAAGCCCATCCTTTTGATGAACTAACTCACCAACAAACCAAACTTACTCAATAAATTTCCAACACTTATTCTCAAGGAACTAACTTACTAACTGATCAAACTAACTCACTAATAAACAAACATTTTAACTAACCAAACAAACTCAATAATCGGTATCAACATCGGCCCTGAAAAACACATATCAGTTGACCCCTAATGCAAACTAAATCAACACCAAAAGCCCATCCTTTTGATGAACTAACTTACCAACAAACCAAACTCAATAAAGTTCCAAAGCTTACTCTCAAGAAACTAACTTACTAACTGACCAAACTAACTCACTAATTAATTCTCAATCTAACAACTCAATCAAGTCCACACAGTCCATCATTTTGATGAACCAACGCGTTAACTAACCAAACAAACTCACTAATAAGTATCGGCATCAACCCTGAAAAACACATATTGGTCGACCCCTAACACAAACTAAATCAACACCAAAAGCCCTTACCAACAAACCAAACTCAATAAAGTTCCAAAGCTTACTCTCAAGAAACTAACTTACTAACTGATCAAACTAACTCACAAATTAATTCTCATTCTAACAACTCAATCAAGTCCACACGGTCCATCATTTTGACGAACCAACACGTTAAACTAACCAAACAAACTCAATAATTGGTATTGGCATTGGCCCTGAGAAACATCAGTGGCCCCCTAACACAAACTAACTAAATCAACACCAAAAGCTCATTTTTTTGATGAACTAACCTACCAACAAACCAAACTAACTCATTATAGTTTCAAAGCTAATTCTCAAGAAACAAACTTACTTACTGACCGAACTAACTCATTAAATAGTTGTAAATCTAATAAGTAAATCACATCCACACGGCCCATCATTTTGATGAACCAACACGTTAACTAACCAAACAAACTCAATAAAAACCCAAAGTCCATCGCTAGTCCTGACATCATGTGGACCAGCTTATATCTGGCAGGGTAAACCAGCTGAGCATCCTGTGCTCTCTAGCCAACAGTTGGGTGGATGCTGTATTAATCACATGAAGGTGAATGTGGTATGCCATCAGAGGGATATGCTGATGTCTGTAGATGAAGCAAGGAGCGTATCTCTCAGCTGTCAGGCTGTATGCTGCTAACAGATGGAGCCCAGATGATGCAGCCACTTTACAAGCCCTAACACACTTAACTGCACCGGTCCTCCCACACGACCTGAAGACGTAGCCAATCAGTCAGGCTCTCCTGACAGCCACAAACCTGCAGAAGACACTGACAGCAACTCACATCTAGTGTATATAGACAGACTTGCGGTTACAACCTGGAAAGTTTACAACACTTAAGTTTATGTGGTGCATTCTGGGAAGTGCAGTCCAATTATGTGCCTAAACATCTGTAGCCTTTTGAAGTGCAATGTGGTTTATTAATAAAAGATTTAATTATATAGATTAGTATTCTGACGCTATTGTTTCAGCCGAATGGATTTATATGGCCCTGTTTGGATTACTTTGGAGTCTTTTTCCGAGCTGGAGGGTGCCTGGTTGTGTTCAAAGGCACTCTCTGCATGCTCAGTTCCTGCGGTTTCCAGTTTTAGGGACGAGACAACACTGTCAGACTGAATTTGTCCTAACAATGCCTGATGAGAGAGGAAAGAGGTGCAAACAGGGATTTGATAGAGCAGCCGTCAGCCACAAAACAACCACTAAGAAGCCAAGAGACTCCTCAGTGACATCTTAATACTAAATGAGATTACAAACTGCATATTAAATTGGCCAATTTTCCAATATGTCGCCTCTGATGATCCCTGAGAGTTGCATGTACAAAGGAATTTGTGTACATGCCTCGGAGACATCTCCACATGTTGCAATCCCTGGATCTGCTAATCAGCGCAGGCTTATGGGATATGCTCGTGTCTTGGGGAACTCCCATTCTAATGCATAACCTCCAGAAATAGCCGTCTCTCACCGACTAGGCCACAAATGGCAGCAAGGGCTCGTTTGGTGGACCAACATGTTCAGAATTCCAGACTAATCAGAATACCAGCCTTGGAATCGTAGCCATTCCTTTTGGGAAAAGTGGGTCGTACCTTTTTAGCTTCTGGTGCAGTTGCGGTTCAAAAGACACACGTTTCCATAAGGGTCAGTGAATGAACAGACAGCCTTTAGGTGGCAATTTATCTGCCTCTCTTCATGCCAGTTTAATTAAACCCCGAGAGACCAATCAGATCAATGAGAGAGAGTTTATTACGCATGTAATTTAGCAACCATCCTCACTGCCTGGGAAAGCACCCAACAGTACACTCATTTAACTGAAGCTGAGTCACTTTTAACAGGTGCTCTTAATGGACGTGAGCAAGCGTTTTTTTGCTAATGCCAAAGTTGTAAATTTTTATGGGTTCACAGCAGAATGCATGGAAGGCTATCTAATCCTAATCGATAAGGAATTTCCTTTAGTCATAATTGATTATTCCTCAATGGCAGATTGCCGGCTCCCTGTGCAATGAGGCTTGACGTGATTTATTGTTTAATATTAACTGCCACACAGTAACAAATACAGGAAAAGGGGCACAATAGATTAGCTTCCTGACTTATTCCTGAGCATGTTAACCAGGCTGAGGCCAGGATATTTCTTATCCTCTCATTTAACACCCATAAATGAAAAGACCAGCTTAAACAAGCATGAATTTCATTGGTGAACCAGCAAAAAATGCTGGTTAACCAGCCCGATTTTTCTGATTAGGCTTGTTTATGGGAGGTGGAGCTGGTTGAAGGACTAGTTCCAAATCCTTATGAATTTGTGTAGTCTGTGGAAGACACAACAAGCTGTTTTTGTCCATTCAGATCAGGTCAAAACGTTTGAAGTACCGAAATGGACATATGCAGCATAAAAGTAATCCATACAACTCCAGTGGTTTGATCCAGTTTCTGATCACTTTGTATACATGCGTCCCACCAACAATGTCACTATCGCCATATTGACTTTTGGTGCAAGAAAAAAATTTAATTCTTGGCTGAACTACTCCTATAATCTATTTAAGAACCCTGTACACCAGCATCCCATTTATCAACAAAGCATGCTGCTTTTTGCACAATAATCTGTTCCTATCAATCAAATACTGACAAATACCTTTGCAAACCACAGAGAAGTCTCCCGCCAATCAACGACAATGTGCTGCCGGTGTTACGGTTGTGAATCTTGGCTGCGATACAGACTGTGTACGTCCAAATTCCTCCATAACCTCAACTTCCCGTAAACAGACACACTTCCTCAGTGTAAAACCTCTACATACGTGTACACACTCATGCTGGCAGCAGGTGCAAGATCAATGGGCATTGAATGGAACAATGAAACCTCCTACGCCTCCCCCAAAACACACACACACACACACACTTTTGCACAGTTAGCCTTGAACGTAAGCTTTTACGGGGGTCTTTGTGCTCTTCCAATCCGACAAGCATACCTACATGGGAGCTGTTAGGAGAAGCCCACAGCAACTATCCCAGGATTCTCTGCTGTACTCATTGACATGCAGAGAGTTATAGCCTAGGACTCAGCCGGGCCATTCTACTGCAGAAAAGACCTGTGGGGCCACTAAAGCCTTTACTCTAGTATAGCTTAGCAAGAGTTTAATCACTGCAATGTGCTACAGTAGAAACACAACATAAGCATACAAGATCTTACCTACACAGATAACAAAGAATCTTCATTTTGTAGAATCATCAGCAAAGACATTTCTGACTGATTTTCTGACAGATGCAATTTTATGATTTTATGAGAGAATTTTATGCAGTTTTAGTAGACACAATTTTATGTTAACAGTATTTTATAGTATATGTGGTATAAAGTTATTATGTCAGGAAAACAAAATATAAAAAGAGAACAGGCATCATGCTGTTAATGTATATTACATGCATTATGACTAAAGAAAAAGACACTTACCATTTGAGAGTGACTCTTGGGGCAGCTGTTAATATCTTCTACCTTCTCATTAGCTGCAACAGAGATATTGCTGGGTTAAACCTCTGCAGCACACTTGTACAAAACCGAGAAGTGCGCCACAACCTCTGGCCTTTCCATCCAAGAAAGTTTGCCAGTTTGTGATTGAATGAGCATGTGTATGTTTGCAGTGTGGGAGAAAATGCTGAGAAAATGAACGGCTGTTAATTCATCAGCTGTCGGTTGCGAGTTTGTGACATAAGATCTGCCATTGTACGCTGGAGGTTCATAATAAAGTTTCAGGACAGCCCAGAGGAGGGGAAAATGGGATGGGGGAAAGAACGAAGGAAAAATAAAAAAGACAGCCTGACACACATGCACACAACGCAAACCACTCTGGGCTCACTAAAGTGAACACATGGGAGACACATGCTTTAATAGTGCAGAAATAGCATTCAATTCTCCTGTTGATGATTTTCTACAGCTTCTAATCCAGTTTAACATGAGCAGAATAACTAGCAGTAATCGCAGCAAGTAGTTATGTTTTACACAAATAATTTTATCACTCAAATGAGCTGTGAAGATTTATTAGCCTGCACTGTGTGTGCGCGCATGTGCGCGCCTTCTTACCTATTATCTGGATGATTTCTGCCAGCAGAACTCCATCGGGTATGTCCTGAGTCAGGTCCTTAATAAGCCTCGGACAGCCGGACTTGGCCAAATAATGGTTCGCCCAATCAGTGTAGATCTATGGGGAATATGAGGAAAAAATTCTGATGAGGAACAGAAAACAGCCTCTGATAGACAATAACAACCTGATCTGATGACGAAAACGCATCTGTGGGAACTTTTTCACAAGACGCAAAATACATAGTCTAAGCCTACCTGATAGTATGAACAAAAGTGAATGTGACTTAAAAATGCAATCGCAAGCATGCCGTTTTAGCTTGTTTTTTGATCTCTCATCTTTCAGCCCTTTCATCGTGAGTCATGTTTTTCACGGGATTCGTACCCAAAGATTCCGCATCCTAAGTCCAATTTCGTGCCGGCGTCCCGGCTGAGCTACCAAGCAAGCTTGTTATGTTCAGAAAGCGAAACATATGGAGCTGTAATCATAACTTTGAAAGTTTTTGAATGTTTTTGAATGATTTTGAATGTTTTACCGCCTCTAGTGTTCATTTCTGTTGGAAACAGAAACAGTGATATGTACTTATTGGTACGTATTTCACATCTTGTGAAAAAGTTCCCACAGGTGTGTTTTTGTCATGAGATCAGTTAGGACAATACAGATTAACGAAGACTTATATCATTGAGGACCTAAGCAGTTAAAAGGCACCAGTGGTTTCACTGACAGAACATTGAGTTATGATGACCAGAACCACACAGGAAAACAAAACAGCCATCAAAGCAGCCGGCTTGAGTATGTGGTCAACTAAATCAAAACTATGAATAAGGCCTCAGCATTTGTAATAGATTATCTGGATTTTCAACTAGATACAATCCAGCCTTTACATGACATTGTGACACAGCTGATCCATTTAATCAGGTGGGGATTACAAGGATAGTACCTACTTACAACAAATTAACTTTTCCAAAGGCTAATTCCTCTCTAAAGGATGGTGTTATTGCACAATGAGCTTTTAAACGATTGTTGAAGTCTTCTAAATTAAGTGCTTGGGGGGTTACAAAACTGTTTCAGAACAGCACCAGGAGTTAAAGAAAAAAAAATGCAGGAAACTCTACATTAAGTAAGTCCTTATTTATTGCTTAATATACCCAGTCTTTTCGAACAAATGCAACCCCCTGGTGTCTCAGTAATATGACTAAAAGATTCCTTGGATAGGTGTTCCTCAGGGGTCTGTTCTAGGGCCCCTTAAAAAGCCATGTCACAAATCTTAGAGCTCTGCTCTTTCATTGTGATCTTAGGATTAGATCTCATTGCACATGAGGCAAGCGGTTTTCCATTTCCCACTTAAGTGAGAGCACCCCAGTGGCAAGGGACACTCTCAGAGCTCACATCCTCTCTCTAATAGAATTGCCTGTATGGGGCTTTTGTCTGTAACGTTTCAAGTGTGTGAATTATACAAAGGCTATTGGGGGGCTCAACTTTTTCAGTTCATCCAGACAGCATGTATTTTACTTTTCACGTTTTGTCAAAGTAAAATCAGATTTTGATTCTAACAGGATCTGTTCTGGCTTCCTTTAGGCAGTTTCAGCCTTAATTATGATGAACAAACCACCCCATACCCCCATAATCTGCACCCTGCTTAAAATTAAAGTTATGAATGACGTACTAAGATGTATTTAAAGTGGTAAGCTTCATTTACACCCACGGACCTAGTAAAATTTCAAAGGAATTCTCATTTACGTAGCTAGTTTCATTTTAGACCATATTGTAACGCCTCATAAAATTACAAAAGATTATCCATACTCTCCACGCCACCTCAAACACAGTGACCAATTAAACACATTTATGCCTTCGCCAGGAAAAAGGGAGCATTCCGCTCAAAGATGCCACAGCTCAAAGGTTTCATCTGTTGTGGTTTTAGCATATGACGAGAAGTCGTTAACATGAACAGGGTGATGAAGAGCTCTTTAGTCATCCTCCTACTTAAACGCAACACAATACAACAGAGAGCCAATAAAGGCTTTCACTCACCACTCTAAACCACAGTCACCTCCAAGAGTTGAGTAAACAAACAGCTACACTACCGCACATGCCAACACCTCCAGTCACGGCAGAAAAAGCAGCAAAGAATTTACACATTTCCGCAGCATCAAGAAAACCAGGTGAATTCTGCTGAGGTTTGGCTATGACACTGAAGTTTTGGTTCTCCCTGCTGCCCAGAATCTAGAACGAATTTGTATTTCTCTGGCTTAACCTGAGTGAGGTAAACTGACGCAGTGGTTGAAAGGTCAAAAAAGGAAGTGGAGAATAAGACCGCGATTCTCTGCAGCACAACCCTGTTCCCCTTTTCCCTGCCTGACGGAGGGCTGAGAGAATTAGGGGTGCCGCAGTGCCACAGTTGTTCATGCGCTCGACGGGCAGAAAATGTCCATCTGGACCTTTGAAAGGAAGGAAAGAGAAATCACTCTGTCTTCCTCTTATTGCCTCTAGCGCCCAGAGATCAACAAAGAAAGCAAGTGAGAGAAAGCAAGACGAGAGAACGAAATGACAGAGAGAGAGAGCGAGCAAGACAGAGACAGAAAGAGAGAGAGAGCAAAGAACAACAGGAAAAGCAAGAGACTAGTGCACATTTTAAAAATTGTTAGCCCAGTAGCAACTATCTTGTTCATGCTTTACTGTAGCTCACTACAATCCTGGTTGGTCAGATTTTTCAATATATTTGCAACCCGGGGTTGCATATTTGCATATTAATGATTAATAACATCAAATAAACAAATACGGCACACAATGAGCAAACATCCTGGAGAAAGCTACGCAGTAGCCGATCACCTGAGCCATGTGACTAATGATAACTCTGGAGCAGTGTTGAGGAGTAACTAAAACGGAATTACGTAATTACAAAATGCAATCTGTTACAGTTACTGAGAAAATTTGTGTAAATAGCCTTAAGGTTATCTGTAAGCTAGTGTGCTCCAAAACAATGACAAAAGTCACAAAAGTCTCTAACTTCCGCCAATATGGATCAACAATTTTGATGATATCACCCTGCACCTAAGCTTCTCATCAAACTTTCTGTCCAATCAAATGCTCTCTAGAATCTGAAGCATCCTGCCCCCTGCACTATAAATAGATGCTGAATCTGCTGAAATTGGTCACCTTTTTACAGAATTTGTATGTTCTGTATGGTAATTGGCATTAGAGCACTATATAGGGGATTGTGAACAATTCAGACAGTGTAGGCTAAATATGCATTTCGTTGGGGCGACTGAAGTCTGATTTCCCGTTGTGTCACATAAACCGCTGCAGCACGCACACAGCCTGTTCTGGTCCAGAGAGATGGTAGCACGGAAAGGATCATATGTACCAAAATGTAACAGACACATTTGAATTCTACACAGAGTGCTATTTTATATATAGATAACGCGATATGGATGAGATTGTGGCTGTCATACGCTGTCAAATGCAGCTTTAGCTAGCTCAACAGCTCTGGCCCAAGCTGTGATATAAACGAAATGCTACTGGCTATGTAAAAAAAGGACCCTGCTGAAATTACGTCAACACGTAGAATAAGGCTGCGTGTTTCAAAGCACTTCAGTGGACCTTTAAATTAGAGTTATTTAAGAAAATGTTAAGGACTACAAAAGGGGCTACATCTGAATATTTTCTGTAAAAAGCTAGGATATGTTGAATAATAATGGTTGCTTTGGCTGTTTTTAGTGTGCATGATGCCTTCTGCCATTTAAAGACTGTTTAGTAAAGCTATGCTATTCTGATGCATTTGATTGGTTCTCTTGTTTGAATTTGCAGCACACCACATCTGTCAATTACATCAATCCAAATTGTCGCTGAAAGCTTTAGGCTACAACCTGTCTGAAAGTTGTTACGATAATGAGTGATATAAAATGTTCCAGTGCTTTAAAAAGTGTGTTCCAGTGCTGTGCTTTAAAATTAAATTATTAGAATTATTAGAACCCTGCCTGATTTAAATGTTTGAAAATGATTAACAGTTAACAAAATAATGGTTAGAAATTTAGAAAAGTAACCAAATGTAATCAGTTACATTACTTTAATGAAGTAATTGAAATAGTTACACTACATTTTAAATAGGGTAACTTGTAATCTGTAACTTATTACATTTCCAAAGTAATCTTCCCAACTCTGTAAGAAAAGCTGTAAGAAAATGACAGTGATGGAAAAATGTCTATTTCATGCTATTTTAAGTCAGACTATACAGGTCCTTTTGAATGACTGTCAATGGAAATGCCTTTGGAGATGCTTTTTGGTGTAGTTAGGGCAGGCTATTTACCATCATGGTCCAGCTGGACCATGATAACCACCAAAAACATTGATTTTTTATTTGTTATTTTTTTGGTTGTTCACTGTTCAACATATGTAATCCTCTCAAAAAGTTTTTGTGAAAAAAAAAAGTTCATAAATATTTAATAATTGCTATACTTTTTGATTATTAATGTCCTGCAGTTCTACGTTTCACACTATATATACTCTATAAAAGTTAGGATTCATAAACTAGAGTTAAAAATGATGCTCAGGTCTGTCAAAATTATACATGTGAAATGCCACTTAAAAGCTGACTAATTTCTGTGCTATCTGTTTGCAAACAGGTTTCCCAAACTCTCCTACCATTGGCCAGACAAGCAACCCCTTCACAAACGCTATTGGTTGAGTTTATGTTGCCGTGCAGGGCCGGTTGGGATGCTAAATAAACAAAGCAATGTTTTGAAAACACCACTGAGCCAAAGTGTTTTCACTTTTCAGGGAAAATTGGTTTACTTAAAGTTGTCTCTGCATATTAAGCTGGAATAAAAGAAGGTATTTAACGTCAGAGAAATTACATGGTTCAGCTTTAACTTGGGATTTAAAAGCAAAAAACGAAAATTAAAAAAAAAAATAATAATTAAAAAAAACCTGACAGGTAGAGGAAGAGAAGATTCTCATTAAAATAAGGCTAAAGGACTATCTCTGTGTTCTGGTAATGAGGACAGCACTGGATACAGATGAAATCTCCCTGAGAGAACCATTACCACAGTCATTTACTTTTTTAGAAACAGATTGGTTTATCTGAAAACCACCATTAACATTTTCATCAGCCTAGGCAATGAACAGTACAGCGAAGAGAAGCTCTGTTACAAGCAAGCCGGCATCTCCAATGCACATGATAACCAGCAGCAAACTGTTTATCAGCAAACTAGCTTTAATCAATGCTACCATTAACACTCAGGCACGAGGGAGGGTGAAACGGGCCGGTCTGCAGCTGTAAATAAACGACTGTTATGGCAAAAGGAAACTGGTTGTAAAGCAGTCTTTCAATCCGATAGTTTCACGGAGGGAAGTGCACCGAGCCAAGGTTAAACAGTTTCCCGTCCCGTTATTTTAGGGGTTGAACTTGCTGGTGTTTCCCACTGTGAGACCGGCAGAAGCTCGCATGAACACAAACCAAAGCACATCTCAAAGTCAGTCCCGGTGCTCCTTAGTCCCCAGATGTGTGCTGGATCCTATCTAAACTGCATTAATCTAATGCCCTAGCTCCCTGTGACTTCACTCACAGCTATTTATCATGCGTCACTGTTTCTTTTCTCGCGACCCATTATTTTCGATTCATCCCAACAGCTCTGACACTGTGGTTTTGTCTCTATTAATGAGCAAGCGCTTGTTTGGCTGATGCATCACTTCACTGTAAAACCCAACTATGCCACCCTCAGCGTTCACACAGCATTAAACGAACACACACACATAGACACACACTCATACGGCCGTCATTCATGAGCGTTGCCTCCTCCCCTCGCGAGCAGGTTGCCAACGCACACATACATGCGTCCAGACACACACATCCATCAAACAAAAACACAAATCCCCTGGCTTTGTCCCTGACTCTAAGAAACAGTCAACAGTCCCTGCTATTTCAGCCTGCTAGAGTTAAGCTCAAGTGAAGTGTGTGTACCTCTTAAGAGTATCTGAGCCCAGGTTGTCCCCGTCCTCAGCGTCCCGCTGATAAACGGCCGCGTTCGGCTCTCTCTACAGTCTGCTCTCTATGCAGTGCCTATAACTGCGCAGGTACTGGAAGCCTGCGATTGCAACAGTCAGCCAAAAGGGGGAGTCAGCTGCTGAGAAAAGCTGTCATGCATCAGCCAGAAAGGGTCTGTGAGTTCATCGCCTTGCGGACTCATCCAAAGACCCTATTTGGGGTTTATTTGAATGCTTTTAGATGAAATTTAGATTATGAATCACAGGACTGGGCGGAAAAGGGATAGAATTGTGTTGTTAATAAAAAATGAGGCGCTTCATAAGCATATGGAATATTTAACAGCCCTGAAACACTTGAGGGCTGTTGTGCAATGCTGTAAATTGAGTTATATGGTACTGTACGGGACTGTAAAACCTTCTACATCTTATTAGAGGAATTTGTGGTAATTGAAAACAAAATCAAGGCAAAAGGAAAGAAGTAAGTAAAACAGGAAGTTGTTATGAAGCCAGCTTGCTCTTAAAAAATTCCAACAAACAAATAGTGTAAAAAATGCTGTTTTTTTTCTAAGCAGTGCTTGCCTGTGCAAAACACACAGCCTAGCACAGTCACTAAGGCATTTATTTGATTTATTTGCAGTTGCTATGGTGTTCTGATGTTTTTAGAACCTTTTTAGGTTTTAAAAATTTCAAAAGTTTTGGGTTGGTAAGATTTTTTTTAATGGTTTGAAAGTCTCGCATGCTCCCCCAATGCATTTTTTTTGTTTGTTTGTTTAAGAAAATACAGCAAAACATTAATATTGTGAAATATTATATATTTTACATTTTAATTTATTCCTGTGATTAATTTTTAACAGCCATTACTATAGTCTTCAGTGTCACATGATCCTTCAGAAATCATTCGAATACACTGATTTGGTGCTCAAAAACATTTTATATTTTTATAAAATGTCTTCTGACTAATTTAATGCATCCTTAATTAACAAAAGTATTCATTTATGACCCCAAACTTTTAAACTGTGTTTTTTTCTCATCAATTTTTTTACTGTCATTTTGTTCCTAAATTTTTTTATTTTATAAATACAAAGTTAACAGAGTCCAAAACAACATTGCACCACGTTGTCGTTCATTGTATGGATATTGTATAGGTTGTAGTTTGTCTATAAAACCTGAGGTGCGTACGTTTCCCACACAAAACCTTTCAAGAACATGTCTAGTCCATATTTCACCAAGAAATAAATAAAATAAAATAATAAAAAAAAAAAAAAAAAAAAAAATTATATTATTTTTTAAATGATGTATAAAATGTTTATAATTTATATGACTGTATTATAGTAAAAATATTAAATTGTGTAATGTAAATTAATACAATGAAAAATAATGTATTACAGTAATGAAAAGTTTCTGCCACTGAATAAAAAAAAAGCTTATTACAACTTTTTTATCTCACAATTCTGACTTTTTTCTTAGAATTGTGTAATACAAACTCTCACAAAATTCTGACTTTCTTTCTCAGAAATATAAGATATAAACTCACAATTGTGACTTATAAAGTCAGAATTGCAAGATAAAAACTCACAATTCTGACTTTTTTCCTCAGAATTGCATGTTATAAACTCGTAATTGCGAGTTATAAAATCAGAATTGCGAGATAAAAACATTTTATACCTTTGTAAATATCTTCTGACCAACTGAATGCATCGTTAATTAATAAAAGTATTCATTTATGACTTTTGAACAGTGGTGTTTAACACCCAAAAATGTATATTTTCTCATCATTTACTCTCATTTTGTTCCTAAACTGTATAACACAAAAGATATTCTGAAGAGTCCAAAACAGCATTGCACCCCATCGTATTTTATTGTATGGACAAAAACACTGAGACATTTTTAAAAATATCTTCTTTTGCGTTTCACAGAAAATGTCATACAAGTTCGGAATGATATGATGGGGGACGATGAAACATTTTAAACACCTGTGCGAATAATCAAATAAATTGCCAAGGGAGAGCATACAGACTGTGTTCACAGTATTCAAAGAGAGAGACACCTCAATGAAAAGGAATCATCTTGTGACACTGTAACTGAGAGACGAACAAGACTTTGCTGAATCAGGGCTGATGCGGCAGCCGACACAGCACACTTCTGTTTACCCATAACACACCAGCCGTCAGTCTGTGCAACACTAAGTTTAATGCAGTTTCTCCATTGATTTCATGGTAGTTTTCCATTCATACCGAGACACTGCGTTCCGCCACACGAGTGGGAGCGCAGACGGCTGACATATGGCTGTGATTCTCTCATTTGGCTCGGGGGAGATTGGAAGAAGATGGGGTCTTGGGTTTTACTGCGTGTGTACGGTTGTGTATGTGTATTTCAAACATCACTCCCAGACGAGACCCTCAGCGGAGAAGGGTGAGAGTGTTTGTCGGTTCTGCAAGGACGAGACGCCACTGTGCGCTTTGACAGGAAGTACAGGCAGTTGGGCTGTCAGTACTAGTTTCCTGTGTGTGCACTGGCCCTTGGCTGCCCCTCGTCCCATTGAAAGATGTGCTCCTAAATGCTCTCCTATATAAACTTGAACCCACTGAGACCATGACAAATGTCCCGTCGTCTCACCTGGCATGACATTATCATTGTTGACTTGGTATAAAGCTGACATTTGGATATGCACTTCAATGTGAAATTAATAGAGTGCCAACCCCTGCCCACTTTGTTAGACCACATTCTCATTGGCCCATTGATGAAATTTCAAAATGTAAACAAACTGGCAAAATGTCCTTTTTAATTGTATATCAGATAAATACCAGCACGTAGGAAGATAACAGGTTTGCCATTTGCGTGCTCTTGACAGAAAACCCGCACAACCGACAGCCAGATTCATTAAGTGACCTGAATTAATCCGTGTCAGTAGCTGCCAATGGAGTTAATTGTGTTTGTTTGAAGGTTGATAGTACATCAGAATCTTCATGAGCGGTGCAAACAGAGACTCATTTAGTCTAGTTTCCCTCGAGAATCCCCATGGAACAGCTAACATCCATACTAAAGCACACAGACACTGAGAATTCCCAGCTCCGCCGTTCGGTAATTAAAGTATCTTCACAGAATATTCTCCAGAGTGATGAAGACCATGAAAATCAATGGACGATGATGATGCGTGCGAAACAAGGTTACATAATGGTAAAACGACCTTTTGTCTTTCCCTCTGTATTATAAGTTATAAGAGCTGTGGCTTAGCGGTAACTTGTTGAGCCTGAGTGTTCATATGGGGAATGCAGTTTCAAGTCTGTGTTGAAATAGATTACTTAGCAAAGACAAATATTTCATACGGTATTATGCAACATGGTTGTCTACGTTGACACCTTGAGAGATCTACTGCATGACCCAAACTGGACACATCTGGAAGATATCACCATGCCAAACCTTTTCATCTTTAAACTGTTCCTCGTTTTCCTCTTTCCAGTACAAACATCATTATCTTGTCCAAGGCAGTCAGTAGCCCTTCATCTCATTAATGTTCCCAATAATAGCACCTGTCAGCCCCATGGTCGCTTTATTAAAGGTCCACAAATACTCACAGCAACAGCCAAATGCTTCTCCTTTGAGCACTGTATAGAAAAAAAATCCCTTTTTAAGTAGAATATAATGCAACACATTGTAAAAGCAAACACATTTGTAACCTTGCCACTTGTTAATGGCTGGAACTTCTGCCAAGCAACAAATAAAATACCTTTACTCATATGCAAATGGGTTGTAGAGTGTCTATAAAACCTGAGGTGCATACGTTTCCCACACAAAATCTTTCAAGAACATGTCTAGGCCATATTTCAACAACAACAACAACAATAAATAAATAAATAAATAAATAAACAATTCTAGTTTTTTTTTAAATGATGAATAAAATGTTTATAATTTATATGACTGTATGGAAGCCCATTTCCGCCACTAAATAAAAAAAATTGTAAAAAGTTATTGTGACTTATATCACAATTCTGACTTTTTTTTTTTTTAGAATTGTGAGATATTAACTCACAGTTGCGAGTTATAAAGTCAGAATTGCGTCATATAAACTCACAGCTGTGACTTATAAAGTCAGAAATGCCAGACATAACCTTATAATTCTGACTTTTTTTCTCAGAATTGCATGATATAAACTCACAATTGCAAGTTATAAAGTCAGAATTGCAAGATATAAACTCTCAATTCTAACTTTTTTCTTATAATTGTGATATAAACTCGCAGTTGCGAGTTATAAAGTCCTAATTGCGTGATATAAACTCACAATTGCAAGTTATAAAGTCAGAATTGCAAGATATAAACTCCCAATTCTGACTTTTTTCTTATAATTGTGATATAAACTCCCATTTGCAAGTTATAAAGTCAGAATTGCAAGATATAAACTCATAATTCTGACCTTTTTCTCAGAACTGCATGATGTAAACTTGCAATTGCAAGTTATGAACTCAGAATTGCAAGATATAAACTCCCAATTCTGACTTTTTTCTCATAACTGTGAGATATAAACTCGCAGTTGCAAGTTATAAAGTCAGAATTGCAATATATAAACTTATAATTCTGACCTTTTTCTCAGAATTGCGAGATATAAACTCCCAATTCTGATTTTTCCTCAGAATTGCATGATGTAAACTTGTAATTGCAAGTTCTAAAGTCAGAATTGCAAGATATAAACTCTCAGTTCCAACTTTTTTCTCAGAGTTGTGAGATAAAACAGATTTTTTTTTTTTTGTTTATCAGAAATGCTTTTTTTTTTGTTTATCAGAGCTCTTATTCTGCAATTTTCAAGTGTGTTATATAAACTTGAAATTGAGTTATAAAGTCCAATTTTTAGGAGAAAAAAAGACTGATACGTTCTCAGAATTGTGATTTTATATCTTTAAATTCTGACTTTATTTATAAGAATTGCGAGATTTTTTTCTCAGAATCGCGAGGTTATGTCTCGCAATTCTGACTTTATAACTTGTGAAAAAAAGTCAGAATTATGAGATGAAAAGTCGCAATTACTGTTTTTTATTTTTTTATTCAGTGGCGGAAACGGGCTTCCATAGATTCAACTTTAAGAAAAACATGAATAAAAAACACTCAGTTTGAAAACTTTTAAAAAACTTTTCTGAAGCCCAGAAAAGTGGGAAAGTTTTTTCGATCTGTTACACAGACACATGCCAACAAAGCACTCTTCTTTGATGAGAGCTGAAACAGAGATATGAAGGACCTCACGGCAGGGGAGCCAGTGTCTTAAATTCTCTTCCAGTTGTCAATCAACAGAAGTGGAGAGAGTGAAAGCAAGAAGCAGGGACAGAAAGATACAAAGATTAAGAAAGCTAGAGACAGAAATGTGAGGGAAGAAAGTAAATAAGCCGTTTTCTTGAAGTGACATTCAGGAGTTACAGGAAGCTGAAGGCTCCCTGCATTTCTAAAGTACATATGGTGAAGGACACACTGTTCCTAGTCTCAGTTGGGAAGATTTTGCAAAACTGGCAAGAATGAATTGGATCAAATCTTTTATGCAACCTTAAAAATGACATAACTGTGGTAAACAATACTTTAACCGTGGTTGGTTAGTTTATATGTCCATCAAATAGTCCCTTCCTGTCCAAGCGGATCTTGACCAGAATAAACTGCAATGAGGACAAGATTTACATCTCCAGGACAACCCTGAACTCGACCTTGGTGGAGTTTGAGTGACAGCACTCCGTAATCCAACCAATTACATCAGAAATCATAATAAACACAGCAAGATGTTGTTTACTTTGACCTACGATATGGCCACGCTTACCTTCACTGTTGCAGAAAAGAGGAATCTCCCTCAGCCTGGCCCATTTCAAAACATGTCATTACTAAAACAGGCGGTGCTTCCAGAGAAATATCTGTCATCTAATTAGTAAGCAGATTTCATTCAGCGGAAAGGAATAATGAGCGCTATGCTAGAAAATGAAAGTATATCCAGTGGGATCTTGTGTGAAATAGAGCTTAACCATCTAAATCTTTAAATAATTCTGTTGTCTCAAGGTGAAGTGTAGCACTGGGATGCGGCAACGCTCAGTAACACTTTCTATGAAGCCTGTAGCCTATATATTATGCATTAAAGATATTCATAATGCATTACAGTACACATTGTAATTGGGTTTATGTTGTCGTGAATAATTGCATCTGCACTTAATACATTATAACACTTGTCTACTGCATTTTAACACCTGGTAAACTTAAAATGTGATTTTGACTGTATGCTATTATGACTTCTCTTTAAAAGTCAAAGTGTGACATAACTGTGATTAGAAGTTTACAAGTACGTAACTCATTATAAGGCATATCATAAGGCATTATAAATGTATAGGAAGTAAACAGCACACATACACACTTCATTAAAAGTGTTATTCAAAACACTAAGGTTGAAATGACTGAGAATTTGGGGTGTGAGACATCTAAACTCACTATTTTATTAAAACACAGTATTAATCATAAATATGTGTGCACGTAGTTTAGCTGGCTTTAGCCTGACAAACAGCATCTACCAGCTAGTACTGCTTCTCTTAGCAACACAAAGCTATTCCTGTCACTCCATAAGTCTCTATAATTAGCAGCAGACCTGTAAGAGCCACCTTTGCTAAATAAATCACCCAGTTTAGAAAAGTAAATACCAAATGTGTAATTAGCTTCCATCAACTCCTTACCGAGCACCAGCTAGACTGCAACAAGTGACTGATGTGTGGGAGGATGGAGGTAGAGACGTTAGCTGTGTTTCAAAACCTAGCAAGCTACCTACCTACACTGTAAAAAACAATTTGTTGAGTCAACTTAAAATAATTTGTAACCTGGCTGCCTTAAAATTTTAAGTTCAGTCAACTTAAAAAAAGTTTATTCAACTTGAAATGTTAAATTATATTAAGTGACAACTTAGATATTTGAGTTGAATCAACTTTATTAAAATTTTAAGGCAGCTGGGTTACTTACCCCTCTGTTAAGTTTAGCAAACACAAATATCTAAGTTGTTACTTAGTATAACTTAACATTTCAAGTTGACCAAACTTATTTTAGTTGACTGAACTTAAAATTTTAAGGCAGCAGGGTAACAAATTATTGCCAACAAATTGTGTTTTTTTTTTTTTTTTACAGTGTAGACACCATTTTAAAGCATCATAGAACAATATAATAAATAATTATACTACCAATCAAAAGTTTGAGGTCAATAAAATAAAATAAAATAAAATAAAATAAAATAAGGACATTTACATTACAAAATATTTCTAATTTAAATGCACATGCATGTTATAAAGTCAGATTTGCATGATATAAAATCCTAACTGTGTGTTATAAAGTCAGAATACAGAGATATAAACTCACAATTGTGAGTTATAAAATCAGAATTGGAAAATAAAAACTCACAATTCTGACTTTTTTCTCACAAATGCGCATTTATATCTCGCAATTCTGACTTTTTTCTCTGAATTGTGCGATACAAACTTAAATGTTTAAGTAACAGTAAGGACATTTACATTTCAAAATATTCCTAATTTAATAAATGTTGTTATATTATTATTATTATTTTATTTTTTTTTTGTAAATGATTTTCAAAAAAATTTGTATATCAACTTCAAATTCGTCAGAAGTTTCCACAAAAATATTAAGCCACACAGCTGTTTTCAATATTGATAATGTTTCTTAAACAGCAAATCTGCATATTAGCATGATTTCAGAAGGATCATGTGACACTGAAGACTGGAATAATGGCTACTGAAAATTCAGCTTTGCATCACAGGAATGAATTACATTTTAAAATATGCTGCAATAGAAAACAGTTATTTGAAATTGTAATAATATTTCACAATATTACAGTTTTTACTGTATTTTTAATCAAATAAATGCAGCCTAGGTGAGCATAAAAAACTTGTCCAAAAGTAATAGCATTCAAACTGTCCAAACTAATTAAATTAATTGCATATTTATGCTTATTAGAGCAACATCATATTAGTTTAGCAACATGCTTATGTCAAACTGTACTGGAAACAACTGACCTTTGGCAAGGAGTTTGATTGACAGTGAGTAGATTAACGTCGATGGACTGGACGATGAAAAACGGCATGCAATGACATCTTTCCGTGGATTAAAGAAAATACCTTCAGATGTTCATTCAAGTTTATTTTGTACTATAACTAGTATATATGAAAGGATGACTGGTTCATGTACCACTTGAACTGAGATGCTACAATGATCTGTCATGACACAGAGCCACAAAACGGTATATACTGACAAAATTTGAAAGCTGAGACTTTTCATACCAAACGTAACCCGCTCTGTCTTGTCTGTCAGCACTTTGTCAGTGTCCTCTTTGCTCCGTGATGAATTTTTCATTGCCTGAGAACATGTGTGGTGTGAGAGCACGATTGCTTGTCGTACATAGCAGCAGTAGCTAAGGGGGACGGGTCTTTGCGAAGGGTCAATTGTGAGTCGAGTCTTCTTGCACTTCACATGAGTTTGTGCGGCCTAGAGCATTCCAAATCAGTCACTTATGAAGTCCCATTACTTTTGTGAACTTTCAAAGCAGCTGCCCATGTAGGTGACTCAACAGGGTTGAGATTTGCATTTCATTATCATTATCTGACATCAAAAGATGTCAGTAGGTTAACAGGCAGTAGTTTTTCCTCTGTATTTCCTAATCAAGAAAAAAAAAAAAAAACACTCTACCCATCCTGTTAATACAGGATGACTGGCTGTTATGGAAAATAGGTCCCGGTGAGTCAGCACACTTGTGTATCAGTAGCCTGACTTAACATCCCATAAGTGGATATCAGCGAGAATGTATTGCATTTGGAAGAGCAGCGATTGCAGCATTGCAGCAAGTCAGGCTGCTTCCTCTGGGTAATTAGTCACGCTTCCTGCTAGTGTTCAATTAAGTCTGGCCTCACGCTCACCCGCGACTGAAAGGTGAGTCAAATCCCGGAGAGAACCAGTGACACACACCAAAATAACAGCACACTCAATGATTGCATGAACCTGTGACCTTCACTATGGTGAATATATGAGTGCACATTCTCTGCTTCTCATTTATTTGATTTTTTCCCTTTTCTACATACACACACACACACACACACACTCTATTTCGCTCTCTCTTGCAGTTAAGGGGATTATAGAAACATGGAAGGGTTACTGATTAGATTTAATGCCCAAGTACTTTCATAAATGAAGCCTTGAAGAAGTCAAAGTACACTGCCAGTTAACTGAACTGCATCCCATCTGTCCTGATATCATAAACCGACAACATTTGGATGTGTGGAATCATGGGTAATGTAGTTACCATGTGTATTTCTGCACCCACACCATGATGCAACAGGGATGCCACATGATAAGTGTCAAACGCAGAGCTCATCTTTGGTTTTGACGTGGCATTAAAAACTGATATTTAATACAGACGAGGCTTTTTATTTCATCTGGAATTTGCTGCAGTCTGACATTCCCGTCACATTGACGTAACTTTAATTGGTTTTATAATCAATAATTATGTGGGCTGGTCAGTCGAACACTTGACGCAAAAAGTCCTCATGTTCCATGGATACAGAGAGCGGGATTATGGTTACTTTGAATTCAGGATACACATTCTCTCTCTATGTAAATCAATCTGTGCAACCTTCACAAATGTGATTTAACTCGCTGGCTTTCTCTAATGGCTTTTTGATTTGCATCTTCACCCGGACTGCTTGGAGCCTGACTGTCTGCTTAGCACCCCACTACCAGCAGCTCCCACTAGAGGGCACCATTTTCACTCAATATTGTGGTGTATCTGATGGAAGGGGAAAAGCTTGGAATTTTACCCACACCAGAATCCAACAAGCAGGAAACCAAAATATGCTGAGTCATTTTCATCCACTTATGAGTCATTTTAGAGTGAAACCGAACGCAAAGAATAATAGCTACAATTTGATACAAAAGCCTTGCTGTATATCTCAGTGCCTTATGAAGCAATAAAAGACGCTTTCATCACGTCAGACTGACCGCCTATCAGAGCCGTGGGGTCTGTCATCATTCTTTCTGACAGCGAGAATGGGGTTGCTGAGTTTGGGTTTGCCCTGACCTCCACGATCCACACACACACACACACAGACAAACACACACAGAGACACACCTTGTAATAGAGCAGTTCAGTTTGTGGTTGAAAGTCTGTGGTTGAAGACCCAATGAAATCAAAATTAGTTTAGTGGCTTTAAGTCCATGTGCATCAGTTTTGAAGCAATCCAGATGCCAGAGTACTTACAAAATTAACTGACAAAATTCAGTTCTAACACATTTAAAATTCACAGTGCACAAAGAGATTGAAGATACTCATTGAATCTTCTCACTTTACATATATTTGTGTCTAGTCAAATGGTGTTTAGGATGAAAATATCAATAGCTATGTTTTTATCACCCTGTTTTTAGTATTGCATCAGAAACAAGTGATAGAAATGCCAAATTTCGGGAAAAGAAAAATCCTTTAATTCACTAAAATGTTTTTAAACTCGCTCGAGGTGGTTTTTGACTTTTGTGAAAAACTGTTAATGTGAATAATAGGAGATGGAAATGCATTCGTTGAATAAATTCCTTCATACACATCGCAGTGGCTTCTCCTACATTTGTTATTGATATTTAGTGACAGTTTGTAAGGAAGTGATGTTTTTGTTCTGTCTGATTCGTTGGATGGAAACTGTGCTTATTTGCAAATGTTTTATGCAATATTCCAATTTTGCACATAAGTTCACAATTTGGATGGACACTCGGCTAGTATGTCGTGTCCTAAACTTCCGGTTTTAACAGGAAACACATCCACACACACACACAAAAAGTTGCTAGTCAAGCACGTCTTTATTATTAATTGAAGGGCTTTTTTTCTACCACATCAATAACACACTGGCTTACCTCAAACATGGATTTTGAAGCCATTCTGTGCTCTACAATGTAAGTTGATAAAGACTTCAAATACAACAAGGATGTCATTTTATGTGACTGATGAAACAACTTTGATAGAAACTTACATTATAGACCTTAATCAGGTTAGACAACATATTAAATATTAAGGGCACCTATTATGCCTGTGAAGTTACAAATAATCTCAAAATACCCCACAGATAATTTATTATATAGTTTTGAAAATGCTTATTTTGAGTAGAAACAGAAACACACTGTTTTTGTGCATGTCTCTTTAAATGCAAATGAGCTGCTGTTCCCCGCCCCCTTTTCCAGAATAGAGCTATGCCATTACAGCTCATACCTCAGATACTCTGCTAAAAAAACATCTGTTTGGTTTTGATTATCACATTTATCGCACTGAAATCATGCGTTTTAAACCTTATTAGTTTAAACTTCTGATATACGGTTTTCTGAGCGCACACATCCGAGGCGAATGCACAGAAAGCGGCTGTCAAACGCCATGTGAGTACTAAACTATGTCTTTATGTCTTAATGCACTTAAACAGTCAATACATACACACAAGTGTTATGTACAGCTGGGAAACAAACAGCTGGGAAAGAAATTGCAAAAACAAAATGGCGGCACCGTGGGTTTTTCCGTTGTCTGTTTTCTGGGTTGGTAGATGCACTGGGGACCCGATTATAGCACTTAAACACAGAAAAAGTCAGATTTTCATGATATGTTCCATTTAACATGGATGAAAACTATTCTGTGAGGGAAAAAATTTGTTGTTACAATGGCACACACTGTATAAAGGTCCTAGACCATGTACTTTTCATAACTTAAAACTTTCAGAACAGTTTTATGAAGTTTTCGTCTACTTCAGAAAGATAAACAACAGTACAATCCATTGAACATACTGTAGCTCTGTCCTTCACAGTCATGTTTTTATTCCTGACTAAGGTCTTTTAAAGCCATATTTGGAAATGGTTGTGTGCTTTAAAACATATTTGGAAATGGTTGTGTGCTTTAAGTTGCTAAAAAGTTGCTAAGCACTGCAACTACCATTAAGCTGTCAGTTTGTATGCTTGATGAATCAGATAACTGTTGTAGACCTTATACAAAAATGTATTTTAAAAACAAAAACAAAAATCTATCTACATGAACTATTCTAAAAACCTGTTAGAAATTCCTAAAGGAACCTATGGAGAAAACTGACGTCATGACTAAACACCTATTTATACAGCAGTCATCCAATCCTCCCCGGGAGTAGAGGACAACATTACTCATCATACAGAGGAAAAAGCCAGGCTTATTTTGTGTGTGTGTGTGTGTGTGTTGATGGATAGCATGAGTCTGCACTTAACAGAGACACTTAACAAGTTAGTGGCTGGTAGACATTAAGTTTTAGTCTACCATGTCACGTTAATTTACTTTATGTAATCCAAAATGATGGCATTTACAGTAAAAGCTCCTTTTCTGGATGTTTGAAACATCTGCCAGCGAATGAGTGTGCGTGTTACTCATGTCTGACATACCGTGAGTCATGACTGGTAAGTGACAGCTACTGATTTTTTTGTGTGTTTTCTTCATTTTAGCTTTTTCCTCTGTCTTTAATCAGTGCTGACTCATTCAGGTTCAGCTGCACTTCCCGCTATCTGAGTCACATGACTTTCAGAGGTCAGAGGTCAAGAGTCCTGCAGTCGTTCGGGATTTCCCTGGGATGCTTTCTAAAAACGCCTCTCTGGACTGCTTTACCAGCTTTCCTGCATGAAATTTCCTCCTCCACTCGACTGAAAGCTTTTGCTCTAGTTGGCACACGGCTCAGCCTTCCACTCCTTCACTCAGCACAGCTATAATAACAATATCAGCTCAGGAAAGGAGAGGGGAAACACACAGGCACATGAGTGCACACCTGTCAGGGGAACGGGAAGAGGGAAACCCAGTCTTATGATCACTTCAAGGATGTTTATAGAGGCCAGACTAGCTGCTAGAGGGAAAAAGATAATTCTGAGTCATCTGTAAGGAATGTTCAAAATAAGCTCTATCGACGGCTTCTGAATCATGCTATTGATTACCACCGAAATAATGAATAAAACAACATTATTATTATTATTTTTATTAATAATAATAATAATAATAATAATAATAATAATAGTATCATTATTATTATTATTAACTATACAGACATACTGTTATTAAAATTATTACTACCCATTTAATAATAAGAAGAATACGAATTTTTTTTATTTTTAATAATAATAACAGCAACAATAATACAGTGTTCTTGATGTTAATTAAAATCACTAACACACATTGTTATTCAATTGATTGCTATTAATTTCTATACACACATACTGTTATTACTGTTAATTACTACTAATTACTACTAATAATAATGATCACCATCATCATCATCTGTATTAATATTATTTTTTATATTTTAATGATAATAACAGCAATGATAATACAGTGTTTTTGTTGTTATCAATTAAAATCACTAACATTCTACACCTTGTTATTCAAATTATTGCTATTCATTTTATTATTATTATTATTACTGATATAATAATAATAATAATAATAATAATAATAATAATAATAATCATCATCATCATCATATTTTAATAATAAAAAATACAGTGTTGCTGTTATTAATTAAAATCACTGACATTATGCACATTGTTGTTCAAAGTATTGCTATTCATTTAATACTACTACTACTACTACTACTACTAGTAAGTATTATTATTATTATTATTATTATTATTATTGTTATCTTTAAATAATAATAAATCCATTTTAATAATAATAATAATAATAATAATAATAATAACAATAATAATCTGCATTAATATTCTTATTTATATTTTAATAATAATACCAGCAACAATAATAACGTTTTGTTGTTGTTGTTGCTGTTGGTAATTAAAATTACTAACATTATACACATTATTCAAATGATTGCTATACATTTATCTTCTTCTTCTTCTCCTTCTTCTCCTTCTTCTTCTTCTTCTTCTTATTACTATTATAGGTTGTTATTTATATTTTAATAATAATACCAGCAACAATAAAGTTTTGTTAAAGTTTTGTTAAAGTTTTGTTTGTAATTAAAATCACTAACATTATATTCACTGTTATTCAAATGATTGTTATTCATTTTATTATTATTATTATTATTATTATTATTATTATTATTATTATTATTATTATATTTAACTATATACATTTAAATAATAATAATAATAATAATGCCATTTAATAACAATAATATACATAACAATAATATTCTGCATTAATATTCTTTTTTATATTTTAATAATAATAACGGCAACAATAATACAGTGCTGCTGTTGTTATTAATTAAATCACTAACACTATACACATTGTTATTCAAATGATTGCTATTAATTTATTATCATTATTATTATTATTATTATTATTATGCACATATTATTATTAAAATTATTACTAGCTATTTTAATAAACAAATAAATTAATAATAATAATAATAATAATAACAATCTGTATTAATATTATTTTATATTTTAATAATAACAGCAACAATAATAATGTGTTGTTGTTGTTATTAATTAAAATCACTAATATTTTAGTAATAATAATAATAATAATAATAATAATAATAATAATAATAATAATAATATTATCCACTGAACTTTTTTATTGTTTTTATGCTGCAAGTTGAAAAAGTTTTTTTGTGTGCATGTGTCAGATTCAGTTAGTAGAGTTTAAGTTAAAGTTTTGCTTTTAGTTTCACTCGCTTGGCTTGTCTGTAACTTTCCCCCTCATCCTTTCTTCCTCTCTCTTTATTGTTCAACTGTGTCTTAAAAATACAATTTGCCTCAAGACATTAAAACACACAGTCACAACTTCAGAGCCCTAATATGATGTGGCTCACAGAGCAAAGGCTTTGGAGATGAGTGCTATCTAAGGAGAGGGCTGTCAGAAGATGAAACCTGAGGGGGGAAACCCAAAAAAAATCCCTTTCCTTTTCCCTCTTTCTGCAGTTGGCAGGTGGGGAAACTGAGATGGTAAGAGCCCCCCTTATCTGGCTGGAAAACCGAGTGTCACAAATCACATCAGATCTTTTAAAAGACCTCTTTAGGAGAGTGTCAACAGCTCTTGTTGCTTTTTTTCTCACTCCCTTCATTCTAAAGGTCTATTAACTTTCCAAATTATTATATTTCTGCCAGAGTGAACTGCAGTAGCAAAGCCCTGGGCGACAAACAGACTTAGATGGGTTACAATGGCCATGCCTGTACTATTAGTTAAAGGCTGTCGCTAAAAGGTCTCTCTCTCTCTCTCACACACACACACACACACACACACACACACACTTCTTTCTCTCATTCTGAAAGGGGTTAAAGGTGAAGAAGAGTTGTGCAGTGAGTTCTGTGATGTATTGGCAGGTTAAAGATATAGGTTCGCTTTGTCTCTTTCACACACACACACACACACACACTCATCCTGAGCCCTTCAGCATTTGGATGTGAGGACATTATATCCACTCTCAATCTCTGGTCTTCTCTATTTGCTGTCCGTCTAGACCCACAGTCAACTCTGCAGTGGTAGAGAGAGAAAAACTGAGATCTAAAATTACAACAGTAATGGCTTGTCAATTCAGCTGGTCGGGTGTTGAGAACTTCTCAGTGGCCCTTTGTAGCCTTTGCACTGACCCAAAACTCTACTCTGGAGTTCAGTGCTTAAACTCTGAGAATCGCGGGCCGCCACAGCTGACTGAAAAGCTTAAATAATATTCCAGCTTTCCTGACCACGTGGTTGAAACTAAATAAACACATTTTTCTAATAAGTCCTGTTGAGTACATGGAATACACAAACGTTTTGATTAACTATTAGTCATTTTTTAGTTATGGGCTTGATTAATGATCTTTAACTTGATATATGCATGAATGCTGAATACATTAAAAAAAAAAAAAAAAAAAAAAAAAGACTGGATTTGGACTTCATGATGCTTGGGTCCAAATATCTGTCAGGACTTTAATTCGTCACTGCCAGATCTTCAGGAATGCGCATGAGTACATTGGAATATTTGAATGAATAAATGAATGAATGAATGAATGAATGCGGAAAGGAGGACTGAATGAATAAACAAATGAATGAATGAGTGAATGAATGAACAGACAAGTGATGAAACTGATGGATTTATAAACAGACAGAAGAATGAAGAAAAAATTGACAAGTGAATACATAAACAACTAATAAATAAATGAACAAATAAGCACAATGGTTAACTTAATGAATGAATGAATGAATAAATGAACAAACGATGGACCAAAGGAAATTATGAATGATTTGAGTGCATGAATAAACTGATGAACAAACGAACAGACAAGTGATGAAACTGCAAAGCAAAAATGGACAAATTAATAAATGAATTAATGAATGAATGAACATACTGAATGAATGAATGAACGAACAAATGACGGACCAAAGGAAGTTATGAATGAATGAGTGCAAACAAGCACAATGAATGAATGAATGAATGAATGAATGAGCGATAGACCAAAGGAAATTATGAATGATTTGAGTGCATGAATAAACTGATTGATGAATGAATGAATGAATGAATGAACGAATGAACGAACGAACATACTGAGTGAATGAGTGTATGAACAATCTGATGAATGAATGAATTAATGAAAAATGAATGAATGAACAACTAATGAGTGAATGAACAAACAAGCACAATGAACACACTGAATGAATGAATGAATGAATGAATGAATGAATGAATGAATGAATGAATAGACAAGTCCTGAAACGCATGGATGAATGAACAGACAGATAAATGAAGAAAAAAATGGGCAAATTAATTAATAAAAAATGATTGAATGAAAAAACAAGCACAATAAACAAAGTGACTAATTCACTCAATACAAGAATGAATGAATTAATGAATGAATGAACCAAAGGAAATTATAAAAGAATGAGTGTATGAGCAAACTAATGAATGAACGAACAGACAAGTCATGAAACTGATGGATATACAGACAAATGAATAAAGAAAATTTGGACAAATGAATAAATTAACTAACAAAAGAATGAACGAACGAATGGTGAACCAAAGGTAATGATGAATGAATGAATGAATGAACAAACTGATGAATGAATGAATGAATGAACAAATGATGGACGAAAGGAAATGATGAACGAATTAATAAATGAATGAATGAACAAAATGATGTATGAATGAATGAATGAATGAACAAACTGGTGAATGAATGTATGAATGAATGATGAACCAAAGGAAATGATGAATGAATGAGTGTATGGACAAACTGATGAATGAATGAATGAACGAATGAATGAATGAATTAACAAAAGAATGAACGAACGGATGGTGGACCAAAGGTAATGATGAATGAATGAATGAACAAACTGATGAATAAATGAATGAACAAATGATGGACCAAAGGAAATGATGAATGAATTAATAAATGAATGAATGAACAAAATGATGTATGAATGAATGAATGATTGACCAAAAGAATGATAAATGAATGAGTGTATGAACAAACGGATGAGTAACTGAATGAATGAATGAATGAATGAATGAACAAATTAATTAACTAACAAATGCACAAACAAATAATGGACCAAAGGAAATGATGAACGAATGAACAAACCGATGAGTATGAACAAGTTTACTGATGAATGAATGAATAAATTAATGAATGAATGAATGAACAAAATGATGTATGAATGAATGAATGATTGACCAAAAGAATGAGTGTATGAACAAACTGATGAGTAATTGAATGAATAAATGAACAAATTAAATGAACAAACAAACGAATAATGGACCAAAGGAAACGATATATGAATGAATAAATGAATGAACGAATGCTGGACCAAAGGAAATGATGAATGAATGAACGAACTGATGAGTATGAACAAGCTTACTGATGAATGAATGAATGAATGAATGAACGAACGAATGAAGGATCAGTTGGATGAATAAACAAGTAAATGAGCTGATGAATATATAGACAAACCAACTGAATGTGTGAAAGAATGTGCAGACAAATTAACATGAATAAATAGACTGAAGGAATGAACGAATGTATGAACGAATGAGCACATGAAATTATGAATGTGTGTATGTCTGAACAAACTGATGAATGAACAAAAGAATGAATTATCAAATTAATAAATGAAAAAAATATATCAAAGAATGATTAAAATTTCAGACAATATTGAGCTGCTCAGCATGTGTGTCTGGATTTTCACTACACCAAATGTCTTTGTGCACAAGCCTACTAAACACATCTGTCCTTCATGAAGAGCACAGCATGTCTTGATGCTTTAGTAAACGTGAACCTGACCCGTATTTGAATGAGGACGCAGGACAATGAAAGGAGCTGAATGAAAAAATGACAGTGAGCGACAGAAAATGAGGCAGTGCAGCTCAACTGTCCTTAACCTCACTGCGCCGACACGCTGCATCACCATGGAAACAAAAGAGCCTTTAAAAATACATGTGAACACGAGAAAACTATGCCTTGAAAAAATGAAAGAGATGGAGGACTTAGAGCTCAGCTTTATAACTTCACTGCCTTCTGCTTTCTAAATATCATCTATAAAAACAGTTTATCAAACCTTTACTAAGAACTGAAAAATGTGAGAAGCAAACAACAAGAAAACAACTGGCACCTATTATAAAGGTGCCGTCACATTGACTAATCTTTGTAGGCAATTCAGCCATTTCAATAGGAATACAAATGACTGAGAATTTCTTAGAAGGGAAAATATTTCCCCACAAAGATTTCGCATCAGGTTTGGCTGGTAATGTGCCAGAAAGCTGTTTGGCTTGAAAGTGACATGCATCACCGCACTATTGACACTAGGCAATGGGTCTTTTCTGCCTGCATATTCATGCTGAAATTTCCCACATAGAGATCTGGCATTGGGTGCGGATTGGTCACTACAGCATAACTTAGGGCTGCACGATTAATTGAAGGCAATTATCATCTGCATTTTTTCAGTAAAGCCAGTTGTGTAATCAGCAGTAAATCTCCAGTAGGTGCTTTCAGATGGAGCAGCATTTAGTACACAGAGCCATAATTCACTGAAAAGCTATGCTATATCGCGTTCATTATCGCAGACGATTTAATCACGCGATTATGAAATCTTCTCAGTGAACTACGGCTATGTGTAGACATGCTTTTTTACAGTCATTTTTACAGTTGCTTTAGAGTTCAGTATTGCTACTTGAAAATTTCACATCTAACTCAACGTGTTACTACAATGTTTCTCTTTAATTTTTTTCTAAATTTTATTACCAATTTCTGCATAAAAATGGTTTCAAAGTAATAATTTCTCACATTCATGTACATTATTTTTTTAAGCTTATAATTTTACAAAACAAAAACACACTGTGCAAAAATTGTTCTTGTATAGTTGAACTCCAAAGCAATTAATTCAATGTGTTACTAGATGTTTCTTTGTAATTACAAAATTTTACTAACAATTTATTTTATAATTTTTTTTCTCAAGTTTATAATTTTACAAGCACATACTGTAGAATAATTGTTCTGTTAAAATTTGTATATTTAAACATATATATTTATATCATTTTTCTACTTGACATCTTCACATTTAATTCAGTGTGGTAACAGACGTTTCTTTGTTATTATTTCTAAATTTTACTAACAATTAATGCGTAAAAACTGTTTCAAAGTAATATTTTTTTACCATTCATGTAAACAAATTTTCTTTAAAGCTTATAATTTACAAAAGCACTTACTGCACAATAATTGTTGTTAAAACCTTTTTTTTTTTTGTAAAAGCTGCTTTAGAGTTTAGTCTTTCTACTTGAAAAGTTCATATTTAAGTCAATGTGTTACTAGATGTTTCTTTGTAATTACAAAATTTTACTAACAATTTATTTTATAATTTTTTTTTTCAAGTTTATAATTTTACAAGCACATACTGTAGAATAATTGTTCTGTTAAAATTTGTATATTTAAATATATATATATTTATATCATTTTTCTACTTGACATCTTCGCATTTAATTCAGTGTGGTAATAGACGTTTCTTTGTAATTATTTCTAAATTTTACTAAAAATTAATGTGTAAAAAACTGTTTCAAAGTAATAATTTTTTTTACCATTCATGTAAACAAATTTTCTTTAAAGCTTATAATTTTACAAAAAGCACATACTGTACAATAATTGTTATAGTAAAACTTGTTTGAGATCCAAAACTAAAAATCTATTTGACAGTTGCTTTAGAGTTATGTTAGAGTTACGCTGTTAAGTTGTAATGGCGATCAAATTGTAAAATTGGAAATAACACAGGCAACTGAAATCACATAGCTTGAAATTTTGAGATTCTTAAGTTTGCAAACTGGTCCCATTTACGTCTATTGTAAATGTCTCACTGTAACCCAGATCAAGTGAAATTACTTGTATGTGCCATTGACTGAGAATCCAGAATATTACTTCCATACACTTTAACTCAAAACACTATATCACCTCATCATAACGGTTTGTATACAATAAAAATAAACCATAAACGTCTTTATTTACTATAGAAGTCTAGCGTGCTATTCAGGGCACTAGGCCAGCATGTGTACTCTCCCATCTAACAGAAAAATTGGAAAAGAGCAACAGGAGGGAAGGGGTTTGTCTGGTAAGCTGATGAGAGAATCAGGTGCTGAGTCGTCTGGTGACATAATATGATATAAAAGCCGTCTCATCCCAGACTGCTTTCTCCCTTTCTCTCTCTCTCTCACTCCGATATGAGTGGAAACGTGAGCCACTGCGACAATCGATTTTCCAGCTAGCCCTTCCTGCATTTTTTTTCTCCCTTTCTTTGCAAAGAAAAAGAAGCAAAGCGTGTTTTTGATTTAGCATCTCAATATGTGGCGGCAGGGTACGAGCTATAGAGGGAGAGATCGCCTTTCCATTCCTATTAAGTTCTCACATAGCGACAGGCACTGACGCAGCAGGCGAGCAGCCCGTGTGATTTTGCATGATTACTTCATTACCAATTTGCTCCGGATGCACCAGTAAACATCCTAGTGATATAGTGGCACAGGCTAATAGTCTGTAAATGTCTGTTTGATATGAATGAAGCAGGAATGATGAAGCGATGCTGTCGCGTATCCGTTGTGGCAAGTCTGACTGCGCGTCTATCCAATCCAAATAGCCGTGGAAAGGGACGGTCACTCGCAATTTAAAAAGTGGGTCTTCACTGGAGTCATCAAGCAAAGGCTCTTGAGAAATACATCCATCAGTTCTGATAGAAGCCTAAGGAGAACGAGTGTGTGTGTGTGAGAGAGACAGAGAAAGAAAAAGTGAAAAGGAGACGCAGGCGGTGCCTGTGTTGTTAAGACGTGTCTGTCTGGAAGCAGTGGCCAATCGCCATTAAATCCCACATGCTCATACAGGACAAGACATTTGAAATGTTTAAAAAATGCTGTTTAGAAGTTTAGAACATTTTAAATGTTGCCTTTTCTTGGGGTTTTTGGATTAAAAATCTAATGTACTAAATTTTAGGAACTTAAAATATTCGGCCGAAACAGCAAAAATATTAGCATTTGATTAGCGCTTCTCCCATGATATTTTGTACTGTGTTAGTGTTAGTAAGCTTCATTGTGGATGCACTTCATGGACTTCACGGTGATCAAAAACTATGCTAGAGTAGCAATATGTAAAATCTGTAAAACATTTTAGCTGAATTTTATGCAAAATAAATATGTTAAAATTTATGGTGAGGTTTGTTGCAAACATTTTAACATGACTGGTTTAATTTATCACATGGCACTCTGAAAAACATAATGTTTAATTACCCAAATCTAGATGTTCAGTTTAACCCATCAACTGTCACCATCCACCCTGTGGGATGCCTAAGTTTACTTCACCATATTACAAATAAATCCTAATCTAATCATGACAAACTATACATCATTGGAAAGGTCTAAGACTCCTAAATAGATATTTTACCATATTTCTGTGTTACAAATTATGTAGGAAAAGTAATAGATTAATATATGTCAAGAGAGCAACTTAAAAAATCTACATCATAACATGAGTTCTGACCTTTGTCACAAAAGGTTTTCTTGGTTGCCTTTTTCCCTATCACACTTTAGAAATCATAAGAAATTATATATCAGTTCAAAACTTAAAATCTCAAAATTCATCCTTTGAAAGGCATTTTAAAATCAGACATTGCATTACCATGGAAAAATGTACATCAAAATCATATTACAAAATGTTTTCATTCATGAGTTATAAAAATCCAAAAATCCAATATAGTGCATTTTTATGTCTGTGTTCAAAAATGGGAGTGACAGTTAAAGGGTTAAGATTTGGTTTCATATTAGGTGGCCTTAACTACTATGTACTTACATCAAAAAAAAAGTACAATGTAATTGTGCTCATATTGTATTGCATAACACTTTTGCTGCTATTAAGGTGGGATATGTATGGAAGCCCGTTTCCGCCACTGAATAAATATTTTTACTGCCACTTATCTCACAATTCTGACTTTTTTCTCAGAATTTCTTGATACAAACTCACAATTCTGACTTTTTTTCTTAGAATTGTGAGATATAAACTCACAATTCTGAAAAATAAAGTCAGAATTGCGTGATATAAACTCGCAATTCTGAGAAATTAAGTTGCAACTGCATGATATAAACTCGCAATTGCGAGTTATAAAGTCAGAATTCTGAGATATAAAGTCGCAATTCTGAGAAATTAAGTCAGAATCGCATTATATAAACTCACACTTCTGAGAAATGAAGTCAGAATTGTGTGATATAGACTGGCAATTGCGAGGTAAGTCAGAATTGTGAGATATAAACAATTCTGTGAACAGATCAGTCTTTTTTTTCTCCTCAGAACTGGACTTTGTAACTCGCAATTGCGAGTTTGTATCTCATAAATCTGAAAAAAAAGTCAGAACTGCGAGACACAAACTCGCAATTGTAAGAAAAAAGTCAGAATTGCGAAATACAAACTCGCAAGTGTGAGAAAAAAAAGTCAGTTTAGATCTTGCAATTCTGACTTTATTTCTCACAATTGTTTATATCCCGCAATTCTGACTTGATAATTCACAAATGTGCATTTATATCTCAAAAAAGTCAGAATTGGGAGTTTATATGACACAATCCTGAGAAGAAAAGTCAAACTTGTGAGATGTAAACTCAAAATTGCAAGAAAAAAGTCAGAATTGTGAGATAAGTCGCAATTACCTTTTTTATTTAGACTACTATCATTGAGACTACTTGGAACAGTAAGCAACCACCTAGCAACCACTTAGAACACCCTAGCAACCACAAAACAACTTACTAAAAATCATTTACAACCACAACAACACCCATAGAAACCATCCATAGTAGTGTAGCAACGTTAAACAAACAAAATGGTAGGGACTTTTGTTTGTTTGTCCTTTTCTTTTCCTTTTTTACTCTCTTTCTTTCTTTTCTCACGCTTTTCACTCTTTTTTCCCCCTCTGGGTCATGTAGCGCTTTCAGGCAGCTCCGTTGGAGGTTTTTCTAACATATGTATTTTGGTCGCTTTAAACTCATTCATCAGACTCTATCCCTGGCCTCTTTGAACGCAAACCGGCAAATAAAAGAAACTTTTTAAGAGCGTGATGATTTTCTGAGAGAGAGAAACCACTAATTACCACAAAACCAAAAACGTTCATCTCTGGCGATGTAAACTGGCACAGACTTAAAAATAAAAAAAAAAACACCAAACAACACGCATTGACGGTGGCTCTGTGAAAATCTGCTCTCTGGCCCAACTCATGAGTCATACTGACCGATAAAAATGCAGTCCTGGGGAATGCTTTGTAAATGATACAGCCTGCTCAGAAAAGGCCTTTAAATCTGCTGCCTGTAACTCAAACCCGACTGCTGGTTTCTGTGGTTCATGTCGGTAATTCTTCCCAATGGGCAGAAAAGTGATATTTTGCTGCCGTAGGGGGAATGCCCTTGTCACCACAAACCCATCTTACCCCTGAAACGCTCACATACGCACTCACACACGGCCTAAAGCTGAGAAAACTGCCTCTTTCATAATATCTGTCTCTTTCAGATCACACACGGGCAAAGCGTTCAGTCATTCCCATCTACATACTGGCGCACCTGATAAAAGTTCTCTCACAGGAACTTGATCCCTCGCACTTCACAGATCCCAGAAGCTCCAGCACCTGCTGTATTGTTTCACATGTGCCCTGAATGCAGAAGTAGAGACGCGACAAACACGCACGTTTGAGGAGAGCTGGGAAACTCTCCGTGAAAATCAGCATAAGCATCAGGCCTGATGTTCTTTGTGATCATGTGTGTATAAAAACAAGGACAAAAAGCCCTGAACATAATATGGCTATCAGATTCTATTCAGGACATGGCCTGTGGTGTTAGGAGAACCAATAAATTAAAGTGAATCCCTTAGTTATGGGTTCTACTTCCAACGAGGACCAAAAAATGGTTTTCACCTCTTCAACTTAAAGGATTAGTTCACTTCCAAAATGAAAAATTCCTAATTATTTACTCACCCCCTTGTCATTTAAGATGCTAATTTCTTTCTTTCTTCAGTCGAAAAGAAATGACGGGTTTTAAGGAAAACATTCGAGGATTTTTCTCCATATAGTTGACTTCAATGGGGATCAACAGGTTGAAGGTCCAAATTGCAGTTTCAGTGCAGCTTCAAAGGGCTCTACACAATCCCAGCTGAGAAATAACGGTCTTATCTAACGAAATGATCAGTCATTTTCTAAATAAAATAAAGAATTTTATACTTTTTAACCACAAATGCTCGTCTTGCACTAGCTCTGCGATGCGCATTTGCGACGTCTGTGGACTTTGGTTCAAAAAGGTAGGGTAGGTCCGTAGGGTAGGTAGTAATTGTCCGACTTTGTTGTGTTACCTTTTTTTAAGGCGTTTGACTTTGCACGTTCAGTTTGTAAACACTGGGACGGTACTTCTGCCTCCGTCACACGTGAACTTTTCCAACGTGATTACGTAATGTGTGAAGTTGAGCTAGTGCAAGATGAGCATTTGTGGTTAGAAAGCACACAAAATTTATTTTTTATTTTTTTTTAGAAAATGTCCAATCATTTCACTAGATATGACACTTATTCCTCGGCTGGGATCGTGTAGAGCCCTTTAAAGCTGCATTGAAACTGCAGTTTGGACCTTCAGCCTGCTGATCCCCATTGAGGTCCACTATATGGAGAAAAATCCTGGAATGTTTTCCCCAAAAACCTAAATTTCTTTTTGATTGAAGAAAGAAAGACATGAACATCTTGGATGACATGGGGGTGAGTAAATTATCATGACATTTTTATTTGTGATGACATCAGAAACCCCCTAAAGAACCATTTCGCCAAATATAAGAACCATATATGTGACCCTGGAAAACAAAACCATGATTTTGACCCATACAATGTATTTTTGGCTATTGCTACAAATATACCCGTGCTACTTAAGACGTGGTTTTGTGGTCCAGGGTCACATATAGTGAAAACTGGTTATGAACAGTTTAACCTGAGGTGCTAATTTGGTTCTCAATTTCCTGTTTTCCTTTACCTTTCTGCAAATTAAGACTTAAAAACCATTTAAAATTCACAAAGACTGTATCACATGAGAAAAACCACAGTTTATTCAATTATGAAGTGCTTTAGATAAAAACTGCAAGTACTCCTCATAATGTTCATATCAGCAGTAAAACTGACACAAAACTTTCTTAAACTTATGTCTTTATGGAGCTCTGCTAAATATCCCCAGTGCCTCGAAGGCAGTAATAATCTCCCGTCTCTTTTCCACATGGCCACAGATTCCCACACCCCCCACACATGCCCCGTGAGGTCAGATGAGCATGGCAGGTATGCAGCCTTGGGCTGGGCTCTCATTGTAAATATTGGCCTTATCTCTTTTCTGTTTGACTTCTGCATCCATTCATCTCCCTTACCGTCACTGGCTAAATACCTGCCATTTTGGCAAGCTGTACAAGCATCTCACAGGCTAAAAATGGTCCATGCAGGCAGATACCTGTTAAACTTTCACTCGCAATCTCTCTTTGGACAGGTTAAGTCAGAAGATCTAAGAGTTCGTATCATGAACCTCCACATGATTTATCAGCAGGGGTGGACAGTAAGGGGTCAACCACCATGTCTGTGCCCCCACATGCATATGATTTAAGATAGGACCACCAGCTAAGCTCTGCTCTAACTCTGTTTTCATCTCCATTAGATCTAGAATGTGACCTATCAAAACTTCATTTATCTCCATTCCATTCTCAACAACCTTCTACACAAGGGATTTTCAAACTTTTTGGTGGAGACCTCCAAAACAAATTATTCCCTCATAAAAGACTGGCTTTTACTGAAACAAATTAACAGCATCCTGGAAAATCACTAACTGAAGTTTGCAAAGCTCTGCACAACACAACTGCGAATGAATAAATGACTGCATGGCCAAATGAATAAAAGAACAAATGAGCACTTCGCAATCTGTTTCTTTAATATGCTGAGGAGGCCTGACGAGAAAGTGTTTTGTGATTTGTGTCAGCTGGTGTCTGTATGTTATTTTTCATGAGGGGATGTAGCTCAGTGGGTGAAGAATGCAACGAAAAACAAATGTCACTGAATGAGCATGTGAAGACAGTTAAGCCACACAATCATGAAGGGTCTGCAATGAATGGAGAAACCAGAGTGATGTCAAAAGACATTAACATGGACAGGATATCAGTCTCCAGCTGGGGAAATGACATTAGACCACAACCGCTCCGATATATCAGGTTCATTTCCGCAACTAAAGAGCTTAACGCAGAGTTTAATTAGTGTAACAGGTCAAGATTTGTATCGAAACACCACAACATGGACACGTTGGGTATTAAGACACAATCTCCATTGATGGCAATTGCATCTGAGTCTTATCAGTCACCTTGAGTCTTAAACAGTATAACCAATCTAAGACAGTGATCTCTGTTTTCTTAAGCAATGATAGAGCAGGTTATCTCATTGCAGCAGCCTTGACTAATCAAATTCAGAGCAGCAGATACAATCAGTTCAGTGTGTCACTAGATTAGTGGGGCTTTACGCATGTGGTCGCTACGGTAACGGAGAGGTGGGCTTCCTTCCTGATGGGCGCACAACATCAGTGCTGTGTACCAAGAGATAAAAGAGAGAGAAGGAGCCTTGAATTTGTTTATCAGGAGGAAATGAGTGAGTTGGAGTTGATGGGGATTTGTTCCTGATGAGCCGTGTATCAGGTGCTCCTCAGAGAGAACCAAGATCTATTAATAAGATGCATGTGGAAGGATGTTTGATCGAGCCTTGTTGTCGTTTCTCTGACTGTCTTTTTTGGTCCTTTCCTATTTCCCATTTTATCTCATTGTAGAAGGATGTAAACACACAAAGGCTATACGTTCATCAAGTCAAGAACAAGAAACACAAAAGTCAAGCATTATGCATTGTGGGATACAGTATCCATTTTAGGGCCAGTTTTACTAAACAGGGCAAATTAGCGTCATAGCGCAATTCCATAAAAGCGCCAATGGGAGGGGAAAATTCTGCATGTGATTTACTGACAATGCACACATTAAAGAACATAGACGCAGCCAGATAATTTCCATAATGACCAGCACAATCTACCAAGAGCAGCGCAAATTACCACCTGCTTTAAAACATGCTTTTTTGGGCATCAAATAATGGCGCAAATACGTAATTTGACGTGCACAAATGTTGTAAAATGTGTTGCGTGATTTATTTTAATACTCTCCCCCCATAAATTTTGCATCTGAAGAAAAACTCCTACAAATGCATATTCAAAAAGGCCAAGCCTTTTTAGCGCTAATTCATCACTGCGCGTCTTTAGTATATCCTGACAGTACTATTTTAATGGCAAAAAAACGGTTTGCGCTGATGCCCTTGGTGGGCTCCACATACAATCCTGGATACTTAGCATGCATTCATACAACCTCTCATTCATGAAACAAGAGCAGAACAAATTTTTGTGTAAATTGCTCGTAAAGACGCTCTGACGCAAACCTTCGAATTTATGAAAATTTTCGTTTTTTCAAAATGTTTGTTGGTCGTCCAATCAATGGAGGAGGGGTGGGACAAATACAACACTGATCATCCTACTTGTGTAATGACTGAACAACAATGGAGAAGCTAATATTGCTGGTTACTTAATTTTTATATTCAGTAGTACTTATAAATGAGATACTAGTAATATGTTACTGTTGTGAATCTCAGCAAAGCGTCTCAAATAGAGAAAATGCTGTTCCACCAAAACGTTCTCAAGCGCCACCAGTTGGCCATTTTCAGAAGAAAGGCTGGCATTTTTTCAGCTGGCTAAAAATGCTTTGGTGGAAACACGTTAATTGAATATTTATTGTTAGGTGTATGGCCTATTAGTATTTTTCGCATTTATGCAATATACTGAAGCCAAATCTGAGAAGCGAGTCCAGAATATATTATTTGTGTTTCTTGACATGTAATTTATGTAGGTGTCCGTATCCAGTCTAGATGGTGGATCAGCATCTAGAGATGACCCCTACAGCCCTGAATGTCAGCGGAGACAATGTCAACTAGATGAGCCCCAAAGATAGATCCCCTCTGAAGCCCTCTTCACCTAGACGGTCATTGGTACAAGAACACAGGAATCAGACAAGTCCTCTGCACAATCTGACTTTGTTGCAGCCTAGAATTAAACGGCTGAAAGAGGAGAACGGAACATTATTTCGATGCACTATTTCCCTGTTGATACTAGAAAGCTGCTTTGACATGATAGTGAATGGTGACTTGAATTGTAATTTATAGGCAGGGATTACGTTAATTGTATTGATAAATGAGCGAGCACGTGCGCTCTATTTACGAACGATCTGAATTATTTAACATACACGTTAAACTATCAAATCTGATGTTTACGAACCATTTGTGAATTTGCAAGACAATTTTTAGGAAGGTTTTTTTTACATGCAAAAAATATTTACACAAGTTTTATGAACAAGGCCCTCTGTACATAAGAATAGAACAGATTGTGCTGAATACAAAAAAAAAAAAAAAACTACAAGCACAAATGTCAGGGCATGTCAAAACATCTCAAGGGCCCCAAAATCACCTCAGACCCCAGAAGGGTAAACCAGTAGTATGCTATTCTGGACATAAACATACACAAGCAGAACACAAGCGAGAACATAAAGACACTCACATATAGTCACACTCATTTACTGTTCTCTAGTGCCTTAGCTGCAAAGTCATCCTGCCTGCTGATCCAAGTCGAATCAGTGGAGCGGAAGCAGAAACCACATGACCAGTTTGGCCATGTTCCACTCAGGTAGATAGGCAGCAAGTTCATGGCTCAATAACACGCTCCGAACTTTCGAACCCGCATTGCTTCAGAATGTAGAAGAACAGCCTGAGGAAAATGTTTCCAGAAAGAATCCTCCCGGATACAGAAAGATCTTCTCTCTTCTAAGCTTTGCCGTTCACATGACCTCGGCCAGCTCCCTCAGCTGACCCCAAACTAACTATCCTTCCTCCCACTCCTCTTCCTCCTTCTGTGCCTCTCAGGAACACAACAGTATTGGGAAACTCAAAGAAACAGCTAAAGAGAAGGAAAAACTAAACTATATAGAAATCCCTGCTCTACTGTATAATGCATTATGAGCATGACTATCTCCAAATCCAAGAATATTTTCACATCGTTTTAACAAAGCTTTGAGAAACACTGCATACAGGTGGTAGATCAGAGGAGAAATTACCAGTACTACATACTTGAAAGAATAACACTCAGCAGTTTAAAGTTTCCGTCACACTCTCACTTTTCATGTTTCTGGCTGATTTCCAGCAAGTGTAAACCTCTTACACAACACGAGAGACATGAAAGCGAAAACATCGGCGGTCACGGGAGTCAATGCTGCCCCCATCATAAACAAAAGCTCAGGGAAAACAATAATCTGGATCTGGTCCAAACAGGTGCTGATCGTTTCCTCTCGTCAGCAGCGACTGATCTGAGGGAAAGCACTTTTACGGCCTTATGGTTATGGTTTCATTATGTCTTTTAAGACTTTTTTAATCAGCTTCCAGCTTATCGCTGACTATCTAGAGCGATGGAGATAAATAGAGATGCTCTTTTGTATCAGTTCCAGCTGAGGTGAAGAATAAGACTTCAAACACAAAAGTTCCACATGGGTTTTTGACAACGGTTGACAGGTATTGATGGCTTTTTTGTAGAGCCTTAAGAGAGTACAGGTGGCTTTAAAAAAGCCTCTCTGGAACATATCTTGAGGGGAAGGTGTATACTCTCAACTGGCATGAAATCTACATAATCTTTTAGGTGTAGCTAGTTGGATCATTCTGAGTCCAAGTCAGTCCAGGTGGTTGATCAGTAAGCTGGTACACCCGGTTTCAACCTAGTACACCAACTTCAAAAAGTTGAGCTAGTAGACCAATTTGGACCAGCAACATACTACCTATCTTGTTCAAAAACCATCTGGCCCACCTTATGCAGGTACGACCTGGTTTTCCAGTAAGTGTTGTGTTCCAACATTCCAACAAACAAAATATGACATGGCTATATATGGTAACAATGTCTTTTTAAGAGGGCCCACATACAAAAAACTGATAAGCACATACATATGCAGGCTTGGAGACACTAGCGCTGTTTTATCTTTCAGGCAATATATTATGCTCTCTTAGGAAGACAAGAAAAGACTGGAAGACTGTTGTCTGGAAGCTGTGGGAAGATGAAGGTGGCATCAAAGTATCTCTCCCACAGTGTCAGATCACACAGCGCTCCGGATGACCCTGCCGTCTATCTGTAAGTGTACACCGGCAGATACCACTGAGAGAGACGAGAACACAAGATCACCCTGACACTCGACTGAAACGGCAGTTTGTATTTCATCAAAGCTGACACGGAGACTTTGAAGTCAAATTTCATAAAAGTATAACACATACATTGCAGTTTATGTGCAACCTACTCTCTGGGAACGAGTGTTCGGTTGTTTTTTTACAAGATGTACAGGCCAATCGAGTTGAGCCAGTAGCAACAGGAACCATTTTCAGTTATCATGATACTAAACACTGTACTGCAACGCTAATTCAAGAAAACAAACTTTCCTCACATTTGGATCCTGTGCCTCCTTTGAGACTTTGTGGAGATTCATGATTTCCTGTGAGACAGTGGGTTGTGGGAATGAGGACAGACAAAGCATGGATGCAATCACAGCAGTTTTAAAGGAGAGTTTGCTAATAACTCCCCTACCCTCTCTCACACTTTCTCTGCCAGAAGATATTGCATAACTACCATCAAACCAGTTCTCGACATGGGAATGTCAACGACATTACCAAGGAAGTGCTTGTTTCACGCCAGCTGCATGAGTCTGTGGATTGATCTATGATAGTGAATATAGGCCTATGTGTATTTGTCCAACTGTGAGCAATAGGATCAAAGCTTTCTATCTTATCATCAGCAACCTGAATGGATGATAATGACTAAGCAGAACCTGTGTGGCCCATCTGGACGTACCCTTCTCTGCAGGACTGCGACGTCCATGCACCTCTTTCGAGTCATTAACGCAGCAATCTGCACCATTTCACACTCCCTGTTAGGCTTCAAGGTGGCACTTTCAAAATATTGTGTCTAAAAATGCCAGATCAACTTTCACAATTCCACCCAGGGGTTTCGAAAATTGCAGACATGCCAAAAGACCAACAGCTGGAGAGTAGAAGGGATGTCAGCAAATAAATCTGCGAAGCAGAAGAGGTCGAAAAATAAAACAGTACACTGCTGCACGGCATACTTATTATCCAGGGCACTAACAACTCGTAATAAACACAACAGTAGCTCTAACAAGCTGTACTATGCTCTTAGACTCCAAGCTCACAAACAAAGTTCTTCATGACCACAGATTAGATTTTACTTTTACAAGGAAGAAATGACTTTCCACAGACAATTTGGCAAAGGCGTTGGTCTAAAACAAGCGAACCTGGCATTTGCATCTTGACCTTGGAAAGAGAACAGACAGTGTGAACATCATTACCAGACTCTCTCTCTATCACCTCTCTAATTAATAAACTCATGTGCAAAGCACAATGGATATTTGTAGTCTTGGGCAATCAGTGTATTATGGCTGGAGATCATAGATGGGGTACTTGGGGCTACAAGAGTAATTAACCACAAACTTTGAAAATATCTACTCTGGCTAAAGGGTCAGTATTGTGTGTGGGATGCTTGTAAGAAACTACTTTCCACAATGCTCTCAAATTCCGAGAATCCAGTGGAAATACTGATCCACAAAACCTATTAACCCCTATGACCTAGCTGAGTGGTTTTCAATGTCAGGACATAGTACAGTTTAGGACAGGGTTAACAAGGAGGTGTTGACTACAACTGTAGGCACACTTTCTCAAGGAGGGGATAGAGTCATCAGCCATATTTTTTGACCAAGACTGCTATGGTTTCCGGGCCCCCTGAACACCATATTGACTCGGGCCGGGCCCTTGGAATCATCCTAACCTATCCCTCCGTTATGGTGTCCCAGCCCATACAGTATAGGCAGTCCACTGTATACATTTCTAGAGATTTAATTACAGATTCAAAGGACAAAAATGGCTCTGCAACTGTCTCAAGAGGAAGTTGAGACGGTCTCAAATGAATAACCAGACTTAGGTCATGACATTATGTTGACCTGCAACCAAACTCTCAGAGAACTCTTGGGGAAAAAAATCAGTTTGTGAATCTTTGGATTGGCTTCCTCTTTTAACTCCACAGAACAGGAGTCAGACAAAAAGCTAGAGAATGTCTCTCTCTTGCTTTCTGCTTCTTATTTCTCTCTCACACACATTAGGAGTTCCCACCTGAGGGGCCCTGCGCTCAGAGACTGTCCAAATAGGGCAGACATGTATCCGTGAGCCTGTGGAAATGCTGCCAAGCACAACAGTATAAAGTTTCAGCAGTCACCCTTGAGAAGCCGTCCATTTTTTCTCGAACCAAACCACCAGCAGCAACCTACATGACCCCGCTTCACTGTTTAACCAACACCCCTCGGTAGGTCACTTTAAAGATGTTCTCTCCCTGATGTTTGTACGAGAATGAATCTAAAGACGTATCTACGTCTGTGTGCGTAGATTATGCCCTGTCGCTCTTCTCCAGACAGGAAGGGCGATGTTTGGAGTGAAAGCAGCGGTTGCAAAGGCAGACGGTGTCTCTGAATCATGGCCCGAATCGTCAACGTTTGCTCACAGAGGATCCCGCTGGGCCAGCATGAGGCCAAGGCCTTCACCTGACTTGCTCCTGTCCTCTTGCAGCTGTGTAAATACAGACTACGACACATTCGCTTGAATGCACATGGTACCGAGTGCAGCTCCGTTGGAAGCCCACATCAAAAAAACAGGTGGATTTTATAATAGTTTCTGCATGCAAGACATTTAGCCATTGTTGGAGTTGGTTTATGCACATATAAATAGATTTGTTGACCTTCTTAAGACAGTCACGCATACATATGCAGATGCAAGAGAGCCTGTGATGCTGGTTTCACAAATTTGATGAACTACTTAACCACTGATTAGTTTTTGTGTTTTAGCCAGGTGCAGCTATTACATTTATATTCTCATAGTTATGAGCTTGAAATGTGGGAAATACATGGGGCTTCCTCCTGCATCTGACCTTTTTGTGTACAATCAGCCTTGGCTCTATTTGAACCCTTAAAGCCCCTTTAAAGCAGACCACCCCTGAGTTTTACTACACCAAACGCTTAGAAAATCCAGACATTAGGCCTGGGCCAGGCAGCCCGTATGAAAGATCAAATCAAAAACATCCGACACAAATGCTACTTTTTTTTCCTGAGGAAGCCCAACGCGGTTGTTAAATGATTCATTATGGACCGCTGTGGAGCAAAAGACTTCAGAGACCTGCCTCAGTCATTGATAAACCAACGTCAATCAGCAGGTGACCTTTATAAAGACACCGGTTAACTGCTGAAAAAACTGGACTGCTTTGGAATGGACCTTAAATGGTCATGTCATATAATCTATAGGCTCAAAACCTGAAGAGGAGGAGGTTTACATTCCAAGCCATAAAGCTGTGAAAAAAGACAGAGTCTCCACTGACCAAGAGTGAGACGTTGAATCTAAAGAGCAAAACCCTGAAACATATGTACTCATCAATTACTCGCAACCTCTGGGAGAGTACTTGTGCAATTTTCAGTGAGGACAAATAGAGCCAAGGCCAAACTCTTCCTTATGAACGGATGCCAGCTGTATGAGAGAGACAAACATAACTCTCCATGTCACTGACCATCAACAAGTACAACAAATAGTTGAACAAATTTTCTAAATTATAGTCTTTACAGTAGTGGGAATGGAAGTCCTGTTGGAGCTATCAGCGGGGGATCGTGTTGGAGAGACCACAAATGCAATTCTAGCCTAAAGCTGCCCGATAGATTCACCAGCCTCTGTTCCGCATAGGGTAAGCGGTGTACCCCTTAGCGCAGATGCGGTCCAATCCAAACATTCCTTAAGGAGCTGTCTGCCAGGGTTAAGATGTTTGGTCTCTCTCTATACCATCATCGGACTTCTTAAGGTCTCGACAGAAGGCTTAGCTGTAGGCGGATGCCTACCCCTGTCCTGGGTTCAATGGGTTCTCTGATCACTATTACAGGGTGCTGTTGAGTCCCATCAAAGCCAGACCTCTATATTGTAGATCACGCAATGGCTAACCGCAATAACAACCTTTCCTTTTTGTCCTCAATCAAGAGCATCACGTAAACCAAAGCCCAATCTGCTCTCCATTTCCTACGAGCAAGAGGAGATGAAAGATCAGGTGCATGTGGCATTCATGCTGCCTCTTGGCCAGACGTAAAAAAAGTCCAGCTTTTGGCAAGCACACCTCTTCTTTCATCCCACCCAGACTCCTTCACTAGACCCCCTGTCTCATTTTAATCTGTTCCTTTCAGGGTGCAACGGAAAGCTTATGGGCTCAATATCTATTCATGCACACCATCTGAATACAGTCAGTGAGTTCACGGTGTTCGTCACCCTGTGGTGTTGACTAAGTCGGAACGAAGTGGGCCTAAAACGGAGGTGGGTCCATTTCCCAAGCTTGTTTGCGTTACCTACAGCTATCATAAAAGAGAGGCACTTTCTGGGCAGATTGTAAAATCAGTTAGTAAGACGGTGGTGGGCACGATACAACGTTAACTTTACTGCTCAAAGCGTACCTGCCAGCAAAGAGGCAGGATCCGAAGTAGAGTGCATTCAGAGTGGGTCTGTAGAAAAGAGTAAACAACTGGCCTATTAAAGCGTAAATGCTTTCAGCCCGCAGCCAAGTGCTACTTCAGAGTATAAACCTGAGAAAACAAGCTCAGACTCACAAACACACTCACAACATGCACATAAACAATGAAGGATCTGGGCAAGCCTGGCACGCTTGTAGTTCTTCAGTCTGCCAGGCAAAATTTTGAAAAACTTAGTACCCACAGTAAAATACTGTGCAAAAACGATGCTCCTCGGGTCCAAGTTTTAATGTTTGCCATTACACTCCGTTTCCATTTATGTGGGAGCAATTTGATTGGACCACCGGGAATACACATCCAACTTGTTGACTAATCACTGGACCTGCATGAAATCAAATGGAATTCCATGCAAAGCTCTATGGAATTGGAACTAAATTCCATGTTTGTTTATGTAATATTTTTGCTAATCTGATCAGTTATGGAATTACATGAACAGACATGAATCTTTCTTCTAAAAATATTACAGGGCTCAAATATAAAATAATTTTATTTATTTATTTCTGCTCACCAAAAGGTAGTTCCACTTACCCTACTTTGATTTTTTTTTTTTTTTTAAAGCAATGCACTTTATATTTGCTAGGAATATCCATACGTCTCATTAAATCCTAACCTTTTTAAAAAAAAGTTTCTGTTCTTTGTTACAAGAAGAAAAATTACAACAAGCTGCAAATTATACAGCTATAATGTAAATCACAGTTTGCATGGTATAAAAAAAGGATGAACTTTTCATTGGCACCGTAGCAGAGGCGTGCAACGCTCACACTGTTTCATACAGTTACTGTTGAGCCCTGTAAAGTCATGCAAAAATAGAGACCTTGAACCACTAATTTACCCAAAGGTCACCTTTTTGTCACGATGGTGCAAAAAATATCTTTCTCTTCGTTTCCCCATATCCCTCCCTCTTTTCACCCAATCTTTCTTTCTCACATCTGTAACGCTGCACTCCAGCATCCTGTTTTTATGCAACTCTCAGCAAAACAGGCTTCGGCCCCTAAGGCAGCAAGTGCAAGAACCATCTTTTCCCCAGAATATAAGAGGTGTCACATGCTGCCACACCTATGAACAATTTAACAGAAAAGCAAAAATTGTTGGCAAGTAGTTTCAAGGCTGTAGCGGTTTTGAAGTACACACACAGATACATAGCACAGCAGGAGGCGGTGTTTTCTCAATGCGGTGCTCTTTAGCCTGTAGCGATGTAACTTAGCCATCCTTCGTATGACTAATAGCTCCTGTCAACCTGGGAAAATGAATATCAGAGCACGCCTTGGCTACACGCACCAGCGGAACGGCCCACTTGGAGACTGTATGCCAGCGCTATGGGTGTGTGTCTGGCATATGTGTGTGTATAGACGAGATCAAAGGACACAAAGCATGGCACACTCCCACCCTATACAATGTGCTTCTAATCTAACGCTGCCCCTTAAAACTCTGTAGCTTAATTAAACCGGATTTACTCCAGATTACTGCAATATTGGCTCACTTAGACTATACAGAAAGGAGAGCTGTGATCCATGACAGCCAACCAGGCCTCTTCATCCGCCTAGCTACTCATCCCATTTACTTTCTTCTCTTACCCAGTCCAATTTGTCCTTTTCTTCTTTCTCTCAGCTCCTCCTTTATGAAGCTACAATAAAGCGTGAGTGAGAGAGAGAGGAAACAGGCAGATGTGGGCCGATTAAAGCTTTAAAAATCTGCAGTAGGTGCTTCCATCTGCTTCCAATGCAGTAAGTCTTTCTCATGCACATCTTCTTTGAAGGTGAGCAGGGGTGTGAGCCAAACACACATTACCACTTCAGTGCGCAGTGCCAGTTCAACTGAACTAGCCTTGCTGAAAAGACCAGCTTAGTGTGTTGTGTTTTAGATGCTGGTGTACTGGTGTACCCAGTGGAATTTTGAAAATTTATGTTGTTCCAAACCTGTATTGTAAGTGTTAAAGGTGCAGTATGTAATCTTGACAGCTAGTGGTTGAAATGGGTACTGCAGTCCAAATTTAAAATATTGTTTTTCCCGCACCCTCCTCCTCAGACGCAATGCTCACGTACGTTTTCAGGCAACATGTAACAGGAACGAGCACAATTGGCAATGGGCTGTAAATTGAAGAGTATCCTTGTTTTAATAGGCCTCGGGTCTTAGAGCTTTTTAGAATTTCTGGTAGTCAGGTGAGTTTGCGATCTCTAACCCTGGCTTCCATGGCTGCGATATGCTTTTTTCTACTCTCTGGCAACCCAGGGTGTCAAAATACTATTGGTTACACTGGGCAGTGGGTGGAATCACACAGACCAAAACAAAAACAGACATTCCGACAGGAATTTTTTAAAGTTTCTGAGAAACAAGTATGTGAACTTAGCATCTTTCCTAAAAATCTGCAAATGTATTATGGTGTTTTTATGCTTTGGTACAGTCCAAGGATTACTTACAGCAACTTTAATTAAAACTAAAACTACTTGAAATAGTTTTCAGTAATTGATATAAAGCTGAAATCAAATAAAAAATTTGATGCAAAACATAAACCTGAACATAAACCTAAAAATAATAATAATAATAAAAAAAAATCCTTGACAACTAACTGCAATAAATAAGTTTAAGCTTAAGTGCTAAAATGAGAAAACACTACCAGTCAAAAGTTTTTGAACAGTATGATTTTTAAAGTTTTTTAAAGAAGTCTCTTCTGCTCATCAAGCCCACATTTATTTGATCCAAAGTACAGCAAAAACAGTCAAAATTTGAAATATTTTTATTATTTAAAAGAACCATTTTCTGTTTGAATTAGGGCTGTCAAACGATTAATCGCGATTAATTGCATACAAAATAAAAGTTTGAGTTTTCCTAATATATGTGTGTACTTTGTGTAATTATGATGTATAAATAAATACAAACACATTAATGTATATATTTAAGAAATATTTACAAGTATATGTATTTATTATAATTTTTATATAATTTATATTATATATAAATAAAAATATTTTGTACATAAATAACATATTTCTCTGAAATATATACATGAATTTGTCTGTATTTATACATACATAATAATTACACACATATATTAGGCAAACTCAAACTTTTATTTTGCATGCGATTAATCGCGATTAATTGTTTGACAGCCCTAATTTGAATATATTTTAAAATGCAAATTGTTCCTGTGATTTCAAAGCTGAATTTTCAGCATCATTACTCCAGTCTTCAGTGTCACATGATCATTCAGAAATCATTCTAATATGCTGATTTGCTGCTCAAGAAGCAATTATTATTATTATCATTATTATTATTATAAATATTTAAAACAGCTGAGTAAATGTTTTTCAGGATTCTTTGGTGAATAAAATGATCCAAAGTTCAGCATTTATCTGAAATAAAAAGCTTTTGTAACATTATACACTATACCATTTAAAGGCTTGGGGTCAGTACAATTTATTTGTTGGGGGGAAACAAATTATAGAAATTAATACTTTTATGCAAGGATGCTTTAAATTAATCAGAAGTGATGATAAAGACATTTATAATGTTACAAAAGATTGCAATTTTAGATAAATGTTGTCTATTCATCAAAGAAACCTGAAAAAAATCTTCTCAACTGTTTTCAACATAATAATAATAAATGTTTTTGAGCAGCAAATCAGAATATTAGAATGATTTCTGAAGGATCATGTGACTGGAGTAATGATGCTAAAAATTCAGCTTTGAAATCACAGGAAAATATTAAATTTTAAAATATATTCAAATAGAAAACAGTTCTTTTAAACACAGTACAATCATACTGTTCAAAAACTTTTGACTGGTAGTGTACATACAAATGAAGAAACTTTTTCCAGAAGCTGCCAGATAAATGGACAGAAGGCAATATACACCACAATAGTCTAAGCTAAACAGAATGTGATTTTGAAACACTTTGAAAAACAGAATATTGTGCAGTTATGATGTAAATTCTACAGTACCATATTCACAAACCAACATACCTCCCACACAGCTTCAAACTGAAGTGCACGCTAATCGATACCAGGATAACAGCAGCGGAAGCAAAGAGACAATGAGCCTGCAATTGACTTGAGTCACAATCTGCACTGATGAGTGTGTTATCACATGGCTTCACTGAGACACAATGGACCCCTGTGCCACTCTGTCATAACCGCCGTAATGGACTGTTCACTCAAGGATAACCTCTACTTCTTGAAAGAATATTTGTTTGCACATTTTTTGGATATTCAAGGCCTATCAAACATCAACCACTGCGTTAATGGCTGACCTAAAAACCATGCATGAACCATTTGGAGGACAACAGTTCCCTCTCTCTATATATATAGACTCAGTACCGAGAAGTTTAGAAGCATTATGCTATTAAGAAGATTACACCATAATTATGAGATTAGGAGGTTCTGTTATTCGTCAAGGAAACACAGAGAGGAGTTTGTGCGGTGAGAGAGTGAAAGAAAGACAAAGTATGTGGTAAAAGCCAGACCCCGCCATGTCTGATCACCCTGGTCTTGACCCGAACAGTTGTATTGTCCGCAAGGTTGCACTTCAGCTTTAAACACCGTTAATGAGGAGCTTAACACCTTCCCAAATAATATTAACACCCTCTGAATGATTGGAAATATTTAACCTCTGGTCTACAGGGATATGAGAATCTATTTTCAGAAATGATTAAGGATTGAACTTTGAGGTTTGTTAAAGGTTAAGTAATTTGTACCTCGCATTTCAAAACAGAATTGCTAAAATAAAAACTAAAAACACTCTGCTGAGCAAATAAATGAACTCTTAAAATTAAATCGCTTATCTGATCTAATTTGTTTCTGCTGGCACAGCTTTTTTTATTTTACTGCATGCTGGCTGGTGTGACAGGACACACACACACACACACACACACACACACACACTGAGTTCAGAGTCTGTCTATGTACTTCACAGTTCATTTGTTGCGGTCATCTGGGAAAACACAGATTAAATCATTTAACCAAATGCAGTGTTGGGGTGAACAACTGCAAATGTCATTGAAACTTTAAAACTTTATCACAAGAAAATTATCACCTCAAATTGTTTCAGTGACCGTAAGTATGCTTTAAAATGTAAGTAACTCTCTTGGCAGTTCCACATCAGTTCAACATTAATTTGTGCCGCTTCAGTTAACGTAAGATACACTGCCATTCAAATGTTTGGGGTCAGTTTTTATATATATTTTGATCTCACGATTCTGACTTTTTTATTAGAATTGCATGATACAAGCTTGCATTTGCAAATTTTGAAGTAAGAATTACAAGATATAAATTCACAATTTTTACATCTCCCAATTCAGTTTTTTTTTCCCCTCAGAATTCTGAGGTATAAACTCAAAATTGCGAGTAATGAACTCAGAATTGCGGGATATAAACTCGCAACTCTGAGAAATAAAGCTGGAACTGCGAGATATAAACTCTGACTTATAAATTCTGACTTTTTTCTTAGTTTATATATTGCAATTTTGACTTTATAACACACAGTTGCGAGTTACTAAGTCAGAATTGTCAGATATAAACTCATCACTCTTTCTTTTCTCCTCAGAACTGGACTTGCAATTGCAAGTTTATATATCAAGTTCTGAGAAAAAAAAAGTCAGAATTGTGAGAAAAAAGGCAGAATTGTAAGATAAACTCGCAATTTTGAGAAAAAGGTCAGAATTATGAGTTTTTATCTCGCAATTGCAAGATTCAAACTCGCATTTGCGAGAAAATAAGACAGAATTGTGAGTTTTTATCTTCCAGTTCTTTATTTCTCACAATTAGGAGTTTATATTATACAATTTTGAGAAAAAAGTCAGAACTGCGAGTTTATATCTTGCAATTCTGACTTTATAACACACAACTGCAAGTTATTAAGTCACAACTGTCAGATATAAACTCGCAATTCTGAGAACATATTAATCTTTCTTTTACCTTCAGAATTGAAGTTTATAACTCGCAATTGTGAGTTTATATCTCAGTTTATATAAGAAAAAAAGTCAGAATTGTGAGATATAAACTTGCAATTTTGAGAAAAAGGTCAGAATAATGGGTTTTTATCTCGTAAATGCAAAATACAAACTCGCATTTGTGAGAAAATAAGTGAGTTTATATCTTGTAATTCTGACTTTATAACACACAAGTTTTTAAGTCAGAATTGTCAGATATCAAATTCTGAGAACATATCAGTCTTTCTTTTACTCTCAGAATTGGAGTTTATAACTCACAATTGCAAGTTTATACTTCAAATTCTAAGGAAAAAAAGCCAAAATTGTGAGAAAAAAGTCAGAATTGTGAGATTTAAACTTACAATTTTGAGAAAAAGGTCAGAATTCAGACTTTTTATCTGACAATTGCAAAATACAAACTCGTATTTGTGAGAAAATAAGAGAATTGTGAGTATTTATCTCGCAATTCTAAATTCTCGCAATTAGGAGTTTATATTACGCAATTTTGAGAAAAAAGTCAGCAGTTTATATCTTGCAATTCTGACTTTATAACTCGCAATTGCGAGTTTATATCATGCAATTTTTACTTCATAACTAGCAATTGTGAGTTTATTATCTCTAATATGCTGATTTGAGGCTCGAGAAACATTTGTTTGAAAACAATGTAAAAGTCTGTCACCAATTTAATGCATCCTTGCTGAATAAAACTATTTATAAAAACTATAAAAAGCATAAAAGCATTCATTCAATAATACATCAAAAAATAAAATCTTACCAACCCCAAACGGTAATGCATTACAGATTCAAATAGACTGCAAGATGGTTTCTGGGATCTTGTAATATTTAAAGACGCATGTGACATCTTTGAAAAGAAAGGCAGTTAAACAGTAGCCAGCGAAAGTTTCCTAAAGTGTCCATTAACCTCTAAGCATTCATGCATGTCAGTGCACAAACACTCCACTGAAACTCTTTGGACTTTTGCCCACGGGGCAGGAAATCCCATGATTCTGTAGCAGATCACAATGTAATCACGCAGTCTGACTCACAGAGGAGCTGACTAACTGAACTTTCTCTGTTTACCTCTCTTCTCCTCTAAGGATGAGTCAACTACTCATTTTAGTGGTTTTAACTCACTCTAGTGAACACAACCCTAAACTAGCTAGACCAGCTAGTCCAGTAGCTGTTCAGACAACCTAACGAGTAATCGATCATAAAAAATACGTAGCTATGCACATCCCTCCTCTCCTTTCTGGTGCGTATTAACGGCATGCTGGGATGTCCGCTCTGTCCCAGTCCCTGCTGATTGCTAATGAACCCCATGCTTTGGTTTCACAGATGTTCCTCCTTTGTGCCGAGCCAAGAGAAAGAGCATGTGTGTGTGTGTGTATGTGTGACCTCTGTGTGCGGCACTGGGCTCGTGGCGTCTATCAGAGCCAGTTATACAGACAGTGCCAGGTGTGTGCACTGCCTCCATCCCTCTATCAGCACAACATCAGTGAGAGAGAGAGAGACAGAGAGAAAGAGAGAGAGCACAAACTGTGAGAATAAGTAAAGGAGAGCAGAGGTCTGGAATGAAGTGAATGCTCCAGGAAAATGAGAGAAGTTTATGTAACAAATGACAAATGCAGCTGATTAGAGCAATGAAGGAAAGGGAGTGAAAGAACAGAAAGATTAAACTAGAAAACTGGAAGTGGAAACAAGAAAGTGAAAGGTAATAGACTAACCACTTGAATGTGTGTGTGTTCACAAGTTTGCAAACCCACACGTTGGGCAAAATTATCCCTAGAAGTTAGCTATTCTGACTTTTAAGTAGAAAAATGAATTCAATGTCTTATTTAAAATAATATAGCCCCCTTGGAAGCCTTCTGAGGCCCCCTAGTGGGCCCTCGCTCCCTGGCTGAGAACCAGGTAAGTCCTTTTTGTTCTTTTATGGCATTAAACAACACAAAAGTGGAAGTGTAGAGTTTGTGTCCCTCTCTCTGATCATTTAACAGCCGTGCCTTTGAACTAACACAATGCCTGGAGGTACTGTGTTTGCGAATATGGCCTGGTGTGTGTGAGCCGTTGTCTGAAAGCATGTGGGTAACTTCCGCCAATGGGCTGCACTGTGTAAATCGGTAAGAAACGCTTCTGCAGCTCTGCAGTGCCGCATCAATAAACACCATTCAATAGTATCAGATATGGCAGGAGGGCTCGGCCACTTAATGATACTGGTGATAAAGTCCTCAGCTGAACCAAGGGAAACAAAATGACATCTGCCAGATCGTTAAATGTTATTAGATGTAATTTTTGCTTTCGAATTAAGCTGTGTGCACAGAGTGTTCTTGGTCTCTGGACTGCTCACCCCTGTAAAAAAAAACAGGATGCCTGGCAAGACCTTTCGTTTAGGTTGCACACTGTTTTTCTCACCAATTTTTCTTCCTGTTTTAACTAAAGACTGATTCAGCTTCCAGAGAAGTTAAATATAAACTTGCACTGCTGTTTTGCAAGCAAGTGCTATAATGCGGCCTCAAAACACTTACAGGAATAGTTTACCAAAAAAATCTAAATTCTTTCATCACTATCTCACACATGTTGTTCACAACTTATAAAGACTTTGTTTCTTCAGTAAAACACAAAATTAGAAATTTTAAACTTTAAACAGGATGTAATGAAAAAAATTAATTCTGTAAAAAAAAATAAATACATTTTTTGCATCTCCTGGCTTTGAAAGACTTGGAATATAGAGTCAAATGGTTCACTTATATGATATTTTTTGGTGTGTCTGCATCTCTTTTAAAGCTCTAAAGCTTTAACTCCATGAAAAAGAAGAAAAAAGTTTTGGGAAAACATGGGAGTGTGTAAATACAGATTTTATAATTTTTGATCATGGGAGTCAGAATCAGCAGTTTTAGCAAAATAAATGACTTGACTTGCAGCAGGAAACCCTTCAAAGTAAACTGAACAGCGTGAAGGAATATGTCTCATTTTATCTGAATAAACATCATCATCACTCAACCCTTGAGTAGGCACACTACAAAAAGAACATGAGTGAGTTATTAGATTATTTAGATTTCTACAAGTCACTCTTCTTGAGAGAGCTGTTGTATAGTATGTTTCCATACAAGTTGAGCTGTCTAATGCTTCTGAGGGTGAGCGTCATCACTTGTCTTCAGTGTCCTGCACTCTTCCAGATAAGGAGTGCAGCACGCCAGACCACCCATGGCTGCAACAGAAGAACCCCCCTCCTTACCGACTTCAAGCCTTAGTGTTTCACCACCGACAGCACCTCTGCTGCTGGGAAACGCTGGCACTGTCTCCTTGCACTCTCAACATTCCCTTGCCTCCCCATCGAACACACTGCGAGCCGTCAGTGGCCTGTTTACATTCCCTGACTTCTTAATCTCACACATACAAATCTTGAATGGGACAAGTACAGAGCCCTGGGGAACCTCGCTGTTGGACTGCACCGCTAAGCTTACTAAGAATGAAGATGAATATGCATGCTTGTGTGTCTGTGTGCATGTGTAACGGGATGCATTGAAATGACAACCTCAAGGTATTTTCTTGGAAGACATTACTGTAAAAAAACCAAAACAAGGGTTTGTTGACCCATTTTTTATATACAGTTGAAGTCAAAAGTTCACATACACCTTGCGGAATCAGCAAAATGTTAATTACTTTACCAAAACATACAAAATGCATTTTGTTTTTTATTTATTACAGACCTAAATAAGATATAAGACATTTAAATATAGTCCACAAGAGAAAATAATAGTTGAATTTATAAAAATGAGTGACTCATATGCAACTATTACAGAAGGTTCAATCGGTCACTGATGCTTCAGAAGGATCCAGGGGTGAAAACTTTTTAAATTTGAAGATTAGGGTAACTTATTTTGTTTTCTCGGAAACATGCAAGTATCTTCTGTAGCTTCTGAAGAGCAGTTTTAAATTTAAAAAATGAGCTATTTAGGCAAAATAAGAAAAATTTACACATCTTCAATCTGTTCAAAAGTTTACACCCCTGGCTCTTATTGCATCATGTTTCCTTCTGAAGCATCAGTGAGCATTTGAACCTTTTATAATAGTTGTATATGAGTCCCTCAGTTGGCCTGTGAAAAGGTGGATCTCAGAATCATACAGTCATTGTTGGAAAGAGATCAAATACACAAAAATGCTAAAAAACCAAAGAATTTGGGGGACCTGAAGATTTTTTTCTGAAGAACAGCAGGCAGTTTAACTGTCAGGACAAACAAGGGACTCATCAACAAAAAAAACAGCTGTTGATTATCAGGTAACAAAACAGTACTGAGAATCAAGTGTAAACTTTTGAACGGGGTAATCTGAATAAATTCAGCTATTATTTTCTCTTGTGGACTATATGTAAACATCTTTTATGTGAAATATCTTATTCAGGTCGGTACTAAATAAAAAATAACATGCATTTTGTATAATCCCTCTTATTTTGGTAAAATAATTAACATTTTGCAGATTCTGCAAGGTGTATGTAAACTTTTGACTTCAACTGTAAGTAAAACAAGGGTTTACTGACCCAGATATTTTGTATATGTAATAATATAATAAGTCTAAATGTTTTATAAACAAAAACAAGTGGAACACTCTTAAAAATAATCTTCTTTTGTTCCACAGAAGACAGAAAGTCATACAGGTTTGAGCAATGCTGAGACTGGAGGCTGCTTTTCACTGAACAGTTAAACTGTCAACAAAAATGAGAGGTGTAAATACAGCAGCCAAATTGCATCCTGTTGTTGACAGTCCAGTTTTAACAGTTAAGAGCATCTAGGGGATTTCACACTTTTCAACTTTAATACAAAAGACAATTCATAGAGCGCAAGGAAACATTTAAGAAATATGTAAGAGGGCAAAGCAAACGGAAGATTGGCACAGGGCGGAAGACCTGTGTCCTTCTTAGAATGGGATTTTGCTGTCATACTTCTACACTGGATGCTAGAACATCTCAGACAAACAGTCTCAGTTTTCACATGCAGTATAGAAAACTATGTCCCCATATGCATTCAAAGCTGCTGGAATAATAAATAACGCAATAAATATGAGTAATAAAATATAACAGATGGATTTATCTCAACAAAACATTTCTGGATCATTATTTTTGGATCTATATCAACAACTGTTTTATTTGATGATCTAAACACAACAAAAAGTGTTCACTCTGAACAAGAAGAGAATTCTCTATGTCCCAATTTTAGGCTTGTATAACAGTGAACAGCACCCTGTGGAGTCATTCCATTTTCAAGTCAGTTGTTAAGTCAAGTGCGCAGAATGCAGAGCAAAGGAAGCTGAATTAAATCGTTCTGATTTTCATTTACTTAGACTTGTGTAAGTAGAAGTAGATTTAAATTAGTAAACATTTTCTTATCCTTTATATTTCCCGGACACAGAAGACAGTTAATTAAATACCTTGTTTCCTTCTCTTTTTTATCACATATTTTCTCTCACCAAGCCTTCCACATTCTCAAACACACCTTACTGCCCATATTCTCAGGTGTATAAAGTATACAGAGTCAGCTATAATCAGTCCACCAACCAGACCAACCACATATTTCCTCTGTTTACCACGGGATATTGCACTTGCACAACTGTCATTATTTACACTCTCTAACACTGTCATGAGATGAGGCCCTTGCATACTGTAAACTATGCAGGCTCCTGTGGAAGCCTTCCATCCAAAAGAGCTTTTACAGCACCCTCGCAGTCTGTCCGCACATTAGCCGTTAAGTTGTTCCATGGGTTTACTTTAAATCTTGCTCTGCGGAGCTCTTGTTTGTTTGGAAACTTGATAAATAGCACCGGCAGATCACAACGCAGCCAGCTGCGCAGTAGACTGATGTCCTCGAACGCTAAGTTTGTCATGAGGCTGCTGTCCCGCCACACTATTCAAATCAAACTGCAGCCGCTAAAGCCTGTGTCAACACCAAACAAGGTGAACATGCTGCCCTCTGTGGGAACGACTACAAACGTGTCCAAACAGGCATGTGGGTATAAACAAACCAACATCCACTGAATAAATGCTCTCTGACATGCCTCTGCATTATGATCTTCAGTAGCCCCACCAAAACTAGACTGTTAGGAGAAAGTAAGTACCGCCTCAGGCTCTTCAGCCCTTTCAAAGAGACCTGAGTGGACAAGCCCACATTAGGACTAATTGTTCCCCTGTGATCAGTCAGGAAAGGACAGGCGGGACATGTTTTTAGTTACAGAGTTATTGTATTAATATTCTAATATAGTGCTTGCTTAGTTGAGCTTTATGACCAGCTTTAACATTCCCACTGCATTTTTAACAGCAAGCTAAAGTGAAAAGACAAGAACTACCCTTTTTTCTTACTAGAGGGCATGACACTTGAGTGAACAGTGTCTTAGGTCATGGAGCACTGAGTTAATAATAAAACACACTTCCCCTTTTTCTTGGCCCCGCTGCCCTGCAGCACCCCCTGAACATGCTGGCGACCGCCGCACCAGTCAACCACGACCCTGCTTTGAAGTTAGCACGCACTTCCTGCAGGTTACAAGAAAGCCTTTAAGGATCTAAAAATGCTAAGAAGGCTACTAAACAGGAAAGTCTTTTCCCTACATTTTTTTTTAATCTCCAGTTATGACAGGCGGGTCCAGCAAAATCTCTTCTTGGCGGGATTTTTTGAAAGATTCTCACTTCCTTTACTCAAAAGCACCCCGCCTTCCTTCTGTCTCCGCTCTGGTTTCCAGCCAAGTGTATGAAAATTGCTTTCAGAAACCTTGGCATGCTTTTGTTTTGAATGGGAAAGAGTTCACGGCAATCCATACGTGTCTATCATTCGCAAGCAACTGTGTCTTTTTAATATAGTGATGCCTGAGAAAAGAGCAGTGGAGCAGGGGGGAAACACCAGCCATCTATCTGTAACGGAGCACCACACGTGGAGGATAGGGAGTTAGTGTTCTGCACTGCTCCACTACACACAAGGGTTTCTCAGGTGGCCGAATCTCCCCCGCAAACACCCACCCTAAAACTGCCCCCATGCTTCATTTCACAGATAGAGATCTTAATAGCCTCAGCAAAACTACTACAACAGCTTGCTTGCAAACTGGAAGTATCAGCCACATGAATGACAGGGTTTGTAATGATAAACTAGCCATGCTCAAACAGCACACGATTCAGAAGTGTGTGTTTTCCTTCAGATATGAAACGGATATCCTTTATATATTAAAGGGAGAGCATTCTGGCACCATTGCTTTACTCTCATGTTGTATGACTTACTTTATTCTGTGGTAAACAACAACTAAATAAAATAAATAAATGTAAAGCATCCAAAATAATACACATGCACTACAGCTTATTTGCTACCATGTAGAATACAAATGTCTAGACATGACAGATCTACAGCACCTGCTAAAATCCTGCAGTGGTCCACCGGGCATCTAGCCGGTCTATTTCCAAACATGCATGTAATCATAATTCCACACAAATCAAACAAGAACCGTTACCAGCTTGAGGCAACTTGAGCAACCTGTAGAGCAAATCCGTACCTGCTCTATAGAGCAGCCAAAACACAGCCTGGATTACATGCCATCATCAGTCTCACTGACCTTGCAGATCTTGCTTTCCTCTGCCTCTCTGCTGCTACGTGCCAAAGTTGTGGCTGGAGCCGGGACCAAGGTTGACCTCCTATCATTGATGTCTGTCTTGAGTGACAGCTGACAGGAGAGCATAGAAGTTTCCGTGACTCTGAGCTCCGAGCTCCTGGGTGTCAGTCCATGTGCCATGCTGCTTCTCCCAGGGTTGGGGATGGGCAGTGCAGTGTGGATGGGTTTGGACCCCACAGCTGGCTGCCGGAGTTTCGATGCAACGCCAACTACCGGCATAGTCCCTCAGAGTGCAAGTCGCAGAGAGAAATAAGGAGGGGAAAAAAGTGGAGGAGTTGTCTCTCGTGGCTTTCTCCCACAAGAGAGAGAGAGAGAGAGAAAGAGAGAGAGACAAGAGCCCTGTGTCTGCTCTTGACGTCTGGCAGGGACTGTAAGAGGTGGGAGGGGGGCGAATGGTTTCTCAGAGAGTGCTGCTAGCGGGAGGGAGCGCGGACACGCTCATTCTGTTGCCGAAAGCGTGTGCTGCTCTCAGTAACTGAGAAGGCTTCTCCACTACACATTCTCCCCTCCTCCTCTCTCTCTTCCACTCCTCCTCTGACAGAGCGCCACTACAAAACCAAACAGCTCTCGGGGGCGTGAACTTCCCTGGAAGGTAACCACCACTCTCTTCTCCTCACTGCCTGATTACCCAGACCTGACTGAGTGAGTCTCTCTCACATGCACACACACACCGACAGAACTCTCTGGTTCCTCCTCTGTCATTTGAAGAACATTCCACAGCAGCGCGTCACACTCCGACTGCAACTGTCAAAACAGTCTCTCCGCTCAAATCGGTGGACATAGACACCTCACACTGGCTACAGCTGGAACAACTGAATGCTGTGATGAAAGAACGAGTGCTAAAAGAACACTCGAAAGACAGGAGAAACTTTTGGGGTTGTTTGGATTGAAAGTAAGTCTGTATATATGTGACGGCCAACACAAACAGATGTTAGAGAAGGTCTACCCTCTTTAATCCCGGAAACAATCCACACTAAAGTTGTTTGTCTAGTTCCCTGTATTTAGCTGCCAAACTCCAATTCGCTGTCTATAGCTTCCTTTTTTTTTTTGAGCTGTCAGCTTTACTTTCACTCTCATCTCATCTATCATCCCCACCCAGTTCATGGAAATAGTTGGTGAAGAATCAGAAAGACAGGAAGGCTCGGAGACAGCAGAATTTATGTTAGACAGTTCGCATAGCATTTGAGGCGGGTGAAGAGGCGAGCCTGACAGTGGCGCTGACAGCACTGGCACTGACCTCCCTGCTAATTCATGTCAAACAAATAATCAGGGCATTTTCTTGTGTTTAGCCCAGGAGATACGATTCATTTCCCTTGAACAGAGGACGAACGAATCATTGCCCATGATCACTAAACAATCTGTCATTTTGTACCAGGCAAAATGCCTGCATACATGGATTTTCAACTGTGGTGTGAAACTGAGCAGCCCTTGATGTATTAAAGACTTTATTAAGTGGGCAAAATATGACATGTACCATGGTTTTTAACAGCCGTTAGCCCGGTGTGAGACTTAAAAGGGAGTGAAAGTTTTATATGGAAAGAGCCCATCTGGTTCAGTTTAAAAGCAGGGATGTGTGGAGGAACAGCAAGGATTTCCACCACATCGGAACACTTTAACACTGCAACGTCCAGTTCCTAAGCCTACTCTGAGCACCTATGGTTTATTTAATACCTCAAGGGATAGACTCAACACTCACAAAACTAAGCCTATACGCTTGTCCCGATGGTATATTTAGAATCAAGTGCATTTAATGAGATGGTAAACAGTGTTGTTTTTCCATGCTCCTGCTTCATTAACATCATATTTTACTGTAGAGTACAATCTAACAATACTGCAAAGCAATGAATGACACCTTCAATCTGAGAAAATTATATACAATTATATATTGCTGCAGATTTACTCTTTAGGATTCCAGGTGCTCAGAGGGTCGGATGTAACTGAACGCTCCAGGCAGAATGTCGGATTCAACACAACAGTGAAGCCCGAATTTAATTTTCATGTCTCCCTTGCAGAGTTCATCAAGCCACTCGGGAGAAGCACTGCTACTTCCAGCTACCTGTGTTTTCCAATCGCACTGCGGCGAAGCTGAGCTGAAAGTCTGCCGCTAACCACCTTGGAGAAGCCAAAGTCAACAGGAGCAGAACAACCTCCAGGTTCAGTTCCATCTGAGCTCGGTAGGTCATGGCTAGTTCGCTGTTCAGACGCTCAACCGCAATTCTCCACATCAGAGCCCATACTCTTAGCGAGCTGGTTAAGCGGGGGACAAAGATCATAAAACATGATGAGGATGTTGATGGGAATGACAGCAATATTGTTGTTGATGCCGCAGGGCGATGATGGTAATCATAGAGTTTGCTCCCTCGGGCTTGTCTAGTGAGGCACAGTTGACAACTGTGGCCTGTACCTCTGAAGTACCATAATTCCAACAACAAACAATGCGTCTTATGAGATTGGGCATGGGCAATGCTTCTTGGAAGAGGCTAAGAGTCCTGACAAGAGCTAAATTTACAGCCTTAATCTCTATTTCTGAATGTGGGCTCAGCAGAGTTGCTCCATTCTAGGTGGCCTCCAAAGCCACAGTGGAGTATCTTGTGGCAGGGAAAAAGGGCATTCCAACAGGACCGGGGGAAGGGGTGGGCTGAGGGGGAAACCTCAAGATTTTCGGGTTGGGGGAGAATTATGGAAGACCCAAAAGCCACAGCCCAAGAGAGGAAATAGGAACTCAGCATCTCAAGACTCAAACCTCCTGGCCAAGCATCATAGCGTGTGATTAAGTCAACTTGCTGCTTTCCACGAAAGAGCCTGGAAGGAAATCTGCTGCTGTGTTTGCTGAGATACTCTCTTTTCTCTCTGACTGATAAAAGCTCAGGTTCAGCATTATACAATGCGCCGAAAGGCGCATTGGGAAATCTTCAGCTGACTTGCTCCTGGTTGCCACATTCATCCATGAATCGGAATACTGTGAGAGGCCGAGGCTTTGCGCTGACAGGTTACAGAAACAGAAATACCAGGCAGAACCAAAGCAGTGGTTCCTGATTATACGGAACATCCCTACGTGGAACCTGACGTCAGAGAGTGGCCTGCGCTCCCTGTGAAAACAAGCAGAGAGGGAGAGATGGGCAGAAAGGCTTAAAACGGGAATGAGAGAGGGGTTGACCCTCTTGCATCCCCTCTGGACCCTCCCCTGTCAAAACAAATCCCTTGAGAGGCTGATAGTCACGCACCTGGTCCCCACCACAAGCATATGCTTATCTCGCCTCTGCATATAGGATGGCATGGAAAAGAAAACACACATTCACACACACACAGTGCTAGAGTCATGGATTCCTACTCCCCAGTCAACCTTTGACGCCCTCCATGGGCTCTCACCCTCTGCCTGATGGGCTACAGGCTCCAGAGATAAGCTTTATATGGCACTATGATGGTATTCATTTTTCATCATTAGCATCAGAAGAGTGCTCTTTTACCACGCTAATCCTTGTGAAGACTTCTAGTCTGGAGTGAATCATAGAGTATCAAGACATGACAAGGGTTAGAGGTGATGGAAGAACATCTATTCAATTTATTATTCAGCGTTTCTTCTTCGTATTGAAGTCTTGAGCCCTTAAGGCCACCGTGATGGAGACAAGTAGTGAAACAGATTGAAACAATTCATTTTAGTGGGAGCAATTGCGCTCCATTTCGGATTCAAAGGGGTCGGAATAAATGGAATGTGAACTATCCTTTTTCAAACGGCCAAACTTATAAACACGCATTTAGCAAAAACGTCAAAGAAATTCCAGCTGCCCGGAGAACATGTTTGGAGCGGGTGGCTTGGCCACAACCCAAAAAGGAGTGGGTGGAAACAACACTACATTGAATCAAAGCCGCATCCTGCTTCCCAGCAGGAAATCTTCTACTTTCACCCAAAAAACAGTACTACCACTTTCCTACTTAGTGGTCAACTTCATCTACAACAATCAAACCTCAAAACCTGCAAAATATTCAGACACATGGGTCTATGACAAAGAAAAATCTACTAAAAAATGGGTTAAAACACCTGTGCCAAAATCTTAGCAATGAACTCTTTGCATTTACAGTATGTTGGTTTTATGTAGCTTACGTTTAGATGAGGTATATTCAAGTCATTGTAGGTGATACAAGAAACATTTTTTTTAGATATCGGCTATGGTCTTCCCCCATCCGTCCACATGTCTTGCTCTCTCCCTCTCGTTCTGTATTTCTGGTGCATGATTTGGTCTCTTTCGAAACATTTTACAGCTGGTTTTGATCAAACTCAAGCAGTGAATCAATGCCTTACCATCCAGAACAATAAGCAAAAGGCAGGGATGTACAGTAACTACACATGTGCCTATTGTGGCCTAAAAATAACATGAAAGAGAGGTCAGCCATCGATTCGAACAAGAGGAAGAGGCCACCACAACACTGGGCTCAGTCCCAACCAAAGATCCCAGCAGAATAACGCTAACATGGACAAGCACAATAGTAGATCAGCGAACTCTCAGCTGCCCAGGAGTCAGCAGTTACGTAGCCAAGGTCAGAATAACAAACACAGACAAACTGTTAAAGGTCCAGCCCTCCGTGAGACTGACTGAGAGATTATTAGGACCAGAAATGTGCACACCAGACATTGTGAAAATTAGAGAGAAATGAAAACTAATGATTAATGGGGGAAAATCACTAGAGCATTATGAGATACAATGTTTAATCTTCATTATCATAACCAATATTCAGACAGTGGCTTCAGCTTAGAACTTTTTTGAATTAGAAATAAACATTACTTACATTATGTTTGGCCTACACCCTTACTTGTATGATTTTGTATGCTTTGTCTTGACCAGTGGTTTTCAAACCACTCCTGCAAGCACCCCCAACACTGCACGTTTTCTGTGTCTCTCTCATCTATCACACCTGATTCAACTCATTAGTTCATCATCAGCTCATTAGTTGAGACAGCAAGACCTGAAATGGGTGTGTCAGATATGAGAGACCTACAAAATGTGCGGTGTTGGGGGTGCTCGCAGGACCAGTTTGAAAACCACTGGTCTAGACCCCAGTGACAGGTAGGTTTAGGGGTGGGGTTAGGTGAAGGTCATATGTACAAAATCATACGAACTGAGGAACTCAGAAAAGCAAAAAATGTCCGAATTAGCCACCTCGTAAAATACATACGAATTGCCATGAGATAGGGTTGGGTTGGCAAGTCTAATGAAAACTATATACAAAACTGAACTATACAAATAAAAATACATTGATACTGTAGATCATTCAGAGAAAGAAGACAGGTTACTGTACTGCTTCTCAGAGGCTCAATAACAAACCCTAACAGATTACATCCACACATACAGCTGGCTCATCAGCAAATAGTCTTTTCACATCAACACTAACACACCAGCCTGCATTCCGAGGTGGCTTTTCCTGGCACAAGTTGCCTTTAACAAACAGCAAGGAGTCACAGCCATCCAATGCCTTACAGGGTAAAAGCATTCACCATAGCCAAGGATGGGTGGCTGACAAACGACAGCTAAACCTAACCTCATATAGTAATAAAAAAGGTGAGATCCTTCAGCATTGAGTCATTAGGAATGTATTTTATGTTTCCATTTCAAAACACAACAGCAGATATCATTAAAAAAAAAAAAGCAAATCAAAAACTGCATAAAATAACAAATATAATTAAAAAAATATATATTGCTGCAAGCAGCAATTACTGGGGTTCAAACGTTTTAAGGCATTTAAGCACAAATGAAAACAGACATTATGTAGCAAGCCTTTTCTGCAAATACAGGTAATTTACCAAAGAAAATTATATTTTGTAACGCTTATGACTGTTAGAGTGCCAGCTATAAAACTTTGCATCCTTGTTTAGAATCACCTGTTGCATGTGCTCAACAGGTTACATGAAGTTTTGAGTTTTCAATTAATAGCTTCCCAAAGGGTAAATTTCAACATTTTTGGTAATTACTGGCCTAGAGAGTTCAGAGAATTGTACTGCAGTGTTTTTTTTCCCCCAAATTGAGCAAAAAAAAACTTTTTTTTACATCTTCTAAATCATTTAACAAATAATTTGATTGACAGCAGTGGCTCTAGAGGCAAAGTTGTCCTGAATGAGGAGTTCTATCGTATGATACGAATATCGTGCATATGTGCGAAAAACTGTGCCATGTACAATCGTTTACGACCTTGAAAAATTAGATATCGCCCTCCAGAGGCTGATTTCTTTCAGATATTTTTTGGGCGTTTGGGGCTGTGAGTTGAACAGGCCCACCGAGTTTCATTACGATCTGCCTCCATTTATCTTGTCTAACAGGTGCTCAAACTTCATCGGCCAATAGCTGCCATGTTTTTTTAAATACGCAAATGTCCTTGTAGACACTTGTGGCACTTTGGACCAAGACCATGTACAGTGATTTTCATGTTGATAGGACAAATGGTTGCATAGGTATAGCAATTTTTATGTTTTTATTCCTCTTATAGTGCTACCAAGTGGTCAAGCTCTGCGATTTTTGTCCTGCGACCTTAGATTGACCTCTTACATAAGTGTTCTGAGTTTGGCGAAGATATCTCATTCCATTCAGGAGTTATAGGCATTTTCTTTTCAAACGTTTTGGCGTCTCTTTGCGATGGTGAGTCGCAAGTTAGACATTTTATTTTGATAATTATTGATATTTGCTCTCCAGAGAATCTTTCTGCACTGGTTTGGTTCCGATTGGGTGAAAACCCTAGGACTAGTTTGCAAAAGTAGGTTCCTCAAAAAATGCGACATATTCGAAAAATTTGAAAAAAGGCTCACAACAGAATCTGAGGTGTGCATTTTGTCCAGTGTGAGCCAAGGATTTCAATGACATAAGACACTTGAGCCTGCAAATGACAGTTTAGGAGCAATTTTGTACTTTCGAACACTGTAGCACCCCCATCAGGCCAATTGGGGCTAGCCTTGGTGACGTTGTCGGCAGTGTGAGTACTACCATCCCTCCAAGTTTCAAGTCTCTACGACTTATGGTTTGGTCTACATGATTAGTTTTACGTGGAGATTGCTGATCCATGACCATTCTAACAATTACAATAGGGTTTCAGCGCTTGAACCCCTAATTAAAAAAACAGGGTAAAAAAAGAAGAAGCTCAGATAGAAAGAGCCTCTGATACATGACATGTCTATAAATTTTGTAGCCTCCAAGTTGTGTCTGGAGCACATTCTCTTGCTATGTAAACAGGTCTGTTGCATCTGTTCTTATTTTAAACATTCTTTTATACTAGAGCGGCCCTCCTCTCCCCCTAGCTTCATTATAGTGTTTGTTGTAGATATCAGCATGTGTGCCTTGTAAATAGTCTCTCACAACACTCAGTCTCACAGTTCCTCTATGCGATAAACATACAGTGCTGACACCTGTGGCTGCATCTCCTGCTCATTACAGATCGCTCATAACGCTAGAGCTGTGCTCCTAGAGAGAGAAATTCTGATTAAAGGCTCGGGATATAAGCCTGCGCTCCTGTGGTACTCCGCTATCAGTTCCTTGCGCCGGCCTCAGCTCAGCAGCTCCAGATGTGGAGACACTGGGTCATTACTGGAGGCCTCCCATGTGGTGTGTGCTAACTGTCTTTCAGCTCATTACTCCAAACACTCACTGCTCTACGCCGGGGTGTTTGGCTCGTCTGGAGGCTTCGTCTTGATGAGTTTGCGGTTTCTGAGCCCAGTCTGCACACTGACCGCTTCAGGCCTACGAGAGGCTGGTCTAAGCCTCAGACGGCACACCCACAGACGTTTATGAACCGTGTGATGTGCACACAGTTGAAAAAAAGCCTTAAGAAGCCTGTTCCTGCCAGACTTCTTAACTAAGTTAGCCATCAAAGAATATGCCGGCCGACCAGCTGCAGCAGCGAAATTTTGCTGGTGAACAGCATGGCTTAATGTTCAGGACCCAGACTACCAGGAAAGCAACACTACTCAGAAGAAAAAATATTTACCCTGGTTGTGTCCTGCCCTGTCTTGCCTTGCCCTGTCTTACCAAGCCTTATTGCCTGTTTCTGCCCTGGGATAGTTTTGATTGTAGTTTTGTTTATTTTTAAAATTAATAAAAAGCCCATACTCTGCACAATTGAGTCCTCGCCTCATCCCAACTTCTCACACCCCTGACAAAACGAACTGGCCACCATGAGGACTCAGCAGAGGAGGGGCTTGCGATGTCCACCGGTCTCCACTCTCTCCAGCCCCCTCTTTGGGGGCAAATCTGTTTGGGGGATTTATGGAGTTCCTGGCGTGTCTCTTAGCTAAGGAGGCTGCAGTGCCCACAGTGATGGCTGGTGATGCTGCAGTGCTCCCAGTGGCAGCTGATGTTGCTGCAACGCTTCTAGAAGTGCCAGCCAAAGAGGCTGCAGCGCTCCCAGAGGCAGCCGACTTGTTTACTCTGGTTGTGCTCTGCCCTGTCTTGTCTTGTCATGCACCTTGCCAAGGTCCTACCAAGCCTTATTGCCTGTCTGTTTTCGCCCTCTGGATAGTTTTAGTTGCCGTTTTGTTTATTTTTATTATTAATAAATTAAGTCCTCGCCTCATCGCTACACCTGCACCCTTGACATAAGTATCCTGGTAGTACTGGATATTTCTTTGTTTTATTATTAAATATTTCAACATTACCTTCTACCAATCATTCAAATCTTAATTTTGTTGTTGTCCTCTAATATTCATATTTTATTTCATTTTTACTGCAATTACCAAAAGGGTGCAATCTGAGGTTGAATGAAAACCCTAGGACTAGTTCACAAAGGAGGTCTTTAACATTTAACTCAAGAACATTTAATTGACAATATTTAATGAACGATTTGATTGACAGCACTGGTTCTTCAGGCAAAGTTGCTTGGTATGAGGAGATTTATCAAATGACATGCATATTGTGTGGATGTGTGAAACACCACGTGAATACAGAGGAATAAAACTTGTTGGCGCCACCTATTATTATAGACTTTTAGATCATTTGGATCTTGTCTAAAAAGTGCTCAAAATCTATTGGTCGATGGCAGCCATGTTTTTTGAGATACGCAAATATCCTCATAGACACCTGTGGCACTTTGGACAAAGACACTCCAAACCAATTTTCAAGTCTACTGGACAAATGGTTGCATAGTTATAGCTGTTTTTATGTTATAGCGTATAGCACCACCAGGTGGCCAAGCTACTCAATTTTGGTAAAAGTGGCCCTGCCCCTTTCGAACATATATGCATCCCTTTGGGATGGAGAGTCAAATTTTTAGTTGGTTTGTTTGATAATTACTGATTTTCACTATCCAGAGAATATTTCTGCACTAGTTTGGTTTCGATCAGGCAAAAGTAGGTTTTGGTCAAAATTCAAAATGCTGTAAAAAATTGCATAACGGAAATGAAATCAGAGATAGCCATTTTATTTGATTTGAAGATTCCAATAATATAAGACAAGTCTACAACAAACAATCTAGGAGGTATGAGCGATTTTGCACTTTTGATTGCTGTAGCGCCCCCTATTGGCCGACTGGAACAAATCTTTGAATCAGTAGTAGTCTTTGGATTCTAAAATCAGATGGTAGCGTTGGGCGATATGCTCAATTTTCATATCGTCTTATCGTCAGCCTGTGAGATCGTCGATACACGATATTATCATGCTAATTCATTTAATTATTTACTTACTTAGTTTCATTGCCGGCAAATGAACCAACTCCAGCATAAGGCTAAAAGCAGCCTAATGTTTTCAATATGACTTAATTTGTGTTTAACATGATAACAATTAATAGAAACATTGTAAGTTACTAATGCTTACATTTTCTTAGTTATTCAAAAAGCAGCTACAGAAAACGAACAAAGAACATTTACGTTATCAAAGAACATCACCACTGACTAGCCTAGCCTAGTCTAGCGCGATTTTATGCACTTTAAAAAAACACTCCCGGTACCATAAGTAAATACAATAGTTACATCACTGTAAGATGAATACATTTCTTACCCCTTATTTACACTGCACACGTCTGCGGCGTAAACGGGGGGCGTTTCCCTCAAAACAAGTTACTGTGCCCCCTTTTCCATCCTCTCCCCTCCTTGCTGAACGGGATTCATTTCAAAAGTGAAAGTAAAACCGGAAAAAACAGAGTGCATAAGAAAGCAATTACAGATTGCATGCTTCCCACCTGAAACACCCCCTCCCGCTCACCGTGATTTGTGCCTTTGTGTTTATATCAGTCACCTCGTGGCAAGTTTCTGAAGTGCCCCAGAAGCGGCGCTCTACACTGCATTGCTGAAGTTAGGCGCCTAATCTATTTTTGACGGATAATAATAATAATCATCTTGCTATTATCAAAGGCATCAGCAACAGGCGATATCTCTGACTATCGTCGATACACGATATTATTGTCTATCGTCACAACCCTATCAGATGGCCCCTTTCCTCCTAAATGGGCAGTCTGTGGTCAAAATTAAAAAAAAAAAAAAGAAATGGATTGTTCAATACAGAGTTCATCCCTTGTGACAAACATATCACACAGCTTCCTGTTTGTCTTCAACAAGTTTGGGCAGGTGCTGTCCTACATCGCAACAGGAACATCATACAAAGTCACCCCCATCAGCTGTGATACAAACAGTCTCAGGATGGCAAATCCAGAAGAGCAACTGCATACAATATGAGCACATAAAAGACCGTGTATATGTAATGGAAGTGCTGATATTCATCTGCAGAGTGAATTGTCCCTTGTCACTCTGTCCCTCATTAACAGATAGGTGCTGTTAAATGGGGGTAAGAGGTTGTGGAGTCAGCACTTTGGCCCATGTATGTGAGCATGTTGAAAGCTTAATGGGGCTTTGCCCACACCGCTTGTGTAGATCAGAGCCTCGCGTGTGTTTGAGCAGAGAGCACGACTCTTTCATCTGCAGGACCGTGTTTACGATGGGCCTCTGCTCTGTGTAATCATCAGCGCTGAGAGACTCAATCCGCGCCTTCCTCGAAAAACTTAAAATGCCCAAGTGGCCGCGATGCGAGAAGAAAGGCCCCTCTAATGGATTCTGACTCATTAGCAACGAGATACTGTATTTACATCATGTGCATTATCCTCTATTACTAATCACCCACGCATACAGATCACTGCTTTGAAGAAATCTTCTCCACTAAAGCTATTCAAACGTCAGATTCACTAAGATTAGGGCACTTTTTTCTTTTGAACTTCTTTGGAAAGACATTTTAGCGCAGATGCAGAGGGCAAACGTATCTTGCCGACTGATGTTAGAGACACAGTTAGGCCAGAGCTATACATAACAGGGTCGGGCAAAATTCAGAATCAATTCTGACTTTTTTTCTCGAGTTGCCAGTTTGCATCTCGCAATTCTGACTTTTTTTCTTTGAATTGAGATGTAAACTCACAATTGTCAGAATAGTTGGATATAAACTCACTCGACAGAAGGTCAGAATTGCAATTTTTTTTTTTTTTTTTTTTTTTTTTACAAATGTGAGTTTATGTCTCACAATTCAGATTTTTTAACTTACAGTTGCTTGTTATAAAGTCAGAATTGCATTTCTGAAAAAAAGTCACAATTGTGAGAAATAAACTTACAATTCTGAGAAAAAAGTCAGAACTGTGAGTTTATATTCCGAATTGTTTATATTCCGAATTCTGAATTTGTTTCTCAGAATTACGAGTTTAAATCTTGAAATTCTGATTTTTTTTCCTTGCAACACTGAGAAAGTCAGAATCACACCATTATAAGAAAAAAATTCAAAACTACAAGTTTATATTCATATAAAGTCAGAATTGCGAAAAAAAATAATTCCGCTATTCTAAAAAATTAAGTCAGAATTGCAAGTTTATATCTTGCAATTCTGACTTTCTGTCAACTGCAAGTTTATATCCCACTAACTTGCAATTGTGAGTTTATATCACAATTCTTAGAAAAACATCGCAATTCTGACTTTATAACTCGCAATTGTGAATTCATATCATGCAAGTCTGAGAAGAAAAGACAGAATTGCAAGTTTATATCCCACAATTGCAAGGAAAAAAATCTGAATTGTGAGAAAAAAAGTCACAATTAACTTTTTAAAATGAAATTGGGTTTCCCCCGAAGATCTAATAATAAGGGTACACACATGTGCATATTTTAGTATTGTTTTTATATACTATTAGAGTAGTTATTACTTTGAATTAGTTTTTATTTGTATATCTTCAGATTTTCATTTTATTGTTAGTTTAAAGCAATTTTGTTATGTGCATTTGTCATGTTTTTTATATTTTATATAGCTTCAATTTACTTCAATTTTATTTCAGTTTTAACTGTAAGTTTTAAACATATTTCAGTACATTTTTAAGAAAGCAGTATTAATTTTCATTAAACTTTTTATGTCTAAATAGCTTTCCTCTAATATTTAAATTCCATTTTACTTCAGCTTTTTTCAAATGCCATTTTTTAATAGTTTGGTTTTATAAACAATAACAACAATATAGCACTGCCATTCTCAACTTAATTCTGAATGACAAACAACCCTGCAATGCAGTATGCAAACTCAAATGCTTGGCCTGTGCGTTGCAAGCTTGGTCCCACTGCACATACGTACATACGGGGACGTGATAGAGTTACCCTCAAATATCTCTGTCATCTAACTTGTGGTGTTTTCATTCAGGTTGCTAGCTATAATGTCAGCAGTTTAACTAACTTTACCAAATTTGTTCTTAAAATAAAATGACACCGTAAGAGTGAAAAAAAAGACAGTTTTAAGTATTGCTCACTACAGCTCTCCATGCTAATGTGATATGAATGAAATGATGCGTGAAATCAAGTTTGTGTACTCTAGCTGGCAGCGGTTGCCTTCGCATATTTAACTAAAGAAAGTTTCAGGTGCTCTCAAAAAAGCCATCACAAAGTTGTTCTTTATTATTTGTGCACACATGTAGTCGGTTTACACCATGAAACGACCATATAAATACATTTAGAAAGGAACTCAACGGTAATTCAAGTACCAATAAGAGTGATGGAGGACTTCCATCAAATTTCAAACTAGTAAACCTGAATAAAATTACTTTTGGGATACAAAGTGGACCTTTGCTATCACAGAAGTACTACAAGTATAATAATCAATATCCAGGTCTACAGTCTATTAATCTCACAGCCAATAACATCTGGCTTCAGCTTGCCAAATGCTCTGAATCTAATAGTTTAAGCAGAGAGCTTCGGAGCCTGTTTGCTTAACTCTTGGAACCGTGTGGCCTCCAGGACATGATTACATGAGATGCTGTGTTTTCTAACACTGGATGTATTGTGTTTGGCCAGGAAGCAGGTCCAGCCTCTGGAAGAGCGTCCAACGCTGTGTTAGGTTTGGCACGACAAGCTCACCTCCGTCAACATATTCAGATTGTCTTGAGTTCCCACTCCCATTCTCCCCTTACACATGTACTTATACACTTGAACAAGCTCTTTTGCCTGGGCTGGTCCCAAACTCATGGGTGAGATTAACAGGATGTAAACTATTGTGACAAGCTTATCAGACCTTGACTTGCCTCCAAAAGGCAAGAACAACAGAGTGTTCGGGATTAAGGGGTCCGCAGGTAATAAATCACAATCTGCTTAGACGTGTCAAACAGATAAAGCCATTAGAAGCAATAATACCCATAGCACCCAGTTTTAAGAACGTGCCCACCGTGTTGTTGTTGCTACAGGGGCCCCGTAACAATTTCTAAGTCGGGTTTGCCACGGCCAACTTGTGGCCTGGGAGACTCTGAGTTAAACTTCAGGGACCATGTGGCTAAGTAGTGTGGTGCTGAGAGGTGAAAGCACTCACTTCATTTCTCTTCATTATGGCCTGCTGACGAAAACCAAATGGGAAGCTGGAGCCGGCAGGAAGCCAGAGCGTGTGGTGCCCAATTAAGGGCCTGAGCGGAGAAAAGGGCATGGCATTGCCAGAACATAAACAGCGGTGCTAATCTGTGCCATGTCTGCCTTATGAATGACCCGGCACTTCATCATTCATGGGTGGGCACTGGCGCGTGGGGAGAGGCCTATAAAAGGCCTGAGAGAGGATAAGGACTGTCTAATCCTGAGAGTACATGTGCAGCGCGGACCCTAGCGAGGAACTGTTGAGGGCCCATAGCAGTTCATTGGAACATAAGGACTGGAATTTTTGATTCATCCCTTGTTTCTTCTTCTTTAAAGCTGAAGTCCATAACTTTTGGCGCTCTAGAGGTTAATAAACAACTGCATGCATCTTGCGGAAGAACTCTGTAGCCGAAGTTACTTCTCTCTGTTGATGTGATGAATCACACAGATACTGGGTGCTTCCTACCAGAACCAATCTAAAATAGTCTGAAATTTTTTTTCAGTGGAACATAAGGACTGGAATTTTTGATTCACCCTTTGTTTTTTCTTCTTTAAAGCTGCAGTACGTATCTTTTGGCAATCTAGCGGTTAATAAACAAAACTGCATGCGTCTTGCGGAAGAACACTGTAGCTGGAGCTACTCTCTGTTGATGTCTATGACAAATCACGCAGGTACTGGGCAGCTCCACAGCGGTTCCTACAAGAACCAGTCTAAAATAGACAGAATACAAAAAACTTATTATAGGTGTACCGTAGTGATTCAGGATAACGCGGTATGGAAAATGGATTCATGATGTACTTACTTATTACATAAATGTAACAAATTTTGAACACAAAAAAAGTTTGGTTGAGATTGTTGTGAGGCACTTACTGCGGAAGTAATTAGAGAGAATTTTTGGAAGATTTAAAAGCACAAATTTTAAATCTAATTTTTTAAAAGCACTCACATTAATTACAACTTATTACAACTTTCTGTTAGAACTGTAAAGTTTTCATCATTTTCAGGGTATAGTTAACTAAAAGTATTATAAAATTTGAGTTAGCTTAAAAGAAATAAAATATAAATATCAAATTGAAAAACCTACACTAAATGTCAGAATTGAAATTAAGCAATAAACTGAAGATCAAACTATATAAACAAAAAATAATAAACATGTCAAAAGCATATAACAAAGTTACCAAAAATTGTAAAATGTTAATAAAAATGGTTACAATTGCAAAATGTAAAAATAAAAAATAATAAAATAATAAATAAAAAAAAAAAAAAAAAAAAAAACATTCTTTATGTCTTACATATATTGTTTGGTTTGTTTGTTTTTTAAATTATCGAAGTCTGTTTCAGCTACTGAATAAAAATTAGAAATAGTAATTGTGACTTTTTATTTCACAATTCTGATGTTTTTTTTTTTTTTTTTACATCTCACCTCACCATTCTAACTTTTTTTCTCAAAATTGTGATACAAATTTGTAATTCTCTTCTTTTTTTCTCAGAATTGCATGCCACAAACTTGTAATTCTGACTTTTTTTCTCAGAATTTCATGATATAAACTTGCAATTGCGAGTTAAAAGTCAGAAACATTATATCGCACAATTCTGACTTTAAAACTAACAATTGCATGTTTATATCACACAATTCTGAGAAAAAAAGTCAGAATTGCCTGTTTATATCTCACAAATCTGACTTTATTACTCGCAGTTGTGTTTATATATAATAATTCTAAGAAAAAAGTCAGAATTGCACATTTTTATCATGCAATTCTGATTAAAAAAAGTCAGAATTGTAACAAAATAAAATAAAAATAATTGCTACCTATTTTTTATTCATTGGTGGAAGCTAGAGCTTAACTAGTACTGTAGTTGAAAAGTTCCTGTGAGATTGTTTGGAACGATAAAATTCAGTCATATGCAGGGCTCTAGAGTGCGACCAATTCGAGGGCAAAAAAAAAAAAGTCTCTGCAATTGTGGTTCAACAGATACACATTGGGCCCGATAATATAATGCACTGCATTTACTGTAAAGAGTGTGGGAAGACCATGGTCAATGCGCGGATGGCGGTTATATTCGCGGGCGCAGCGGATAGTCCGCGGGTTGGGTGGGTTGGGTAATGAAAAAATGCATTCTGATTATTTGCGGGTGGGTCGCAGGTGGATGAGATAAATCAGTAATGACGCAAATATTAACTACATTTTCTAAAATGTGAACCTTTTAAATACTTTTTTCATCAGGCAAACAATTTAATTTATGTGTGTGTGTGTGTGTGTGTGTCTGTTCGCCTGTTCGAAAAGAAAGTTTGAAGGGAGTTACGCCTGTGTTAATGCTATTGAGTAGGGTAATATGCAGTGCTGTGGTGCAGAACCTGCATATACCCATTTCTTTATCAGTCGGCTTTGCGTACCCACTCCTAAATCCCCTCTGATGCGCATCATTCAGTAGTGTCCTGCATTAGCCAAAATCATGACAGGCTGCCATTTCTAATTATATCGTATGTGAATAAATGCAAATATTCGCTCAAATCACCCAGTAAAGACGGTAAGGACCGTGGCGCCGGCTTCCTTTGAAATATGTTTGATGATTGCGCCTGATGCGCCCGCTCCAGCACCAGATTTGCTGCCTGCTCATACTCGAGAGCATGTCAAGTGAGGCACGCCGAGTATTAAAATAAGAATTATTATTGATTACTAACTTGAATCAGTACATTGTAAAGAAAACAATACATTAAAAATGTAAATTTCTTAAACTGGGTGAAGCCCTGTAGGCGTTCAAACACCCAACCGATTTCATCAGAGATTGCGGAGAGTCACGTCCAGATGTCAGTTAACGTTATTCTTTTTAGCGTGGATTTGGCTTAAAAGCACGAGTGATTATAAGCTTATATAAGTGTGCAGGGATGTGCAGATCAGCTGAATCTGCTGTTAAAAATGAACCATCCATTCATCATATCATCATGCAAAAAAAACAAAACATTAAATGCGATGCGGTCGAAAATTAGGGTGCACCTAACTTTTCTGCTGGCGCACCAGTGCAACCAGTGCAAAAAGTTAGTCTAGAGCAATGATATGTCTTGTCAGGAAAAAGTTCCTCTACAATCAAACAGAGCTTTCCGAAGGAGACCGAGTCACGCACATTGGGTTGACATCACATTTGTCAGTCTGATTCAGCTTTTCCACACAACAACTAACATTTTCTTATTATGCAAAGCTTCCCCGCTGTTTGTTTACATCAGTGCGGTCTGTAACGCTGTATGCGGTGATTGATACAAGAAAAGCTTGGCTGGAGGAGAACAATCAGTTTTGTCTGTGTCTTCAAAAGAGCCGATGCATGCATTATCTCAACATCACAGAATACTCGGTCCGGCACGCAATTTGTAAAGTGCTTTCATCCAATGAGGAAAATTAGGCTGTCTGCAGGTCTAGACACAAGGTGATTGATCGAGTCAGATAATTTCGCAAACACGTCACGGCGTTCCCGCAGATTCAGGGTTTTCTCTTCCTACATCGGCTCATCAACCTCCCGTCGTTTTAAACAAACCAGAATGTTCCCGGTTTCATTTTCTTGGCCTCAACAAAAGCCCGGTAAGTAATTAGTCCCACTTTTGGGCTTTTCTTACTTATCTGGAAGGAATGTGGTAGAACTCGCTTCACATGTTTGGCTTTACTGATACGGTGGCTCCGTCTATGTTCTCCACTCAGCAACCCGGGCCAAATCAGTTGCGCCCTTTGTATTGTACCCGTTTATTCAAAGGCAGAGACGTCATCCTTTGTTCTTGATAAAAAGGTAGGCAAGACGCTTAATTATTCTTTACGAAAGATTCACAGGCTCTGTCATAGCGCTGTAAATCCTTCATTGGACTCGGTTTGTGAGCATAATGCCTCTGCTCTGCTCTGATATGATTTTCAACCCAAACAAATGCTGTCATGGCACATGTCAAGCCAGCAGACACAAAATGCTACAGACAAAGAGAGAGACAGCTAGCTTACAGTTCAAGTCAAAATTGATCCAAAGCAGGACCTTCTGACCAAATGATGCTACAAGAATGAATTCATACAGTTGTTAAAATTACACTGTGATGCCACATGCCTGTGCTCTGGACTGAATTAACAAGAAAACTGTCAAATACAGATGTTTTAAAGAGATAGTTCACCCAAAAATGAAAATCCTGTCATTAATTACTGAACCTTAGGTAGTTCCAAACCTGTAAGACCTTTGTTCATCTTCAGAACAATGTCATGAATCGACTATTTTTGGATTTCATCAAAAATATCTTCATTTGTGCTCCAAAGATGAACAAAGGTTCGGAACGACATTAGGGTGAGCAATTAATAACACAATTTTCACTTCTCAGATATTCCATTAGCCTCCCTGTAGGATCTTTTGATTAGAAAATGACCACAGGTACAGTCTCCTTGGAGCAACTAGAGTATATGCGAATTGCTCAAGGCTACAATACAGCCAGGGCTCTACAGTGCGCATTTGCGACTGAAAACTACTGCGTGCGACTACGAAAAAATATTTAGGAGCATCATGTGTGACTGGCCCGATCAGCATATTTGTGTTTGTGCTGAGGAGAGCTTCAAAGGTTTCTACGTGTTTTTGCAACGTTGAGTAATGTATCACAGACATATCTCACGAATCATTTCATAAACAAAGTGTAGAGAAAGTGTAAATAAGAGATTCATTGTGCAGTGTAGAGAGCTACGTTGATTACATTGGAACTTTGTGAGACTGCGATGAACTAAGATGAGTGACAGCTTTTAATGATTTGTGAGTTTGTTAATGAGATATTGATTTAATACAACAATTGAATAAACTAGAAGTTAATATTAAGTGAGTTACATTGTCTGACTAAAATACTATCACTTGATTTTGCTCTATTTTGTCATCAAAAATAGTTTTAAACAAGTCAACTGAGCCGCTGCGCATCTCCATTCAAACACAGTGTTGTTTTGTTTATGAATGAACGTTTGTTTTTAAATGAATCTAGTGAGTCAATGATTAAATTTCCCATTTATAAAGACAATCACTTGCTTTATTCCTGAATGAATCAGCCATTCGAACAAATCAAATGAATGAATGATTCAGTAATTAAATCAGCGACTTGCCGCCACCTACTGGCAGATTTAGTTTAATTTTTAAAGCATCTTTTCAGTTATTTCAATCATTTAATATTTCTGTATTCAAAATTTTATATTTAAAACTCAACATGAATTTACACTGACCAAAATTATAAACGCAACAATTTTTTTTGCCCCCATTTTTCATGAGCTGAACTCAAAGATCTAAGACTTTTTCTTTGTACACAAAAGGCCTATTTCTCTCAAATATTGTTTACAAATCTGTCTAAATCTGCGTTAGTGAGCACTTCTCCTTTGCCGAGATAATCCATCCACCTCACAGGTGTGGCATATCAAGATGCTAATTGGACAGCATGATTATTGCACAGGTGTGCCTTAGGCTGGCAACAATAAAATGCCACTCTGAAATGTGCAGTTTTACTGTATTGAGGGGGTTCGGGGGAGCCCGAAAACCACTCAGTGTCTTGTGTGACCACCATTTTCCTCACGCAGTGCAACACATCTCCTTCGCATAGAGCTGATCAGGTTGTTGACTGTGGCCTGTGGAATGTTTGTCCACTCCTATTCAATTGCTGTGCGAAGTTGCTGGATATTAGCAGGAACTGGAACATGCTGCCGTATACGCCAATCCAGAGCATCCCAAACATGCTCAATGGGTGACATGTGCGGTGAGTATGCTGGCCATGCAAAAACTGGGATGTTTTCAGCTTCCAGGAATTGTGTACAGATCCTTGCAACATGGGGCCGTGCATTATCATGCTGCAACATGAGGTGATGATTGTGGATGAATGGCACAACAATGGGCCTCAGGATCTCGTCACAGTATCTCTGTGCATTCAAAATGCCATCAATAAAATGCACCTGTGTTCGTTGTCCATAACATACGCCTGCCCATACCATAACCCCACCGCCACCATGGGCCACTCGATCCACAATGTTGACATCAGCAAACCGCTCACCCACACAACGCCATACACTCTGTCTGCCATCTGCCCTGTACAGTAAAAGCTGGGATTAACCCATAAACAGAACACCTCTCCAAAGTGCCAGACATCATCGAATGTGAGCATTTGCCCACTCAAGTGATATGACGACGAACTGCAGTCAGGTCGAGACCCCGATGAGGACAACGAGCATGCAGATGAGCTTCCCTGAGATGGTTTCTGACAGTTTATGCAGAAATTCTTTGGTTACGCAAAACGATTGTTGCAGCAGCTGTCTAGGTGGCTGCTCTCAGATGATCTTGGAGGTGAAGATGCTGGATGTGGAGGTCCTGGGCTGGTGTGGTTACACATGGTCTGCAGTTGTGAGGCCGGTTGGATGTACTGTTCTCTGAAACGCCTTTGGAGACGGCTTATGGTAGAGAAATGAACATTCAATTCACTGGCAAGAGCTCTGGTGGACATTCCTGCAGTCAGCATGTCAATTGCACACTTCCTCAAAACTTGCGACATCTGTGGCATTGTGCTGTGTGATAAAACTGCACTTTTTAGAGTGGCATTTTATTGTGGCCAGCCTAAGGCACACCTGTGCAATAATCATGCTGTCTAATCAACATCTTGATATGCCACACCTGTGAGGTGGATGGATTATCTCGGCAAAGGAGAAGTGCTCACTAACACAGATTTAGACAGATTTGTAAACAATATCTGAGAGAAATAGGCCTTTTGTGTACATAGAAAAAGGCTTAGATCTTTGAGTTCAGCTCATGAAAAATGGGGGGAAAAAAAGCATTGCATTTATAATTTTGGTCAGTGTATGAATCTGTTTGCACTCATGCCACCTCTGAGCTTCATTAAACATGAAAATGCACCCACAAGCCACTTTTGTGTCATTCTATGCCACCTCTGTAGTAAAAAATGTATTTTGTTAATACTGATTCCATTTGATTGACAACTTATTCTTATTCTACTTGTTCTTATTCTGTTGTTTTAATTAGAAATTTTAAAAAGCTTGACATAAAAGATCACATACTTTTATTAAAGTTAGAAAAATGCCACTACAAAGGTAAAAACAAAATTCCCCTGAGGTGATATTTGACTTTAATGAGTCAAATATCATCTTGTAATGGGAAGGCTAATTTTTGATCAGATTTTTTGATTATTGATTAGAAGGTGCTCCTGAAATTTTGACTGTGCTCCTAAAAAGAAAAGTAAGCGTAGAGCCTTGATAGTCAAAGTGGTATCAAACTAGCCTAGATGTTTAACCACAAACTTGTATACCCCAAATACACTATGAGAAACAAAGCAGTGTATACAGTACATAGTACAAAATGCATCAACTCTATACACTCCATGGCCAAAGATATGTGAACACCCACTTTTAATTACTGGCTTTGGCTATTTCAGCTACACTGATGACTAACAGGTGCAAAAAATCAAGTTTAGAGCCAAACACTTTTACTAAAATGAAGTATATTTTCTGTTTCAGTATGACAGTGTCCCTGTGCACAAAGCAAGGTCCATTAAGGTGTAGAAGAACTAAACATGAACCCCACTAAAGACCTTTGGGATGAATTGGTATGCAGATTTTTCATCCCCTTTGCATGATTTCCTGCTTACAGTCATACAATCTAATTATTCACTCCGGAGACGCAGGGAATATGCTGTACCCATGAGCAGATCTAAGAGACATTAACTTTCTTTTCATTCCATTTTTCCACTTTATAAATGACATATAATTGTTGATGAATTATTGACTCATTTATGATTGCTTGATACATTTTCTTTTTGAAGAATGTTTGTCAAACCTCTGAGCCTCTGAATTGTAGGAAAGCTTACATAGAAGCTGTAATGGCAGCAAACAGAGGACAGACTTAATTTTAATGCCAGCGGTATTGGAATTAAATTCTCAATAGGCATATAAGAGTCTCCACATAATTTTGGCCACATAGCGTTTTTCAGTTTCTCTACAAAGCTTGTAGTTAAAATGTTCTTGAATAAGAACCAAGTCATACTGTGCTTGAGTTTGATCTTTAACAGCTAGTGAGATCTCAAATTCAAAGGCAGGAGGCTCTTCGGGAAATACTCTGATCGCTCATCTGTGAAATTGCCACAAATATACAAGAAATCTCTGTTTTTCTTAATTTTAGAATGTTAATTTCAAAGAAATTCTCCTGAGCGTTACTATTTTGAGCACTCCATACTCAGCACACATACATAAACAGCCAAAACAAAAAAAAAAAAGGGAAAACATCAACTTCATTCAGAAAAAGAATGTGGAGCTGCAAAGAAAAAATAAATGCACTGTATATAAAAAATTGATCTATTCAGTTTTTGTATACCACAGAAAAGCTGCAACACAGCCAAGTGCAAATGACAAAAAAACACAAATGGACTTACATGAACAAACAACAAAAAGGCCATGAATAAATGTATAAATCAGCTAAATATGGCTTACAGAAAACCTCAAAAACAGTAAATGCAGGGTGAGAGAGAAGCCATAATTAGATCCACGTAATGATTTTCCTCAGTCGTTTGTAGTTTTCCTTCTTTTTATTTCTTTTAACCCAGAGCAACATTCTCTGCACACCCACTTAAACATGAGGTCAGTGGGGAGCTCGGGCTTGGCCCGGGCCTCATCAGTTGGGAAAGAGCTTCTCTCAGCTTAATACCACTGGAGACGCTGAACGGGAGCGTGGAGAAATACACTCGGCAGGCAGCTAATAGCAGAGGGGGGAAACACTTTTGGCAAGTGCTAGCGAGATGCTCCGCTGAATGTTTGCACAAATGGGATTGCAGCTACTAATTATGGTAACGGAGTGCACTTAAAGGCTGACGTATGGACAAACTGTTGTGGTGAGCTGGCATGGACGAAAGACCGAGGTCGTGAGGTTCCAGGACCAAGCCAAGACTGCGCAACCATTCTGGTGGTAGAAATTTTATAGGCCTTATGGCCAACGTGATGATCGGTGGATGTGGGAATCTCACGAAACCTGTCAAGAACATGTCAAGGTCATATCAAAAACCAACAGAAAGAAATAATTTCAAGTAAATTAAGCGAATTTTAAGATTAACACAATGCATTTTGAAGTTATGTTTTATTACAATTAACTATGCTGGTTTTAAAATAAAATAAAATAAAATAAAATAAAATCTACTGTTATGTTACTATAATTAAGATGAGAACTTCCATTTCAAAATGCAACCTTGGATATAAAAAAATAAATAAATAAAAAAGATAACTGCAGATTTTTAATCTCACAATTCTGACTGTTTTCTCACAATTGCAAGTTTCAATTCTGACAAAAAACCCCTATAAACTCACAATTCTGGAAAATGAAGTCAGAATTGAAAGTTTATATGTTTTTTTTTTTTTTTTTTTCCTCAAAATCACGTGACATAAACTTGGAATTGCGAGTTAATATCTTTTTTCTTAGAACTGAGTGATGTAAACTAGCAATTGCAAGTAAATTAAAATAAAATAAAATAAAATAATAAAATAAAATAAAATCTTCTGTTATCTTATGTTACTATAATTAAGATAAGGACTTCTGTTTCAAAATGCGACAGTGGATATAAAATAAATAAATACATAAATAAAAAATTAAAAAAAGGTAATTGCGAATTTTTAATCTCACAATTCTGACATTTTTCTCGCAATTGCGAGTTTCAATTCTTACCAAAAAAACAAAACAAAAAACAAACTCACAATTCTGAAAAATTGTGAAAGAATTTTTTATTTTTTTTTCTCAGAATCACGTGATATAAACTCGGAATTGTGAGTTAATATCTTTTTTCTCAGAATTACGTAATATAAACTATTATGACTAAACTATTATGTTTTTTTCTCAGAATCGCGTGATATAAATTCGGAATTGTGAGTTTATATCTTTTTTCTTAGAATTGAGTGATATAAACTCGCAAGTTATACAGTCAGAATTCAAAGACAAACTCATATTTCTGCGCAATAAAGTTGCAATTCCGAGAATTAAAGTCCAAATTGCTAGATAGAAATGAATAATTCTGACTTTTTTTCTCAGAATTATGATTGTGACGAGGCTACAGAGGGGTCATGAGACGTTGGATCCATTTGCAACAGTTTATTTAAGTCGGACAGTTTAAACAGGCTGTGGTCAACAACGGTAAACAATCGTGGTGAAGGCAAAACCAAAAGAGTAGTATAAGTCCATGCAAAGGGTCGGGGCAGGCGGCGATCAAAGGTAATAATCCATGGGAATAGCGTGGGTCGATAAAGGGCAGGCAGCAAGAGTTCACACACGATAAAGACAGTCCGGTTGGCAACAGTAAAGCAGTCCGATAGAAAAACGCTCAGAGTTGGAGACATAGCCGACAAAACTTCGCGACGAGCGAGCCGGCGAGGCACGCTGAAATGGCCGCCAAGGGGGAAGTGAACAGAGAGACCCGGAACTGGAAGCGTGAGTCCCCAGGCACGGGATTGTGGGTAATGTAGTCAGAATTCGGGCGAAGGTTCCCGCTGGCGTGGGACAGAGGGAGCCACAGAGACCGCGTTCGTGACAGAGCCCCCCCCCCTGCGAGTGCCTCCTGGCACGAGGAGGCAACCGACGCCGGGGTCTACCCCTACCTCAGGGCCCTGGTCGATCTGGGTGGGTAGAGTGGAACTCAGCGGTGAGCGACGGATCCAGGATGTCCTCTGCGGGCACCCATGACCTCTCCTCGGGACCGTAACCCTCCCAGTCGACCAGGTACTGTAGATGACCGCTCCGGCGTCGGGAGTCCAGGATGAGATTGACTCGATACGCCTCCTCACCGTCGATGATCAGGGGGGCAGGCCTCTGCGGAGCGGTCTCGTCTAGGACCTCTGTCCCTCCTGGGCGACCAGCGGGCTTTAACAGAGACACATGAAAAGTTGGTGAGACATGGTATTGGCTGGGTAAATCAAGTCTAAAGGATACTGGTGTGATCTGACGAGTTATTTGAAAAGGACCCACGTACCTAGGGGCTCAACTTCTTGCAGGGAGGAGAGGAAACGCAAGTCCCGGGTCGATAGCCAGACCCACTGTCCTGGCTCATAGGGGGGGTTCGGTCGGCGGTGACGGTTGGCCTGGGTCTGGGTGCGCCGGACGGCTCTCTGGAGGTGGACGTGCGCTCGGTTCCAGGTGGCTTCACTTTGTCGGAACCATGAGTCAACAGCGGGCAGATCAGAGGGTTCTCCGGACCAGGGGAACAAGGGCGGCTGAAAGCCCAGCACACATTGAAAGGGCGTCATGTTCGTGGATGGTTTCTGGATGGAGTTTTGAGCATATTCGGCCCAGAGGAGAAAACGACTCCAATCTCCCTGGTGGTCCTGACAGTACGAGCGCAGGAAACGGGTCAGTTCTTGGTTTAATCTTTCCACCTGTCCATTGGCTTCTGGATGATAGCCTGATGTGAGACTGACGTTAACGCCCAGCAACCGGAAGAAATTGGACCAGAGGCGGGAGGTAAATTGGGGTCCGCGATCAGAGACAATGTCCTCAGGGAGCCCGTAGAACCGGAACACAGTGTTGCATAAGACCTCTGCGGTCTCCATCGCAGAGGGTAACTTAGGAAGAGGTACGAAACGGCAGCCCTTGGAGAACCTGTCGATAACAGAGAGGATAGTGGTATGTCCCTGGGACGGGGGAAGATCTGTTACAAAGTCGAGTGCTATGTGAGACCAGGGGCGTTTGGGGATTGGCAGAGGTTGCAGTAAGCCAGCAGGGAGTTGATGGGAGGTCTTTGAGGTGTTACATGTTACACACTGCTTGATGAACACGATGGTATCAGAACGCAGTGAAGGCCACCAGAAGCGATTTCGGAGGAGGTGAACAGTGGCCTCTATTCCAGGGTGACCGGAGCTGGGGACAGAATGAACCTCGGAGAGAACTCTTTTGCGGAGGACCGCTGGCACATAGGTGAGGCCCTCGGGGCAGTCGACAGGAGGAGGATCTTGGGCCTGGGCCTCCGTGACCTCGGTCATGAGATCCCATGCCACAGGAGCAACAACTACGGAGGAGGGCAGCACAGTTTCAGTCAGTTGGGAGACCTGCTCAGGCTCGTGTACCCGAGACAGGGCGTCGGCTTTAGTATTCTGGGAGCCGGGGTGGTAGTTAATGATGAAATTGAACCTGGTGAAGAACAGGGACCATCTGGCCTGACGGTGATTAAGGACCCTGGCGGTGCGAAGATATTCCAGGTTCTTATGATCTGTTAGGATAATGAAGGGATGCCGTGCCCCCTCCAGCCAATGCCTCCATTCCTCCAAGGTGAGTTTGATGGCGAGCAACTCCCGATTTCCCACATCATAGTTTCTCTCTGCCGGACTGAGTTTATGGGAGTAAAAGGCACAGGGGAAGGTCTTAGAAGGTTGCCCCTGGCGCTGTGAGAGGACAGCTCCCACCCCGGTGCTGGAGGCGTCGACCTCAACAACAAAAGGTACCTGAGGATCTGGGTGACGGAGGATGGGCGCTGTGGTAAAACGTTGACGTAAGTCCTGGAAGGCCTGCAGAGCGTCTGGTGACCAGCTTAATCGGGTACTCCCCCTCTTTATCATGGAGGTCAGTGGTGCGGCTATGGAGCTAAAGTTACGTATGAACCTCCGATAAAAATTAGCAAAGCCCAAGAACCTTTGTAACTCCTTTAGGGTCTTGGGACGGGGCCAGTTGCGTACAGCGTTTACCTTAGAATCGTCCATAGCGACGCCCTCTGGACTGATTACGTATCCCAAAAAGGCAATTCTTTCTTGGTGGAACAGGCACTTCTCCTCCTTAGCGTACAGCCTGTGCTGGATGAGCCGCTGGAGCACCGCCCTTACGTGCTGGATGTGATCAGAACGTGTGTTAGAAAATATGAGAATGTCATCCATGTAGACAATCACCCAGCGATTCAGCATGTCGCGGAAGACCTCGTTGACAAAAGCCTGAAAATATGATGGACTATTCGCCAGGCCGAAGGGCATCACCCGGTATTCGTAGTGCCCAGATGTCGTAGAGAAGGCAGTCTTCCACTCGTCCCCTTCACGAATGCGAATCAAATTGTAGGCCGAGCGTAAATCCAGTTTGGTGTAGAAACGTGCCGACCGCAGCTGCTCTAAGGCCGGAGGTACAAGTGGTAGGGGGTATCGGTACTTGACAGTCACTTCATTGAGGGCACGGTCATCAATGCAAGGTCGCAGCCCTCCGTCCTTCTTTTTTACGAAAAAGAAAGCTGAAGCGGGAGAGGTGGAGGGTCGCCCTGGCGTAACGAAACAATTTGCTCCTCCGCCTCGCTGCTGTCAGGAGTCGGTTGAAAAACCTCCTTAAAGCTCCGAAGGAACGTGGCAAACGTGGGGTAAGTAGAGTGGCCCAGATCCCAGACCGCGGTAGCCCATTCTAAAGCCTTCCCCGTGAGGAGAGAGCAGACAAAAGCGATCTTACTCTCGTCGGAGGCATACAAGTTAGGCTGCTGATTCACAAAAAGAGTGCATTGTAAAAGAAACCCCTTACACTTAGCAGCGGTGCCGTCGAATTTTTCCGGGAAGGCGAGCTTCGGGCTGGCTGTAACTGGTTGAGCCGCCGGGAGTGGTGCAGGTGGAGGCACTGGGACGGGAGGCGGGGCGGTCCGCATTCCTTGGATGGCTTGAACCAGCTGCTCCGTGAGGGTGGTTAGACGATCGAGTTGCTGTTGATGTTGGGTCAGCATCGACGCCTGGGCTGACATAGCGGTCGCGATCTGGGAGACTGATGCTGGATCCGTGTTAGGCGAAGTTTTCTGTGACGAGGCTACAGAGGGGTCATGAGACGTTGGATCCATTTGCAACAGTTTATTTAAGTCGGACAGTTTAAACAGGCTGTGGTCAACAACGGTAAACAATCGTGGTGAAGGCAAAACCAAAAGAGTAGTATAAGTCCATGCAAAGGGTCGGGGCAGGCGGCGATCAAAGGTAATAATCCGTGGGAATAGCGTGGGTCGATAAAGGGCAGGCAGCAAGAGTTCACACACGATAAAGACAGTCCGGTTTGCAACAGTAAAGCAGTCCGATAGAAAAACGCTCAGAGTTGGGGACATAGCCGACAAAACTTCGCGATGAGCGAGCCGGCAAGGCACGCTGAAATGGCCGCCAAGGGGGAAGTGAACAGAGAGACCCGGAACTGAAAGCGTGAGTCCCCAGGCACGGGATTGTGGGTAATGTAGTCAGAATTCGGGCGAAGGTTCCCGCTGGCGCGGGACAGAGGGAGCCACAGAGACCACGTTCGTGACAATGATTTTATAACTCACAATTGTGACTTTTCTTAGAATTGCGAGTTTATATCTTGTAATTATGACTTTATAACATGCAATTGCAAGCTATTAAGTCAAAATTGTGAGATATAAACTTGCAATTCTGAGAACATATAAGTATTTTTTCTCCTCAAAATTGGACGTTATAACTTGCAATGGAGAGTTTATATTTCACAATTTTGAGAAAAAAGCTGGAATTGCAAGATATAAACTTGTATTCGTGAGAAACAATTGTGAGTTATCTCACAATTCTGACTTTATTTTTTGCAACTGTGAGTTTATATCACGCAATTCTGACTTTATAACTTGCAACTGTGAGTTTATATCTCACAATTTTGAAAAAAAAAGTCAGAATTGCGAGATAAAAAGCTTTATAACCTACCACAATAACCTTTTTTATTCAGTGGCAGAAATGGGCTTACATAGTAAATCACCTAAATAATAAATAAATAATAATAAAGTAAAAGAAAAGAATAACTAAATGAATGAATACATTTTTTTTTATGATTTTGGAGTTAACTGGGACATGGTCTTGGCTGGTTTTGTGTAATTTTTACCAATAAAGGAGCAGCAGACTCTAATGTCAACACATAAGGATAGCGTTCCACTGCAACCAAAGGTTATGTTATCAAGTCAAAGCGTGACGGATACACTGCTAATTTGCTTGAATGATACTGCTATCCCTTCCACGGCGTGTATCAAACTGCAGTATCCAGACAAATGCTAATCTAATCATTTTGGGGCTCCAAACACAGCTGGGTATCTGTAGAAAGTATAGATAACAAGTGTTCTAAACACGAAAGCCTGTGACTATTCCAGGCACTGAACTTCAAGGCATTCTGCTTGTAAAACACTGCAGTGCAACAAGACTGGCTGCGTTGGACTGTAGAGTACGTCTAAAACTGGCACTGACATGCTCGGAGAAGAAGAAGACCTTTCCCCTGTGGACCTCCGCTGATCCAGTATAAATGAACAGAGACTGTGTGGGCTATAGATCTGAAGGGAAGACTTCTATAGCAGGAAACCCAGTGGAACACTTCTCTCACAGCTGCATTGTGTAAGCCTGTCCCTTCGCTCCCTCTGGTTAAAAATCCCTTTGAATGCATAGGAATAATGAATAGAGAGACTGATGAAAAGTTCTTCTATGACCAAGCATATATCTGCATTTCTGACAGTCATCCAGTATTAAAAATTCTGTCAATTACTTACCCTCATGTTATTCCAAAGCATGATATCATGTTTGACCATGTGAAAACCAATGGAGTTTGGTGTCACTGACGACAAACAGTGGGTGTACGTGAATTATATTTGAGATTTAAAAAAACACACACACACAAAACTACTGCATGGCTTCAGAAGACTTCATGGAGATTACGTGAACTTTGAAATCATTTTTATGGTAGTTTTAGTGGTGCTTTTTGAGCCTCAAACTATGATTCAAAAGGAAAAGTCCCAAATAGGTAAAGAGCAGCATTAGCATTATTCACAATGTTTCCTTTAAAGGGATAGTTCACCGAAAAATGAAAATTACCCTATAATGGCAGCTTTATAATGGTAGTGAATGGGTGTTAATATTCAATAATCTAATAGAAGTCCAATAAAGTGCATGCATCTATCATAAAACGTACTTCACACAGTTCTGGAGGGTAATAAATGCCTTCAAGTGAATCAATGCATTTTTGTAAGAAAAATATCCACATGTGAAACTTTATAAACAGTAATCTTTAGCTTCCGCTAACTGTCATATGCACATTCACGAGAGAGTGGCTGTTTCAGCGGATGGCGTAGGATGCAGGCGTTGCATAAGCTCCGGTGAGAATATTCTAGTCTCGCAAGAACCAATTTTTGTTTACAGCAAAGGAAAAACAGTCTCCTCTTGGCTTATATCGAAATCCTTCAACATTTTTCTTCACAAATCCTTGTTTTGTACTTGATTCATGACGGGTATTGTGTTTTGTCCACTCCTATGTTACCGTGCTCACTGGAGCATTTGCCATGCCTACGTCCTACATCATCTGCTTGAACGCCACTCTCGTCGCGCGTATGAAAGTTTTCGAAAGCTAGAGATTGCAGTTTAAAAAGTTTTAAACATGGATATATTTCATACAAAAAAGCATTGATTTGCTTTAGGAGGCCTTTATTAACCCTGTGTGGAGTACTTTTCATGATGGACGTATGCACTTTATTGGACTTCAAAATCTCAACACCCATTCACTGCCATTATAAAGTTTGGAAAAGCCAAGAAATTGTTTAATATAACTATGATTGTATTCGACTGAAAGAAGAAAGTCCTATACACCTACAATGGCTTGAGGGTGAGTAAATCATGGGGTAATTTTCATTTTTTAGTAATCTATGCCTTTAAAGTTGAATGAAAATGAAAGAAAACTGTATGGATGTGTGAACTATTCGGTCAAGAAAAGTAAAGGTTGAGACTGGAAAAGCTAAGCTGACAAGCCAATGGGGGAAAACAGCACACGCTGTGAGACAAAGCATGAGCAATGAGTTTGATCTGTTGATAGCCTGTCTAATTTCTCTGTGGGTAAACAATTGAGAAAGCTACATGTGTTTTTTACTCTTTAAACTAAAATAAACACAGCTGAGAGCTCACAAATGTGATTGGAAGCAGTTGTAATGATGAACAGGCAAAAAAGGTGATTGGAAAGAAAGGATTTTAAAAAAATCTATGGTACTACGTGACTAGAAACAAAGAAAAATACATATCTGACAGCAAACAAATTCCTAAGCCAGAAGTGCTGATGAATGGGATCATGTTCTAAAAAGCACCTATGTATAAGCATGCTTGATCACAATGGATGCCGTATCATATCCACAGAGGATTTTGAGACTGGCTTAGTTCCTCTATTCTTTAAAATTTCCACTCTATAGCTAATACTCTGTAGTAAAAAGAGCTGTCAGAACAAGGATTAAAACCACAGTATTCTTTAACAATGACACTTGAGTCTCACGCTGCCAAAATAATTACAAACACTTTCTCGTATAGCGTAACCAGAGCATTTGTGGTGTGAAACAAAGCCTTGTTTCTGTACTTCTGTTTGCACAGACAAAAAAACAACCAAATAAACATATCCACACAGACACAGCAATGGCGGATATCTATAAGAGGTGTCAGTCCCATACGAGTCATACGACAAACAGGAAGTGAGAATGGGGCAAATCCGTATACTTCTGATAACTTTCATTCATTTAGAATTCATGCATGGCCTAAGTTAATCTAAAGTCATTTAAAGCCTGATACTGATATCTCTCTTTTGTGCTCAGTTACCATTTTACAGTTAGTAAGAATGTTTATACATATGACTTTTATAGAATGTTTCCAGTTGCTGGCAAGATTTTCTGCAGCGATAACCACCGCAACGATATAATTACCCAAATAATAGATGATGGTAGAGCAGGATGGTGGGTTTGCATCTCTTTAAAACACATGCCGAGAGACCAGCCAACTGTGACGTCCAATAGATTTCAAGAAACTAGGCTATTTCATAATTTCCAATTAAATTCATGTAACTCCATTCATTACAGCTGCTTTTCCTCTATCAACTTACAACACGGTAATATAAATGTCTGTCATTCATCAATGGGCGTCCTATCATCTTACGGGAACACCATCAACAAAATCCCTCATTCTATATTCCTGGACTACTGTACCGTGAAGCTCATTTATCTATATGACAGTCAGGAAATGCCTGGCCTCAAGTAACCAATGCAGACATCTTTAAACTGAAATATGGTGACTTGATTGATGGAAGTACATATATATCCAGGCCTTAGGCAAATTATGATATTTTGGCGGTATATAGTTGTAAAATGCCACAGGATGTTAAAATAAGGACTAAAAATCAAAGAAAAAGGGAGGGAAGAGAGAAAGAGAGTAAGGAATGCCATCGAAACCTTGGAATATGTGGAATATCCCACTTGCTCTGACGGAGCCGTGAGTCAGATCTAGTCACGCTGCCACACGGCAGCTATTCATTCATGAACTGCTTTTTAATGAGAGCCTTGTGAGTGCGGATTTCACTCTGATTATGGCCTTGGAAGGCGGCCTGCATTTCAAACCATGTTTAAGTTCGCTCGCGAGAACGTCGTTGCAACCCGGTTTGAGAGAGGACCCGGTTTCTCTGTTCAGATGGACATCTGCGCAGTGTCCACACCAAATCAGACCAGTTCATCCGGGGTCGGTCTCGCACTCTGGCTGGCCCACTTTTGGGAAACAGACACAGACCACTCAAACAAACCAGCCGTGCTGGGAAAGCTTGCACATAATCATCTTCAAACCCACACAATTTTATTTAGCGGCACACTGGAGTGATTACATGAAACTTTCCCAAGAACAAAGCATTGTGTAACATTCGCTTTTTCACGACTTCTTTTCCTTTCCGCTGCTTCCCAGCCTTGGAGGAGGCGTGAGATTGCAAGGCACTGCGGGATGGCTAATCTGGGATGTGCCGCCTGGAGGATTACACGGAAACAGGGGAAGCGCTGAGCTGAAGAGAGGGATGGAGAGCTTCCTTTCATTTGTTTCTTGGAAAAGACCCGCACGAGGTCGCGGCAGCTGTGGAGAAGAGCTGAGATGAAAAAAGACAAAGAGCAGCCAGGAAGCGGATCAGAAACGCAGCTGCATCCCAACAACCCACTGACACGTGTGACGAAGCAGTCGCACATGCTGTTAGTCAGCATCCAGCGTTCTGGAGAGCTTCTCCACATGCAAGCGAGCAGAGAGAGATGGACGTGGCAGCACCATCAAGATGTCAAGCTGTGCCAGACTGCAGAAGCTGGAGGAAAAACTGCAGGGAGCAAGAAACTCCAAGCAGCGGTGGGAATGACAAACGCAAGACTGCATAGAACATGACAATATGAAGTCTTCCAGTCATTGGACAACAGGACAAATTAAAATCAGGTATTTTGGGGCTGATGCTTTTGCCTACATAAGCATCAGACCCTTTTTTGTCTGCAAAGGGAAAAGGGTAGAGCGTTGAGGTCAAAGGTTAATGTAGCTAATAGCCCTCATTTACTCATAATATGTTTAGAGGAAGTGGAGGTTCATTGTGTGTGTTAGAGGTCTGAACAGGCATTAAATTGAAGCCGCAATTTAGCCTGCAAATGAGGCCCTGTGACTTAACCCGACCTGACCTGACTGGCACTGTCAAATTTAAGGACCCAAATTATCTTTTAACCACCTTTTATTTCCTCCTTGAGCAAATGGACCCAGAAAAATGGATTATTATAGCCATAAAGGTTCAAAAAGTGTATGTGAATATAAAATATATATTGCTGCAAATCGAAATGATCATATTTACGAGATACAGTTGAAGTCAAAAATGTACATACACCTTGCAGAATCTGCAAATGTTAATTATTTTACCAAAATAAGAGGGATCATACAAAATGCATGTTACCTGAATAAGATATTTCACATAAAAGACATTTACATATAATCCACAAGAGAAAATAATAGTTGAATTTATAAAAATGACCCCGTTTAAAAGTTTACATACATTTGATTCTCAATACTGTGTTGTTACCTAAATGATCCACAGCTTTGTTTTTTTTTTGTTTTTTTTGTTTAGTGATAGTTGTTCATGAGTCCTTTGTTTGTCCTGAACAGTTAAACTTCCTGTTGTTCTTCAGAAAAATCCTTTAGGTCCCACAATTTCTTTGGTTTTTTTGTGTAGCATTTTTGTGTATTTCAACCCTTTCCAACAATGACTCTATCCATCTTTTCACACCGAGGACATCTAAAGGACTCATATGCAACTATTACAGAAGGTTCAAACGCTCACTGATGCTTCAGAAGGAAACTAGATGCATTAAAAGCCGGGGGTGAAAACTTTTTGAATTTGAAATTGAAGAAGTTTACCTTACCCTTTAAATTCTGGGAAAAATGTAAATATCTTCTGTAGCTTCTGAAGGGCAGTACTATATGAAAAAATATGATATTTAGGCAAAATAAGAAATAAAATGTACAAATATTCATTCTGTTCAAAAGTTTTCACCCTCCGGCTCTTAATGCATCGTTTTTTCTTTCTGAATCATCAGTGAGTGTTTGAACCTTCTGTAAATAGTTGCATATGATTCCCTCAGTTGTCCTCAGTGTGAAAAGATGGATTTTAAAATCATACAGTCATTGCTAGAAAGGGTAGGATTTTGGACCTGAAGGATTTTTCTGAAGAACAGCAGGCAGTTTAACTGTTCAGGACAAACAAGGGACTCATGAACAACTATCAATAAACAAAAAACAAAAGAGAAAAAAACAACAACAACACAGTAACAACACAGTATTAAGAATCAAGACATGTATATGTACACAAGACATTATATGTAAATGTCTTTTATGTGAAATACCTTATTCAGGTCAAAACTAAATAAAAAATAACATGCACTTTGTACGATGGTAAAATAAGTAACATTTTGCAGATTCAGCAAGGTGTATAAACTTCTGACTTCAACTGCAAGTGCACATCCATCACAATGTAGTAATTACTGCTGGAACAAATTTTTGGAGGGAAGGCTGACAGAAGCAAACTGAAGTGGGTCATAATTCAATTTACTGTAAATGGTGAAACCAACCCAAATCTGGATCAAAACAGCTAAAGCTAGCTGTTAGCACCCCCATTATTCTCAATGACACTGATCTCCCATCTGGCTCGGGTCGGATAGACCTCCCATATGTGCATATGTTAGAACAAGCCGTCTTTTGCTAATGTACAGAGAGAGAGAGTAAACAAAAGAAAGAAAGTGCCTGAACAAGATGCAAACAGAGTGGTTTATTTTGCTCCCTCTCATCGGTGAGAGGCCCACTAACATTAGTTCTGGGTGATTTGGGTAATTATTCCAACAGCAGCTGAACGTGCTTGGACAAATAACTGTAGTGCCGCCTGATCTCAAAGCCGCTGAGTGAGCAGGTAGAACAGCTCTCGTGTAACCAAAGCAGAGCTAACCTTCTCACCCGGTCTACAGTGTGATCAAATGATCAAGAGGAATCGGTGACTGCAGGCGTCCACTGTGATTCCTCTGCAGGACAGTAAACAGGAATTTTTATGTATGCTTTTCAAAACGGGAACATAATGAAAGGATTTTAAGTAGCTTCTGACTCAGCATTTTCGTCCATGAATAAATAAATGGAGTAGAGCATTTTCTGGCAGCGTTTAAACTGAATCTAGTGTTGTGGCTGACAGTGATGGACAAGTGTGGTAGTTACGGAGGAAAGTAGAAAGGAACGGTTGTTAAAAACTGGCTAGTGCACTCATTCCTTCGAGGTTAGTGGGTAGAGGGAGAAATTGAGCAAAAATGGACTGTGATAGGAATCAAGATATTGCCACAGGAAGTACATCTTCACAGATTATATCAAATAACTTGCATGTGTTTAATGGGAATTCAACTTGTGACCTTTGTATTGCAAGTGCAATGCTCTACCTGTTTATCTTACAGTGGATAAAGCATCTTGCAGTGTTGTAGTTAAAACGAGATCATTCAAATCTAAGTCAAGTCAAAGACCATAAGAGGGTTGAGTCCAAATCAGGACAGAGACCAACAAGGAGGACCAGAGATCAGAAGAGGGTCAAGTTTAAGTCAAAACCAAGACGAGTAGAGGGCTTAGTCCAAGCCTTGACCAAGTCCACATGCTTCCAAGTCCATGACAAGACCAAGACAGAGAAAATGTGATCTTGGACTCGAACTCAAATAAGGTAGTTTTGACTACAACACTGACATGTTTAGTTAGGACCAAGAGCAAAAACTTTTCATCCATTTTTTCCTCCTCCTTTGGTTCCCCAAGCATTTTCTCTCGGGATATCGTCCAAATGTAATGAGTAATAACTAAATTAGTTCTTCCCCCAAAAGTGGTTTTAAGACATCAAGGTGATTTGACGGTAAGAGGTCATAAATCGTTGATTGTGGGTGTGCTGGTCCTGTGCTGAGTGGGTTGTTGAACTGTCATTATCCGTCATTAGACTAATGCAGTCAGGCGCTAAGCCCTTGTCAGACCTCGAGTCAGTTCCTGCAGACCTTGTCTGCCGTCCATGGGAGAACAGAGTCATTTAACATGCACTGGCTGATCTTTATTAGCCGTGAGATTGTCCAAACATGGCACAAACCTCACCACCCACATATCTCAACACTCAAACTCAGATTTTAACGTCCACATGTGAAGCCTAATTGGCATTCCTGTAACACGAGACAAAAATCTGCTTTTTTACACATCAAATGTCTTTCAGATGTGTTTGAAGCCGTATTTTAAGGCTGCAAACAGTGTCTGAACTTTTCTAAAAAATAAATTCATATAAATGAATATATATATATATATATATATATATATAGTCTGCACTGTCAACAATATGGTACGAGGCTTGAATGTTAAGTATGATATTGAGGGAAAGGGTATTAACTTTTTGATTGAGAATGTATGTGTGTTCTCAGAGATAAGCCTGGATGCCGTAAAGATATTATCATACAATAACTGTGTCATCAACCAGCCACCAGGACTTAATGCATTTAAAGCATGCCATGAAATCCACACAAAGCAAATCCAAACAGAGAGCACATGAATAAAACACACATACATTCACATGCACACATACAGAGGGGCATTATATTCTATATAAAATGACTGTGATGCTTCATGGATTAAGGTCGCTGGGCTACTGCATGTATGTTCTCACATACTCATCCTAAATATCTTAAAACACAATCAACCACAGAATGCATTGCACTTATGACTGCATGGACTGATCACGAATTTATGATTTTGCTATATAACGAGCAACTAAAAATCAAAATTTCAGACTTTCGAAATGAAGCACCACATGCATCCAGAGCTTTGGAATCTTTAAATCCATGGCTTCACTCCATCTTTCCCTTCCGGTCTCTTACCTGTTTGGCCGAGAGGTCCTTCTTTGAGGGCATGCTCGGGCTGGAGGTGGGGGTCACCGGGGCGCTGCGACTGCCCCCTTTGAACAACGAACGCATAGTCTCCAACCACCTCATCTTGGAAAGGAACAGATTTCCAAAAAGTCTCAAAGTTCTCAAAGAGCAGGCCTGAAGAGCTTGATAGAGCAGTTTGGAAGTCCTGCTAGATGTGTCCAGAGGTATATATGATGAAGAGGCCAGATAGCGAGGAGATTACAGAGCGGACTGGTTATGATCTGCTTTACAGGTCTTGTCGTTCTCTGATCCCCCCCTCCTCCTGAAGCCTTTGCTCCACCAGCCACCAGCAGAGTGACACTCAATCCTTTCCCTGCATTTCTCCTGCCACCATCTGTCGCTTTCCCTTTTGCCCCCTCCCGATTCCCTCTCGGTCTCAGTCTCTGTCTGTCTCCCTCTCTGCCACCCCTCCCCCCATTCCTTGCCCTTCCAAAGACCCCATCTTTTCCTCTCTGCCTCTGACCGAGCACAGTCCCCTGGGGTGTCCCATGTTGTAACTGAGATCATTGAGTTGATTCAGTGGCATCCAGCCTGGCGCTCAGATTCCTGAACACAGACTAAGCCTTAGCACAATACAATCACACTTTATGCGCTAGGTAGCTTAGCGTTAGCATAACAAAACACTGGCGGCAGGTACTGTAGACAACCTCTTTAAACCAGAACAGACTGGAAGCAGCGGCTTAGAGCGTACTGGACAGAATGAAGAACGCTAAGCTGCAGATATGGGCACTCAGTAGTGTGCCAGACCCCCAACCGTTTTAGACACAGCCGGATCATTAGTGTTCCAACAGCTAACAAATATCCCAACATGCTCGCTGTTGTTCCAGGCATGGATGCTTTTGTGTTAAACACATGTCTTCATTATTGAGAGACAAAACTAAAGTAGGATATAGTTATAGTTCACCCAAAATGACAGCTCAGTTATATTTGTCCATATAGTGACAGTCAGTGGGGTCCAATGTTGTTTTGGAACCCTTTAATGCATAAATAAAAAAAAAAAAACAGGAACTGAAGCAGAAGAAAGAAAGTCAATGAAGAAAGCTTTTTTTTTTTTTTGATGAGCTGTCCCTTTAACTGGCTATAAAGAGTAACACTGTATGCATGGATACACTCAGTCCCAGCGGTGTGTCTGATCTTCAATTAAATGCTGTCCTGGAGCATCTTGTCAAACTCTCTTATCCTCCACGTGCCTTCACAGTGTCTTTGTGCAGACATGAAGAAAGACTCATTGGCAAACTTTTGACAAGGACAGGATAGGACATGAGACCAGACAAAGTCGATATCATAGACAAAATGAATGTAGATTAATAGCACTCTATATAAAATGTTCTATTTTATGCTGTTTACTGCCTACAAGGCACCTTCCAATAAGGTTTTTTTTTTTTAAATTGCAAGCATTTCCTTTGACTTTTTTATTTCTTTTTTAGTATCTTGCATGTTAAGACACTGTGTTTGACCTTTAAAATATGCCTACACTCTTAACAATAAAGGTTCCAAAGGGGTGTTTTTGCAGTGATGCCATAGAAGAACCATTTCTGATTCCCCAAAGAACCTTTCAGTGAACAGTTCCTAAAAGAACCATTTTAAAAACCAAAGAACCTTTTTTGGCTACAAAGAAGCTTTTCTGCATTTGAAAGATTCCATTGATGTTCAAGGTTCTTCATAGAACCACTGATGGCAGTAAAGAACCTTTATTTTTAATAGTGTAGAAACAAATATGTTCTATTTCCAGATTTGGAGCATTTAAATGAAACAATTCTGGGTTTGCATTTTCTGTGAAGGACACATGCAATGCTGCCTTAAATTATATTACTTATCTAAAAAGCCAGTATAATTCTGGAGTGTAATTTTTGAAATTGAGAGGTTGAAATGATGCCTTAAAATGTTGTCTATACAGACAGCATGCTAGGTTTTGGAACAAAGAAAAATGTATATATATATATATATATTTGGAACTACGGTGACCTTCAGCTAAAGCAAAAACAGGGAAATATTTAGGGATATATCTATCAAATACATCCCCAAAAAAAACATGCAAAGAAAAGAAAACATGGTTATAATTACAAAATGTCAGTTCCAGCTTAAGTGCATCTCTGAAATGACCTGTTTTCAGTATGCGTGTTATAACGTTAATAATTGGGCATTAAGGGAGGCATGTTTGACATGGCCAGACACGCAGGCTGCACCATCTGTGGCCTACGGCTCCGGCCCTACTGTCTGCGGAGAGCTGGATACTACAAAGCAGAAATCATATGGAAAGCTTTGGCTTAACTTGTCTCGGTAATCTCTTTCATATACCACCACGACTTCACGCTGAGAATGACTGTGCCAAACCGCATTTTACTTGTGCTTTTGGAAGGATAAACGTGAGAACAGGGAGTGATATATTTTATGAGGCAAATAAGATGTGTCAAAATGTGGTTATTCAACAAAGAATAGAACAAATCTTGCAGGAGAGATGCAAATCATCTCCTCATCTTTGTCTCTGTGGGTTTACCTTCCCATTTCCCATTATGCCGCGTGTTTAGCATTTAACCGTCGCGGACCGGTCGCGGGGGATACGCGTTTGTCATACGTAATGCGTTTTGTGTTTACATGCCAGCACGTAATAGACTTGCTCTGTATGTAAAATCATTCGGCTCCGGCCTCGTAACAATCCAATTAAGCTTTAAACGAAGCCAAACAGAACAATATCCCAGTTTAAATAGGCCCAGAGGGAGGGCAAAGAACAATGGATGGAGAAAGTATTCCTCAGCTGCTTCACTGGAATCTGGTTCAGATGTTATTAAGAATATAACTCACCCAAAGCCCCTGAAATGAATGGATTTGTTCTTGGCAGATCCAGATCATTCAGCACAGGAAGACCCCATATCTGCTTCATTTGCAGCATCTGCTGAGCTAAAACAAGCGAAATAAGCCTGGCACGAGTGTAAAAATAAATCAATTGATTTGCTGTGCGGGCAAGTGAGCATTTTAGTGTGAGAGGGTATGTGTTAAGACTTCACACGTTGAGTGCTTTAAAACAGATGGTCTGAAGACCGGCTGGAATAGCGCGTTGTTTCCAAACTGAACTTTCAGCGATGCAATTATGGGCTGAATTCGAAAAATCAACTTATTTAGATGTGTGGTTAGATGAATTTAGAAACATCACAGTGTTTACAAAGCAAAAGACAAGCAGTTGTGCTCCATAAATCTACCCACAATCTTCAGTTAGATTTCCAGTTATGCTACTTCCAAATTACACCACAAGCATCTGTTGACCAAACAGTGATTTTTGGAAGTTCAATACTATTGACATCATACAGCAAAATGGGAATGCAGTTTTCCCATTACAGTCACTTCTATCACAGACTTAAATGTCATAAAAAGGCAGACTTATTTGCTTAAAGGATTAGTTCACTCCTCAATTAAAATTTCCTGAGAATTTACTCACCACCATATAATCGAAGACGTTCATGTCTTTCTTTCTTCAGCTGAAAAGAAATGAAGGCTTTTGAGGAAAACATTCCAGGATTTTTCTCCATGTAGTGGGCTTCAATGGGGATTGAAGGGCTCTACACAACCCCAGCCAAAGAATAAGGGTCTTGTCTATTAAAGGGATTGGTCATTTTCTAAAAAAATAAAAATTTAGATACTTTTTAACCACAAAGGCTCGTCTTGCACTTGCTCTGCGATGTGCGTCTGATGCATTACGGAATCATGTTGAAAAGGTTACACGTGGTTATTTCTTCATCTGTGTAGTTTGGCTCAAAAAGGTAGGGTAGAGCGAAAAGCTCCATCTCATTTTCTCCTCCAACTTCAAAACTGTCCGACATCGCTGTTTTACATTTTTATTTAAAGGGTGTTTGACTTTTTTTGTGACCTTTTCCAACGTGATTATGTAATGCGTGCAGTGCAAGATGAGCATTTGTGGTTAAAAAGTATCTAAATTTGTATTTTTTTATAGATAAAGGCAAATCATTTTGCTATATAAGACCCTTATTTCTTGGCTGGGATCGTATAGAGCACTTTGAAGCCGCATTGAAACTACAATTTGAACTTTCAACCCATTGATCCCCATTGAAGTCCACTATATGGAGAAAAATCCTGGAATGTTTTCCTCAAAAACCTTCACTAAACATCTTGAATGACATAGGGGTGAGTAAATTATCCGAAAATTTAAGTCTGGAGTGATCAGGGTCCTCTCTTTTGTAGCATTGCAATTAGAATAATTTGCAGATCTGAAGGTGCTACATCATAATCAGGAGCAGCAGAACATTAGGCAAACATTCCTAAATACTATTGTATTACTTAAAAATGACTGAGCAGACCAGGTTTCTGATCACCTAATGCACTGACATGGTTCCTTAAATCCAGTCCTGGAGAGCCAATTCCCTGCAGAGTTTATCTTCAAACCTAATCAAAGATACAAGCTAGCTAAGCTAATCAAGTTCTTCAGAGTTACTAGAAAAATTACAGATAGGTGAGTTTGATCAGGGTTTGAGCTGAAACCCTGTACAACTGAACCTCCGTGATGTCACAAAATTGCATATTTGTTCCACATAGATTCAACAGATTCTAAGTTCTAAAAGTTACTGCATGTTTTCATAGTACATCAAGCTATTTTATCTGAAAGGAAAATTTGATTCCTCATGATATGACCCTTTGAAACAAAGTCCAGGATGTAGAATATACTGCCAGTACACTCTTTCACAGAAAAATAAACACTATCTTTGCTTAACCAACCAGGACTATGGTTGCTCCAACAACAGCAAATGGTGGTTAGGCTTTGGCTCCATTTCACGAGGGATCCAGCCAGGCTTCCCTCAGCCTCTGCACACCCCAAGGTAAAGAGGGCCGGGTCTGGGGACGTTGGTTTGGATCCTCTCCCTACACTTCAGCTATCCCACCGCTGCTTTTCAGCACTCACTCTATAGCGAGCGCCTGCCGGGGACCTGGTCTTTTATCCCGGGCCAGGCGGCTAGAAGGAAAATCAATAGGGCCGTAACCATCTCCCCATAAGAAAGCCATTAGCACAAACCAAGCCATGTAGCCCAATTCATGCACATGCAGAAAAAACAGGGTCATTTCTTTTCAACTGCGAGGGTGGAAACGACACTCTTTTGTAAAATGAAGAGATTTATGTTTTCTTCCATGCTTTATATATTCAATTACTATGATTATTAAAAATGTATTAAATGCATTTAATTGATAAAATTCTAATACTTTGAAATATAAATAGATGGACTCAACTATAGGTAATCTCATCTTGTTTAAAAATATTATCTCTGCAACTGTATATGCCGATGCTTTTGACCTAGAAATTACACATTTCACCATTACATTGCATGCTATTAGTTTTGAAATTTGAGTAGTAATATTGTGTTGCATTTCTGTATTTTTAAGAAATAAAACAAGAGAGAGAACAAACAGTATCAACAATACATGCACCAGCACACACAAAACCTGTCTTGGCACAAATTTAAAGAGAAGTGGGCCTCTAACAACTTTCTGGCGTGTGATCAGAGTCAGTAAACAAGTCCTTTTATTGGACTACAGGCCGAGCGTAGCTTGAGCAATCATTGAAGAGATGAAAGTTTTGAGATATACTTAATATTCAAGAGTTTATATTGTAACCGTCCTTGATGATGCATACTTCAAAACACAAAAACAAACATTTTTGTCCTACTATTTGAAACCTTTATCACATGAAACTCCCTCAGCGTCCCTCGTCTCAAACCCTGTAAATCCTATTAAACACCATACACTCTCAGACATTCCCATACATCAAATGGGCAGCGCTGTCGAGAGGAAAATGTCATGGGTTGCGTCTAGTCCGATGGTGTATGATAAAAACAGCCCAGAGTTAATTCCATCCCAGAACCTGGCTTTGATATACAGCTTTTTGAGTCCCGAGTGGCAGGTTGTTTGCAAGCGAAAGCAATGCAGATCTGCTTAATTGAACGTCCAACAATGAACAAGGCAGGACTTTCGATACCATATGCAGCGCAAACTTCGATACCGCAAATTGCAAGGTTACAGATGTGATAAACAAAATCATAAAGTGAAATGCCTACACAGGCTTGTTGTCTCTCTTATCCTGTGCCAGCGCCTCCCAGAGACTTTCAACAACAATCCACTTTGTGACGACGGCTCACGGACACACGCACAGATGAAAACAATTACACAACCAAAGAAAAGCCGACACACATGACAATTGGAAATGGGCTTGAATTAGTGAAACCAAAGCCTCAGTGTTTGTATTAATTGAGTCCTGCTGTTAATAACTGGTCGGTGACCTCAAATGTGTTTCCAGCCCAGAGTTTTTGGAAGAGCACGTCCAATACCTGCCGCTGTGCGGCCGCTCCAAAGAAAACAAAGGCCAGATAAACAACAGAGATCGCTACATGGATTGCGTCACTCAACGGAACTTTCAGAGCAGAATTTTCCGGTGTCAGTGTAAATGTCAGCTATATTAGTGCTAATGATGTCTCAGGGAAAGAAAGAGTCATGACAGACACTAGATATAGCTGATGAACATTCCGTTCAAAAGTTCTACGTTTTAACTTGACGTAAAGTCAATTATTTACTTATTTCTATCATGACAACTCTCAGAAGATTTTAGGATGGTAATGGATATGACAGTGTTAATGTATTTAGTCTTGGCGGAACAGATCTGCTAAGCTGCTAAATTGTTGCTACTGTTATTGTAAAAAGCAAGTACATGAAACTTGCTACGTTGCATTAACAACCCTGTCTATTGTATTTGATTTTAAAGTTGTATTAAAAAATGTACATATTTACGTTTTAATGCTTTTTTAATATTATTATTTATGAATACTTCTTATTTACTTTAATGACTACACCACTTGACATTTTGAGAAACTTTTGCATTCAAAAAACACATTTCAAAGAACATTCACATTTGTGACCCTGGACAAAACCAGTCACAGGGATACATTTTTTGAAATTAAGATTTATGCGTCCACTGAATAAATAAGCTGTCCATTGATGTATGGCTTGTTAGGATAGGGTGATATTTGGCTGAGATACAACTATTTGAAAATCTGGAATCTGAGGGTGCAAAACAAATCCAAATATTGAGAAAATCGCCTTTGAAGTTGTCCAATTCCAATTACTAATCAAAAATGAATATCTTAATATCTTCAGGGAACATTATCTTTACTTAATATCCTTAATGATTTTTTACATAAAATAAAAATAGATCATTTTGACCCATACAATGTATTTTTGGCTATTGCTACAAATATGTGACCCTGGACCACAAAACCAGTCATAAGTGTCAATTTTTTGAAACTGGAATTTATAGCTGAATAAATAAGTTTTCCATTGATGTATGGTTTGTTATAATAGGACAATATTTGGTCGAGATACAACTGGAATCTGAGGGTGGAAAAAAATCTAAATAGTGAGAAAATCGCCTTTAAAGTTGTCCAAATGAAGTTCTTAGCAATGCATAGTACTAATCAAAAATTAAGTTCTGATATATTTCCGGTAGGAAATTTACTAAATATCTTCATGGAACATGTTCTTTACTTCTACATCCTAACGATTTTTGGCATAAAAGAAAAATCGATCATTTTGACCCATACAATGTATTTTTGGCTATTGCTACAAATATACCTGTGCTACTTAAGACTGGTTTTGTGGTCCAGGGTCACATATACCCATGCTGCTCAAGACTGGTTTTGTGATCCAGGGTCACATTTAATGATTTACTGCTTTTTTAACCAAATTTTGACTTTTAGATAAAGAAAATCCTGAACTGTTCAGAGCACACTTGAAGGAGCCCCATTCTTCTCCTGTAATGGGACCCTTTTACAACTTGTTGAAAATACTCTACAAAAGAATCCAAAAATAAGTTATGAATGCCCCTCTGTAATCTGAATTTACTACTCGCATAAGAATTACAACACTGCCAGATCTAAAAATAACTGGGCAGAGCCGTTTTTCATATTTTTAAAAAAAACAAAACCAAACCTCAGTTACAAAACATGGGCAAGGCAGCGGAGTGTAGGGCAGATCTGGGCGCAGCTTAACGGGTTTGTTTGTCTACACAGCGAAGGGCGGGCATTATCGACAGCATCCATCATAGACAATAACCCATCTGGGTGTAGAAGCCGGGACAGCCTAGAGGGATGGGTGAATGAAAGCAGAAACACGGGCGGATTTGGTCTCCCGCACCACAGCTGGTGGAAACGGAGGTCCTGCCAAAACAAACTGCATCAAAACACAGTTGCCCTGCTGTACACAGGAAAAACTTGACAAACTAGGGTTTCCCTAAAGCATATTCTCTGCATCTTTAAAATTCCAGCAGACTTCTGCCTATCTACTGCAATAAAGATTTCTCTTTATTGTAGTTTTTTAAATTTTTAAGTGCATTTCTTGCTGCAGGATGAAGCTAGAAAAAAGCATGTTGTTTGTAGCAGCCATTTGATGTGTGACGACATGCCAGTCTTGCTCATGAGCGAGACCTTTCCGTGGCCAGACGGTGGAACCACGCAATCCCACAGGACTCGGCTACAGACATTACACCCACATTAATCATCGCATTTCCTGACAATGCAATCAGGTTAGTAAGACATGTTCCCCGTCTCACAGTTTTTTCCTGCTCGCCTGGCAGGTGCAGCTTGGGAAAACTGACACACCGCAGTGTTTGTGCAGTACATCAAAGCCACAAATGTATGTGTGTGTGTGTGCGCGTGTGTCCACTTTAGCATGCGTGAGTGTGTGCACGCCAGGTATTTACTTACGCCCTGCACTGCTGGTGAAGTTTCCCTGGGAAAGTTGCTAATGTGATTTAAATGAGCATGTATGGCACAAACAGCATTTAGGATCAGAGCGCTGTAATAATACCATTCAGAAGCAGAGCAAAGGGTCAGACGATACACCCCAAACCACACGATTTTTACTTAGATCAGTGTAGCAGCGCTGCTCCAGGATTTCACAAAGCAGAAAAGAAACAACTCATTTTAGAAGCACTTTCACTCGCTTTTCAGTAACTGGCAATAAGGGAGTATAAACAAGCTCCCTGTGTCCTTTCCTTGACCTGGCTAGACCTGTAAGTGTTTTCAGGTCTTAAAAAAACATCAAATATAGTGCCTCACAACGCTGCAGGTGTGCAATCAAAACTCTATCCCACTCTTGTTTTTACTACTCAATACTACACTCAACATTGTTATCTTTGTTTGTTTAATCTGTGCGATTAAGACATTTCCTGTTGCATTACCTTGATAACCTGCTTAAAAAACCCAGTTTAAGATGGTAGCTGTTGGAACATGGTACCTGATTTTACCTCAAAGCTGGTTATTAGTTGGTTTAAAATGGCCATTAACTGGTCATTAAGAAGGTCATTAGCTGGTCTCAGTTTACCCTAACTACATATGCTGGTTAGGTATGTTTTGAAGCATGGCTGCTGGTTTGAGCTGGTTGAAGATGGTCCTTAGCTGGTCATGAGCTAGTTTAAGTTGGTCTTTAGCTGGTCATGTGCTGGTCCTGAGCAGGAGCTAGTTGCTTAAAACCAGCTTAGGACCAGCACATGACCAACTATGGACCATTTTAAACCAGCTCAAACCAGCAGCCATGTTGTAAAACATAGCAAACCAGCATGTGCTGTTTGTCTAGATTGGTCATTTTCTAATCTTAACTGGTTGTCATCCATGGTAGCTAGTCTAAGCCAGTCCAAGGAACATAGCAACTGATTTTAAATCTTAAATCTGGTCATTAGCTGGTCTAAGATGGTCTTACATGGTCAAAGATGTTTATTAGCATGTTCTAAGATGGTCACTGGCTCATTTAGACTGGTCATTAACTGGTTTAAAATAGTAAATCGTAATAGTAATTGGCTAGTTAAGATGGTCACTGGCTGATCTGAACCGGTTAAGGTGGCTCATTAGCTGGTCTACAATGGCCATTAGCATTTCATTAACTGATTTTGGCTGCATATTAAATAGACTAATATGGTTAACTAGCTGATCTAAACTGATAACTAACTAGACTAGGATAGTCATTAGCTGGTTTAAGCTGTTCCAAGAAGGTCTAAGATGCAAATTTAACTGGTTTTAGATGGTCAATGTCTAAGCTAGTCAATAATTGACCTAAGATATTGATTAGCTAGACTTAGCTGCATATTAACTGGTCTAAGAAGGACAGTGACTGTTCTTAACCGGTCATTAGGTGGTGTAAGCTGTTCCAAGATGGTCTAGGCTGCACATTTACTGGTCTTAGATGCTCAATGGCTAATCTAAACTGGTCAATAACTGGTCTAAGATGTTCATTAGCTACTCTAATGTGGTCATTAACTGGTCTTTGCAGGTCTAGATGGCATATTAACTGGTCTAAGATAGTCACTGACTGATCTTAACTGGACTAAGATAGTCATTAGCTGGTCTAAGCTGTTCCACGAAGGTATAAGATGCACGTTTTCTGGTCTTGGATGGTCAATGGCTAATCTAAACTGGTCAATAACCAGTCTAAGATGTTCATTAGCTACTTTAATGTGGTCATTAGCTGGTCTAGACTGCATTATAACTGGTCTAAGATAATCACTGACTGATCTTAACTGGACTAAGATAATCATTAACTGGTCTAAGCTGTTCCAAGAAGGTCTAAGATGCACATTTTCTGGTCTTAGATGGTCAATGGCTAATCTAAACTGGTCAATAACCAGTCTAAGATGTTCATTAGCTACTTAGCTACTTTAATGTGTGGTTTTAAGCTGGCCTTACTTGTCTAGACTGCATATTAACTGGTCTAAGATGGTCACTGACTGATCTTAACTGGACTAAGATAGTCATTGGCTGGTCTAAGCTGTTCCAAGAAAGTCTAAACTGTACATTTTCTGGTCTTAGATGGTCAATGGCTAATCTAAACTGGTTAATAACTGGTCTAAGATGTTCATTAGCTGGGCTTACTAGTCTAGACTGCATATCAACTGGTCTAAGATGGTTACTGACTGATCCTGACTGGACCAAGATAATCATTAGCTGTTAAAAGCTGTTCCAAGAAGGTCTAAAATGCATGTTTTCTGGTCTTTTGATGGTCAATGGCTAATCTAAACTGGTCAATAACTGGTCTAAGATGTTCATTAGCTACTCTAATATAGTCATTAGCTGGCCTTAGCTGGTCTAGACTGCATATTAACTGGTCTAAGAAGGTCACTGACTGATATTAACTGGTCATTAACTGGACTAAGATAGTCATTAGCTGGTCTAAGCCGTTCCAAGAAGGTCTAAGCTGCACATTTTTTGGTCTTAGATGGTCAATGGCTATTTTAGACTGGTCCATACCTGGTCTAAGATATTCATTAGCTAGGCTTACTGGTCTAGACTGCATATTAACTGGTCTAAGATGGTTACTGACTGATCTTAACTGGACTAAGATAATCATTGGCTGGTCTAAGCTGTTCCAAGAAGGTCTAAGATGCACATTTTCTGGTCTTAGATGGTCAGTGGCTAATCTAAACTGGTCAATAACTGGTCTAAGATGTTCATTAGCTGGGCTTACTGGTCTAGACTGCATATCAACTGGTCTAAGATGGTCACTGACTGGACTAAGATAATCATTAGCTGGTATAAGCTGTTCCAAGAAGTTCTAAAATGCATGTTTTCTGGTCTTTCGATGGTCAATGGCTAATCTAAACTGGTCAATAACTGGTCTAAGATGTTCATTAGCTACTCTAATATAGTCATTAGCTGGCCTTAGCTGGTCTAAACTGCATATTAACTGGTCTAAGATGGTCACTGACTGATATTACCTGGTCATTAACTGGACTAAGATAGTCATTAGCTGGTCTAAGCTGTTCCAAGAAGGTCTAAGCTGCACACCTCTTGGTCTTAGATCTTCAATGGCTATTTTAAACTGGTCAATACCTGGTCTAAGATGTTCATTAGCTGGGCTTACTGGTCTAGACTGCATATTAACTGGTCTAAGATGGTTACTGACTGACCTTAACTGGACTAAGATAATCACTGGCTGGTCTAAGCTGTTCCAAGAAGGTCTAAGATGCACATTTACTGGTCTTAGATGGTCAATGGCTAAACTAAACTGGTCAATAACTGGTCTATGACAGTCATTAGCTAGTCTAATCTGGTCCAAAATGGTTATCAGATGGTTATTGATCCAAGCTGTCAGTAGCTGGCTGAACAGCTGCTAAGTTCCAAAATACAGCTTTACCACCTTAAACTAGTATAATCAGATGGTAGCTGCTCTGTTGTTGGTTAAACACAGGTTACCTAATGACAGGCTCAGACTACTGGAGCTAATGTCCAGTTTAGACAAACTAAGAACTATGGTATATTTTCCAAAACACAGATACCGGGTTAAGCTGCATATTCAAGCAGGAAAGACCCCAATGAGTCACATGCTCCTGCCAATGCTAACTTGTCAGCTGGGCTAAAAGACAGCTGCCAATCTCTAATGAGCAGCCAGAGTGGCCTGCGAGTGGCGCATCTGTTGTGGTTTTGGCATACACGGCAGAAATTGCCACAAAGAAAACTCCCATCCTTTTAAAAAACCATAAAAAGACCGCACTCTGCGCTGGAGGGAAAACAAGAAAAACGAAGAAAAACAAAAAACTGCTGGCTAAACATATTGTTATTGAATGGTAATGTCCATTTTCTGAGAAGTGTTGAAAAGGCGCCACAGATCTGATGTTTATGTGTCCAAGTTGAGGCCGATAGACTGATCACTATTATTAGTTGAGCACGGTTACAAGGCCACACAGATTTCTAAGATGGAGATGACTCGGCTGAGATATTGAATATGGTGTAATATCTTGTCATCTGGGCCCTGTGAGTCACATGTGAATTATGAATATGCAGTTGAAAACAGCATGACTACTCCACTGACTGTGATCCATGGGTCATGCCTACAGCACATTAATGCTATCCATTACTCACTATCAGCTCAAGCACAGGACCAGAAATAATCACAGCACACGTTTCTAGGTTCACTCTTTAAAGCCATATTATTTTCTTTCTTCTTTAAATTCATATGTTAGTCTTGTGTAAGGAAAAAAGAACACAATTAAAGCCGGTATGTGCTTAAAATATTTTCTCTCCACCATATGTCTCAAATTTCATACTTGCACGTATTGCTTTCTAGCGCCAAATTGTGTTTACATGTCAGTGATGTCTACTTTTATTGGTTCTCCTGCGCCACATTTAATGTAAACGTGAATTAAATTTGACAGATATTTGGATGGTTCTCATTCTGGTTTTCTAATCTGGAACCAGTAGTCTTAACATTCTGATTAATGTTTACTTTTGGGTTTGAGCAAAGTTATTTTAGTGTTATGTACTATTGTAGTTTTTATTAATATTTTAAATTCAATTTTCATTTTTATATTTAAAGTTTTCATTTAAATTTTAGGTGTGCATTAATTAATGAATTAATGAATGAATGAATTAATTAATTCTTTTTTCATTTATTTATTTATTTTCTGGAAATTAGCAGTCTATTAATATTTTAAATTTGATTTTTATTTTTATATTTTACATTTTGATTTTAATTTTAGGTGTGTATTTATTTATTTATTTATTTATTTATAATCTTGAAAACAGCAGTCTGAACATTCTGATAAATATTTACTTTTGGGTTCGAGAGAAGTTATTTTATTACTTTTTATATACTACTATAGTTTTATTAATATTTTAAATTTGCTTTTATTTTTATATTTTACATTTTGATTTTAATTTTAGGCGCGTATTTATTTATTTATAATCTTGAAAACAGCAGTCTGAACATTTTGATAAATATTTACTTCTGGGTTTGAGAGAAGTTATTTTAGTATTATTTATATGCTACTATAGTTTTATTAATATTTTAAATTTGCTTTTTATTTTTATATTTTACATTTTGATTTTAATTTTAGGTGTGTATTTTTTTTATTTATTTATAATCTGCAAAACAGCCAGTATTTACTAGCAAAATTGTTTAGTATTATTTATATACTATTATAGTTTTTATTAATATTTTAATTAATTAATTTATTTATTAATTTATTTATTAATCTGGGAAAGAGCAGTCTGAACATTCTGATAAACAATTATTTCTGGGTTTGAGCAATGTTATTTTAGTTTTATTGATATATTATTAAAGTTTTTATTAATATTTTAAATTGGTTTATTTTTATATTTTAAGTTTCGATTTTAATTTTATGCGTGTATTTATTTATTTATAATCTAGAAAACAGCAGTCTGAAAATTCTGATAAATATTTACTTTTCGGGTTTGAGTTATTGTAGTATTATTGATATACTATTATGGTTTTAATAATATGTTGAACTTTTTTTTAAGTTTTTTATTTTAATATTTTAAGTTTTGATATGAATTGCATTTATTTTATTTATTTTATTTAGAAAACGGCAGTCTGAACATTCTGATAAATGTTTACTTTTGGGTTTGAGCCAATTTTATTTTATTTTTTTGTATTATTTATATGCCATTATAGTTTTTATTAATATTTAAATGAGTTTATTTTTATATTTTTTTTATATTTTATTTTTTTGAATATTACCAGGTTTATATATTAATATTACTTAGGTTTTAGTTTTTATTTATTGTCAGTAATCTCAGCGACTGAACTTTTTATTTTATTTTATATCAAAATTAATTTGATTAACAAAAATATTATTAAGAATTTTTAGTTTTAGTTAATGATAAGCCTGGTTTGAGAATGTTCATGATGAAGGAACTTTCATTTTTCGGAAGCAGAAAGCAGATAATGAAATGAAGAAGCTGAGAATGTGATCCGAGTATGTCACAACCTAAATTCGAACCTGCATCCCTGTGACAACAGCTCTAATGTGTCACAAGCACTCCCCATAATGCCACAGCCCTGACCTTTTCTCTTATTCCAAACCATGTTTTCTCCTCCTTTCTTTATTGTTTTCTTCCCTCTCTCTCCCTTATTGCTTTGCGGTAGAGTGCATTAGCACAGGCGATTCCAAAATTGTGTAAAACCATTTCTGTTAGACATCAAAACAAACCAGAGTAAATGAGCTAACAGTGTCTGCCAACAGAAATATGAGAAAATACGAGTACGCTCGCTCTCTCAGTGATGGAGTACAGCAGATCCAAAGAAGTGTGCCTTGCTTTGAGCCCTGTAAGGCTGGCTGCGGTCCCTGCATGCTGTGTTAGCGAACAACGGTCCTGTAGCAATCCTATTCCGTCCCTCTCCATCCCTCCGCTCTGCTATAAAGAGATAACACACCACAATCCTGGCAAAACCGCTAATGGTGCTGTAAAACTTTCTTTCCCGACTGGCACAGACTCTCCAGTTCTGCAGGACGCATGGAGAATTCCCCTGTAATGATAATGCCAGTTTAAGAGTGAATACCACTGTGAACAATGGGAGACATTCAGCATGGACAGATACCACACAGATGCTGGTCCAGATTAAACACACCCTCAACATGCGGTGTGGGCGAGGACCTGCACTTTGTCATGAAGACTTTATGTGTGCGTGTCTTTGTATTTTACGGCTCTGTAAAGCAGATTCACATCAATGGACGAGAGAAAGAGGCTATAAACGAGGAACCGGGAGACAGACGTGATTGAAGGATGTCCAGCATTTTTACCAGCCCCAAATGCCCCAACTGCGTGAATTATTTCTAAATACCACAATACACATGCTTAAAATTGAAAAAACAAGCATCTGGTTTTTCTGGTGAATCTTGTTTACCAAAGTAATCTTACTGGTGAAAGCATTAGTTCACTGAAAAAAAAAATTATTTTTCTCACATAATTTACTCACCCTTATTTCATTTCAAATCAGTAGAATGATTTTCTTCCTTAAATGGAATAGAAAATAAGAATTTTTGAAGAATAGCCACGTCATGTTTTAATAAAATGAAATTGAATGAGAACTGGGGCTTTCAGGCTTCAAAAAGGAGGTAAAAGCACCATAAAAGCATCAAAAAAGTGGTCCATACAACTTGCACAACATTCAAATCAGTTGATGTCATATAATAACTTTATGTGAGGTACAAACCAAATTTTAAAGGGTTAGTACAGCCAAAACTGAAAACTCTGTCATTAATTACTCACCCCCATGTCATTCCAAATAAGACTATCTTTGAAACTTTTCTGACCCTGCATAGACTGCAACACAACTGACATGTTCAAGGCCCAGAAAGGTAAGAAGGACATCATTAAAATGTCCTTCTCTTCCAGACATTGTTGTCAGACAAGCCTGACACAGAAGAGAAGAAATTGTCGAAAAAATCGTTATTTTTGTTTTCTTTGCGCACAAGAAGTATTCTCACAATTTCATAAAATTACAGTTGAACCACTGATGTCATATGGTCTATTTTAACAATATCCTTACTACTTTTCAGGGCCTTGATTGTGTCAGTTGCACTGCTGTCTATGCGGGCTCAGAAAGCACTTTTTATTTATTTTTTTTATTAAAATATCTTAATTTGTGTTCTGAAGATGAACAAATGATACAGGCAGTGTTCATTTTGACTGTAAATTTTAATTCAGTCTTAATCTTTTGACTAAAATGCCCTTTAGTCTTAGTCATATTTTAGTCATCTGAATTGTTTTAGGTTTAGTCTATTTTTAGTCGACTAAATACCCACAATAGTTTAGTCGACAAAATCTACAGTACATTTAGTCGGCTGAAATCTAAAGGGTTTATTTACAGTGTAATGCATTTATTAAGCATTTTTCTAAAATGACCAAACTCACTGTATAGGTTTGATATTAAGGTTTTATCATGATAGACACAGATTTAATTGCTGTGACACGCAACGTGCCTTTATATTAAAATTAAATGAAACCACTTCTCATAAAGAAACAAGGACATGGTCTTCTTTTCAATGAAATGCCAATGGTTATATAGGCTAATTATGCATTCTGCCAAACAACTTGTTTACCACATTCTTTATTCTTTCAAGCAGACATATTTATTTATATAAATACATTTAGATGAATCTTATTAGGGCTACTAAAGTGATTAAGTCGAGCAGTGAGTGATTTGTCTTTCTTTTGTTGCTTAATTAACACCAATGCCACAGACAATAGCAACTAAATTCGGGCTGCTGTCCCTTTAAAACTGAATGCACGGATACAATGTACTAATACATGTCCCACAGTCTCCCAATTGTATAGGTTCACCTAAGACGTAACTGAGTGTATTTATGTGAATACTCTTCAAAACTGACAATTTTGTGTGTATTTTTCCTTTCATGAGACGCGAAAGCGTAGTCATGTTTTGTGTGAGAGGTGCTCCTTCGGTGTCTGCACTCAGAAAACTGGATTGAATTGTATTCTCTTTTGCGTCGTCAAATTTATCCATGTCTGCTCTTCTCTAACTCCCAGATATTGAAACGTTTTATGAGACCTGCAGCAAATGTATGCCAGTTTATGCCCAGCCGGACAGATCAATAGGCTATGATATGAGTTCAAATGCACATATCTAACCTCCTCATCAGGCAACAGATTCATTCTGAATGAACCTCTTCCCAAATCGTCCCTCCCTAACATTTTCATCTCATTTTTATTCGTTGCTGAAAATATCAATAGATTTTTGACATTCAAAATGAGTTTTTGCTTCGTTATCGTCTCGTTTTAGTCGTTTAAAAAAATGTTGTTGACGAAAATTATGATGAAAATGAATCGTCAACTAAATTAACACTGCTTACCAGTGTTGCCAACTAATTGTTAGGGGAAGTTGTTAAAGGAAGGTTAATTTGTTGTAAGAAGTTGCTAAACGAAGTTGTTATGTATGTAATTATGTAATTAAGTCGCAAAAATGTGTCATTATATAAAATCTAAGCAAAAGATATATTATATATGTTAATTTAGATTTGTTCATAACATAATATAAATACTAGGGCTGTCAAACGATTAATCGCGATTAATCGCATACAAAATAAAAGTCTGAGTTTGCCTAATAAACGTGTGTGTACTGTGTGCAATTATTATGTATATATAAATACAAACACATTCAGGTACATATATAAGAAATATTTACAAGTATATGCATTTATTATAATTTTTATATAATTTATATTATATATAAATACAAATATTTTTTACATAGATAACATATTTCTCTTAAATATATACATTAATTTATGTGTATATATACCGGTACACACGCATATATTAGGCAAACTCAAACTTTTATTCTGTATGCGATTAATCGCGATTAATCGTTTAACAGCCCTAATAAATACATTATATAATATTAAAATATAAATAACTGTATTTTTAAATACAACATTGAATAATTGAACACATACACATTTTTAACCATTACAATATATATGTATAATATAACATTATATATATATATAGATAGATAGATAGATAGATAGATAGATACACATTGTTTTTTTTAATTCAGTAACAAACTAGTACAACTACACATTCTGAGTTAGTAGTGTATTAGTACTTAGTTAGTATGCTACACTCTGTAAAAGTCTGTAAAAATAGGGCACAATCTACTGTTAATATGAAGGAATATTAAATATAAAGTGTGAAATATGAAGGAATTTGCACAGGTTTTTAACCTGCATTTTAAATTATCCATTGTATTTTTTTTTTTTTTTTTTTTTTTTTTTTGTGGAAATTGTGCCTTTTAATCATTTGAGTCACTTATCAAAAGTTGCTAAAAACTGCCAAATAAAATTTAAAAATAGCTAAATATGTTGCCAGGTGCTTTTGGAAGAAAAAGTTGCTAGGGTAGTGCAAAAAGTTGCTAAATTTAGCAACAAAATTGCTAAGTTAGCAGCACTGCTGCTTACAGGGTTGAAACGACATGAGGGTGAGTAATTAATGACAGTAGTTAGAGTAGTTTTAATTTTTGGGTGAGCTATACCTTTAAATTTTGGTTTGTTCCTCACAAAGCACTTGAGAAGAAATATAGTGCACAAGTCATGGTGCAATTTTGTTGCACCTTCTTGTATGCTTTTTCAAATTCATTATAAACAGCATCCAAAACTCAAAGTGTTGGTAAAAATCAATTCTGGCTCTTAGCAGGGTGCTCCTTCCTCTACTATCAGATCGGTGCTTTTCATATATCTCAGGGTTATGGGTCACAGCAGACAGGCCCTGCAGAATTCAGTACACCAATCACTTTAATCAAACATAATCCCTTTGTCATGCTGTGGCAATTTAAACTATAAGCTTTCATTGAGAATTCGGCACCCAGAGTCATCATGCCTTGACCTGACGCAGATAAATAACCACCCTGGTGTTTGGTTTCACACGCGCATGGCATGGTGGCACAGAGTGAGTTATCATCATCTAGAAATAGAAGCATAATTCTCTTTCTCCATGCAGGTGATGATTCAATCAAGCATCGCTTGATGTTTTATTCATCAGCCCCCCCACAGTTGCCTGAAGATGGAAACGCTGTCAGGATTGTGAAGGGTCAAATTGTGAGGCATTACACTAACACGAGTGCTACTCCGTCACCTTAAAGTACACACGATGTGCAGACTATATAGAGGTATTTAATTTTTAACTTTTGATTGTATGATGAACTGTGTAGACCTGTCAGAAAAGGCTGGTTCTTCTCAACATACAGTAGAACAAAAAGTTCCTTTCAACTGCCCTACAACAAAAGCTAAAACAGGTACGCTCTGCATAGTAAAATCTCAAACCACAAATGGAGTTCTCAAGGTGAAAAAGTTTAAAACGCACTCCGCACAATACATCTTTTGTCTTGTAACTCTGCTATTCTTTCAATATTTCAAGTCTTTGAGAATTACCCAATGACCAACTGTACAGTACTGTAATTCCACATCCATTACTCCTGCAGACCACCTAAGTAAGAGCAGACCCCAGAGCGGTAAGTGTACGTTAACCACGAGGACCACCAGTTCAGTCCATTGCGGGTGACATTTCCTTTCTCTGACCACAAGAATGCCCAGCATCTGAGAAACAGAGCGCATAACGGCTGGAGCCAAACACTCGTATTCATCAGCTCTTACTGTTTCAAGCTGTTTCAACTTCAATTCACGCTCACCGTGTCAAAATCGTGTTTCACAGTACATTCCATTTCATTATTCTCTTTCCATCTAAAGTGAGATGTGAAATCTGGTGTGGATCCTGAAGTACAAGCTGTCTTTGGCAGATTGCTCACTTGGTTTGCGGTCTGCTGGTGCGCACCACAGTTTGGAAAACCGCTTTCACACCGACTGAACGAAGCGAAGCGCTCTAGTGTGAAAGCGGTCTTTATCTCTCTTGCCTGCGTTATAAAAACCTGCACCACCACCGAAGCCAACATGACTCAACACGTAAGGCCGCTAGTCATTTTTACGGTCAACTTTAATAGAAATGGGTAGTAGCAGCGGTTAAGAGTGGGCAGGAGATCCAACAGTCTCTTCTAATGGACCATCTGGTTCTACTGAGCATCCAAAGGCACCAGGAAAAATATCGGAAGTGCTAATGTTTGTCGGTCGCGGACCTCACTCTACGGACACCTGGGGGAAATCAGGAGCTGCCAAATACCGCCCGGAAAAACAGCAAACAGTGTGATTTATCTGATTTGGGGTCAGCTTCCTCTTTGCTCAACAAAACTAATGGCTGTTAGTCGTTTGCCCGGGTGCTTGCTTCTGTTCTGTTGTTGTGGAGGAAACGTGCTGCTCGCCATAAACACCCTGCCATAAATAGGTCATTTGTGTCAGATATAATCAACTGGACAACATTTCGTGAGGAACTCAAATAGATGGTCAAATACGGAAATAAGACGGCCAGAGCAGTGGTTCTCCAAGCCTCTCTTGATTTAGCCAGGTTACACAATAGTGATCCTCTGTAATTACAGCAATTGTGTGGCTGCACATACAAGGCTAAATGTCTTGGCCTGGTGCATCATTATATCAATTACTTAGGCTTTTGGGAATCGTGTCTCTTATGTGTAATTACATATTTAGGCCATTATAGTCATTTAAGACAACAATATAATGTGGAAAAAAGAGGGTTAGTAAAGAAAACAACCCTAATGCTTTGTTAAAAAAACACATGTACTTACCTAATACTATGTGATGCACTGAATATGCTAGAGTTTAACTACAGAGGCCTGTACGGTATTATTAGCTGTTCAATGAAATACGTTGCTTATAACAAAAATTAGTTACTTAATGTTACAATGAAAATTAGAATGCATTGATTTGATCAGAAAGATTTTGAATACTTATTTTTTTTTAAGTCTCTCATTCTCGTCAAATTTGCTTTTATTTGATCAAAAATGCAGAAAAAAACAAATATTTTTTAAATATTGTTGCTATTTAAAATAATGGTTTACCATTTTAAAATACTTTAAAACATAATTTATTCCTGTGATGCAAAGTTGAATTTTCAGCATCATTACTCCAGTCTTCAGTGTAACATGATCCTTCAAAAATCATTTTAATATGTTGATTTATTATCAATATTGGAAACTGCTGCTTAATATTTTTTGGAACCTGTGATTTTTTTTCAGGATTCTTTGATGAATAAAAAGTAAAAAAAGAACAGCATGTATTTAACCCTGTATGGTACGCAATGTAATATCAACATTGGACATTTTAACAATATCAATAAACATTTTCATTATTTTTAAATGAAATTTTTTTTTCTTTTTTTTAAATTATGTTAAATTAATAAAAATGATGGTAAAGACTAATATCATTAGAAAATAGTTCTTTTTAACTTTTTATTCATCAAAGAATTCTTTAAAAAAGCATCACAGGTTCCAAAAAAATATATTAGCAGCAAAACGGTTTTCAACACTGATAATAAATCAGCATATTGTTAATAAATCAGAATGATTTTTGAAAGATCATGTGACACTTAAGCCTGGAGTAATGATGCTGAAAATTTAGCTTTGCATCATAGGAATAAATTAAATTTTAAAATATATTCACATAGAAAAGGTATTGTACATTTAAATAATATTTCACAATAGTACTGTTTTTTCTGGATTTTTAATCAAATAAATGCATCCTTGATGAGCAGAAAAAACATACTGATCCCAAACTTTTGAACAGCAGTGTATATAAATAATAAATGATGATGTACCAAATTTGTAAATAATGGTCATTTATAGTGTTGTGTGTGCTAACAGTGCTAATGCAAAAATGATAACCCCAATTTGAATCAACAATGTATAAAAATTATAAACAATGCTCAGTTAAAAAAAGACATTTTTTAGCATTTAGAAATTGTCATGTCTTTTCAAAACTGCTACAGACCCAAATTTCAGTCTGTTTCAGTTTCTAAGAAGGTCACAGATGTAGCCAGCGTATTCCCAGGCACTGAATGCTTGTTTGAACAAGAAATCTTTTGAAAGAAAGCAAAATTTGCCAAGGTTGGATGCTACAGCATGGCCACGCTCCATTCATTTATTTATCATTATTGAATCAGTGAGACCTTGTTACTTGGACCTTTTCTTGGGATGGGGATGAAACAAGAGCAGGACAGCCCTGAATGAAAGCTATTTGTGCCACAGAAGTAATCTTGTTGGAACCTGTAGCTTGAAGGATGGGTTGTGAAGAACTGGCTCGCCGGTTTTAAAAGCCTGCCTGTCAAAAGATGGAGGAATAGCGAGAGACTTGCACTCCCACGTTGCATGCAAAGACACATACGTTCACTCATATACACAGAGAAATGTCAATACCCCGAGGCAGTACTGGAAGAACTCCCAAAACTGAGCTGAGAGATTAAGTTATGCAATATCACACAGAAAGGCGGCTGAATGGATAGACAGTTTAACAGAATGATATATACACTGATCAGCCACAACATTAAAATCACCTGCCTAGCATCATGTAGGTCCCTCTTATGCTGCCAAAACAACTCTTATGCGTCGAGACCTCTAAACTTGTCCTGTGGTATCTGGCACCAAGACATTAGCAGAAGATCCTTTAAGTCCTGTGAGGTGGGGATTGCATGGATTGAATTTGTCGGTCCAGCACATCTCATAGATGCTCAGTTGGACTGAGATTTCGGGAATTTGGAGGCCAAGGATGGATGGATGAATAGGTGGATAAATTAACAAAATGCAGTCAAACTTACTAGGACTGACAATCTAGGCAAGTGAGTTTCGGGTTGTGCCTGCAGCAGTTTCTTTCCTCTAGCTTTCTCAGCATGAAGGCGTACGCTTGCATTTTCAGAGAAAACATGTTGAAATATCAGTTTAACTTAGTGTCACCCTTGCTTACATTTAGAAAAGTGTCCATCAAAAACTTAAAACCTCCAATGAGCACACCGGTGCCTCGAAAACCAACTCAAGCAGAAATCACGCAAGCCTGTTGGGCTTAAATAACACAAAAAGTGACAGAACATACGCCACAGGAAAAAAAAGAAAAGGAGTGTCAATTACAAGCCCATAAATGGCAAAGCTAAAGATCTCCATCTCAGTCAAGACAAGGCTTCTAGTGTTAACTATGCAGGACATTACTTTCTCTACTATGAAATAGTGAAGGCAGCTTCCTCTTGTCTCTTGCAGACAGACGGTTAAATTGCTACTCTCAGAGCTGACTAGGTCCAGCAGGGAAATCAGCCTCTGGGCTACATGTCTCATGCTTAGCTTCTAAACCCTCATTTCCGTAGGCTTCATCACCGGACTTCCCGAAGCACACACTCACAGCCACTGAGACAGAGATTGTTACGCAACTTCTGTTTCTGAAAGAACAAGGCAAACAGTACTCAAATCACAAAATTAGTGAATCGTTGAGTCATTCATTCAACAGATTTATTCAAACAGCTGAATGATTCAGTAATGAAACACTGTTGTTTTGCTATGGTTCAGCTGCAGTTCAGCTGTGGCTTTGTTTAAAACTATTTTTGTTATAGTTTTAATAGCAACTTCTTGTTTATATGACTGTTTTATAAAATAAATATCACATGCAATTGTACTGATATTTGGAGAAAAAAACTGTACTCCTTGTGTGATGTTAACTATATCAGATGGTATCAACAGAAAAGACATAAAAGTCATACAGGGGCATTTTGCCCACTTATCCTGAGTTTTGGGGGAATTCTAAATGTATTTAATCAGACTATCAGTGAAAGTGTGAACTCTAAATGCGTATGTGCAGTAGTCTCATCTCATAGTGTATGCGTGCACTCTCTAGGTGATTTCTGGTTTGGTTTTTGCGATATACTCGATAATGTCAAAATGCATATCATTTAAATAAAAATTATGATATTATCATAGACTTTATCACAAACCCTAACGAAAGCTGCTTGTTTTCCAACCTGATCTCTTGACAAAAACGTTCCTTGGGTTTTTGCAAGATGCGAAATATGTACCTCTATGTACGTTTTGTGACAATGTGAAATGTTCACTGAGTGGCGCTAAAATAGTGTTTTTTTTTGTTTTTTCCGGAACAGATAAACGTACATGTGGTACTTTTTAGTTCTGACTTGAAATGTCCATTAAGTGGCGCTATAACTCTAATGCTCCGTGATATTTTAAAATAACGTACCATCAACACTACACCTAAACCTACCCGACAGTATGAACAAAAAACAGATGTGACGTAAAAGTGGAATCACCAGCGTGCCGTTTTAGCTTTAGCTCTTTCATCATAAGTCATGTTTTTCACAGGATTCATAACCAAGGAGTCCACATCCTAAGTACAATTCTGTGCCGGCTGAGCTACCGAGCAAACTTGTTACGTCTGGAAATCGAAACATACAGAGCTGTAATCATAACTGTGTACGAAAATAATTACAAAGTGCTTGTTGTTTTACAAACTCTAGTGTTCATTTCTATTGGAAACTGCAGTGATATGTACTTACTGGTACGTATTTCAGATCTTGTGAAAAAGTTCTCACAGGTACGTTTTTGTCATGAGATCAGGTAGTTGTTTTCCCATTTATTCACTGACATCTCTCCTGTCCCTGTGTTGAGATAAACTGGGAGTAAGTGAAAAGGCACTTCCTTTAGCTTGAAGCTTATTAATTTCACTTTTGGTGTGAAAGAGTCTTTACACTTGCCAAAAATATAACTTTTGGGTTTTTTGTTATTAAAAAACAAACAAGCAAGCCCAGCCCATGTGACAAAATTAACACACAGAAGTAATGTAATGCAGTACGTTCCATGAAGAGTAAATAAGTAATGCAATTAGTTACTTTTTATGAATAGTTACTTTAATGCATTACTTTTTAAAGCAACTTTCCCTAACACTGCTTACTACATATTATTATAAATGAAAATCTGTTAGATACAAAAGGAATGTGGGAAAAATTGGATTTATATTATATATTATACTTGATCAGTATACTTCCACCCCATTCAGTAACCCCCCAATAACTCCCAATAACTTCTTCCTTTCTCCCTCTCTACTGCTTTGTCAACATAAAGCGCACAGTCTCAAAAAATAAAAGGTAAAGGAAAATTTAATTTATTAGTTCATTACTGTCAGACATCTTAAAAGGTTGCGCTGTCTACGTTAACTGTGGCGGTGACCAATGACGGTTATAAAATGATGTGCTAGCGCTCTGAACGAGGTGAGAACAGTCATTAAATCAAGTGGATTGATTAATGCCCTGTTGAAGAGAGAATCCATTCTGTTTCCCTACAGGACCCAATGTGCGTGTGGTCACAGGTCCAGTGCTAAGTCAATTTGATACAGCTCCCTCTGCTGGTCATAGGATGAAACAATGACAAGAACAATGAAAGTCAAGCCAATACAGCGTCCACACACATCTATCTATCTATCTATAACTAACAGACAGAGAGTGTTTCTGATTGGCTCTATTTTTAGAAGCTTGGATTTCTCAAGACATTTATTTCAGTGATATCTGTCAGGCTGAAGGGCCATTTTATGCGTGCAATATAAAAATCAATGGCAGCACCTCTCCAGCATTCACTCTACTTGAAGTCTAACAAAACATAAAATAAATAAGCGAATAAACATGTCTTTAATGTATCACGGCTGCTTCTCCAGGAGGAAATCATAAAGCATGCAAAAGCAGCAGGCCTGCTAGGCTCTGACAAACACCGATTCGCTCATGCAGACCCAAAAACTATCCGTCCAGATATTAAGATTCACCACATTATGTTTCATCTCTCCCTCTCTCCGGCTGATATGGTAATAATACACCATCTCCTCTCTCAGCCTACCCCTCTTCAATTAATTCAAATCCAATTAACTTTCCCACTAGCTTAACGAATGACTAATTCAATTTAGACAAAACAAATAAGCATTGGATGGCGCCCTTATCATCGCTTCCGTGACATTCTTTTTTTCTCCCGAATCGGCGTCTAGCTCTGAAAATCTGCGGAGGCTGAGGTTTATTGATGCCCCGTTATCTCGTTAAATCAAATCAGTGTGACATCCAATGTAAACCTGAGTCGATAAGGATCAACACGCGGGAACATCGCCAACGTGCGCACATGCACAAGCGACCACACAACAAAAACTTCACACGCTCCTCCAGGGCGAACAAGTCATGGCATTTGACAGCAAGGGTTTTGGTAGTGTGAGTCACTGACAGCGTAAATCCTTGCAAAACCGCCAATCTGTTTTATTAGATACCTGCAGTTATCGTCGTAAAGTTGTTTACATGCTCCTGTCTATTTCATACACGCCTCAGGCGTCAAGCCTATTTTCAGGCTACAATACGTCTAATTCATAGGCGTTTCTAGAGCTTATTTAGAGAGCCCGTATAGTAGATGAATGATGTCAGCTCCCACAGGTGTCCTAGTAGTGTAACCACAGGTGTACTTCATCATGTAATGCTAACATTCCACAACCACAAAGTGTCACATTATTTTTGGTCTGTATTTTAAACATTTTTTGTCTTTTTTTTTTGGTTTTTGATGAAAAGCTTCTTTAAATTTAGTCAACCGCAAACTGTCACATTATTTTTGGCCTCTATACTATCTGAACTGAGCTGGATAATGACATCACTGAATTCTGCCTTAACTGACAATTGAGTGTTTACTGTTGTCCTTTTGCATTATTGACACACTGTTTCCAATTTAATACTGTAAAGCTGCTTTGATGCAATCTGTATTGTTAAAAGCTCCATAATTAAAGGTGACTTGACTATTTTAAACTTTTTTTTTTTTTTGGTCAATTCATGAAAATGCTCTTTAAATTTAGTCACCTGCAAAGTGTCACATTATTTTTGGTCTGTATTTGAAACATTTTTCAAATATTTTTTGTTTGTTTGTTGGTTTGTTCAAACTTTTTGGTCTTTTTTTGGTCATTTGATGATAAGCTTCTTCAAATTTATTAAACCGCCAACTGTTACATTATTGTTGGTCTGTATTTTAAAATTTTTTCAAACTTTTTGGTCTTTTTTTTGTCTTTTCATGAAAAAAGGTCTTTAAATTTAGTCACCTGCAAAGTGTCACATTATTTTGGTCTGTATTATATTATATTATCTGTATTATTATTTTTGGTCTTTTGGTCTCACCTTATTTTTGGTCTGTATTTTACATATTTTCAAACATTTTTTTTTTTTTGTTTGTTTGTTGGTTTGTTCAAGCTTTTTGGCCTTTTTATTTGGTCATTTGATAATAAGCTTCTTTAAATTTAGTCAACCGCCAACTGTCACGTTATTGCTGGTCTGTATTTTAAACATTTTTCAAACTTTTTTTTGTCTTTTCATGAAAAAGGTCTTTAAATTTAGTCACCTGCAAAAGTGTCACATTATTTTTGGTCTGTATTATATTATATTATCTGTATTATTATTGTAACATTTTTCAAACTTTTTGGTCTTTTTTTTGGTCATTTGATGATTAGCTTCTTTAAATGTAGTCAACTGTAAAGTGTCACCTTATTTTTGGTCTCTATTTTAAACATTTGTTTGAACTTTTTAAAAAATTAAATGAAATTTAATTTAATTTAATATATATATATATATATATATATATATATATATATATTGGCCTTTCGAGGATGAGGTTATTTAAATTTAGTCAATATATTTTATTGCCATATTCATACATTTTTGTCAATTTTACTCTGACTTTTTTTTTTTTTTTGGTCTTTTGATGAAATGCTTCTTTAAATTTAGTCAACCGCAAAGTGCCACATTATTTTTGGTTTTTATTTTAAACATTTTTCAAACTATTTATATATTATGAACATACCAATATTACTATGTTTATGTTGTAGAAAACATGAACAAACACACAGATTTCATACATTCAGTTCAAGATGATCAATCTCCAACAGACAAATCATTAAACAACAATACTTGAATTATTTGTTACCTATTTGAATGAGCTGAAGTTAATTATAAAGATGTAGATTTAATAGCTGCGAAAAAGTGTGATATAATACAGAAATATTTCTAAAAACTAAAAAAATGGAAATCGAAGCTTCTAAAATATCATTTAAAGATGGATCCGTCATTTTTCTGCAATGCCCGATTGATTTTAAGATTGTAAGATAAAATGCAAGATTTTTGACTGTGTTTACAGTTAATATACTTAGTTAGGTAGTTACAGCTACCGAAAAACTATTACTACGAAGTTATTAGAATAATGTATGTTCTTTGAATTCATTCTCACATACCACAGTGGTGCAAAAAACATGACACATTGGACAAAGGTTAAAAAAAAAAAAGTTTAAAAAATACTCTTTGTAAAAAAAATGTTTTGCCTGTATCCTTTTAAATAAGTGCTAATTGGTTTAGTATTATGAAAAGACACAATTTTAAGACTTGAAAGACTTTAAGACTAAAGTTCTTTTACCGGCCATTGCACATTTTTTGAAAAACAGATGTATGCTAATTCCATTTATTTGAATAGAAATGTCAGCGAACCAAGAGTCAACAAACGCAATGCAAGAAATATTCCTCTGAGCCACATCAGCTCATAATCAGGTAAGGGGCTGATCCCGCCTTAAGACTGAAATCCTAGAGGCTCCGCTGGTTTAATTCCTACTGTACTGCAGCGATAGTGACAGATCAGCCCCTCGGCCTGGATTGAAAACTCATAATTAACCTCATCTTTGGTACGAGGAGCGGGTCAGCCTGGCCTCTGGTTCGGCATACGACTGATTGATAGCAGCTCTGCTTGAGCTCTCCAGGCTCTGATCAGATTTACTGTGTGTAATTGAAGGTTGGACTGAAGTACTTCCTCTGACCGCGACCAAGAGGGTTTCTGCCACCAGGTCTCCTCAGAGCCAAAAAGCGGTGAGTGATTTGTGAGGTGAACTTCCATTGCTCTGAAAAGTGCCTTTACGGCGACTCGGCGTATACACGTATGAAGGAAATCCAAGAGTACAATGCTTTTACACATCGGAACAAAGTGGCTCATTCATACAGAAGCTCGATGAGGTGAGCTCATAAATAAAAGAGGGATGAGAGCGAGGGAGGGAAAAGCGACCTCTCCATTGAAAGGCGGCGAGGGAACGGTGTTTGCTTTCCAGCGGAAGACAAGTACATACAGGAAATGCCCCACGGCTTGACATGCGTTTTTGTACAGCCGCTAAGCCTAAGAAAACAAAGAGAAGAAAATGCCATGAAAGAATACAAGACAATGGAAAGATCATTCCTGACACACGCCTGTCCTTTAGGGACGCGACGGTTGTGAAGGAAAACACTGCGAGAAAGACAACAGACCAGGCTATGAATGGCCTCTCTTTTAGTTCTTCCCGCAACTCCTGTTGAATAAGTCAGGCCTGTCAAAGATAAGATTAATAAAACGCAGACGGGCCTGCAACTCACATTGGAGAGAGTGGCGGCGTGATTTTTCCGACAGGTTGCTGTCTGCTGGGGCTTTGCTCTGATCTTCAGAAGCCGTTGGAAGCGATTCGTTGAGGTTTGACTCGGCCGGCTGGATCCTGAATCATCAGCGGCAATCTCCTTTTATCCAGATCTGACCTCTAGTAAAAACTCTCTGCTGCTGGTTTATATGACCTGACTGTGTAGTTTCAAACAAAAGATGGATAGTGTTATGCAACCAGTGTTGCAACAGAAGGAAAACACGGGTGGTCTGCGTTCGGTCATCAATATCTTATTCATAAAATGAACAATGGTTTGTTAATTTCGCTGATAACCAGTGGTTGTATAACCACAGTGGCTTTACGTGTAAAACACTTCGACCAAACTGTTTAAATCAAATTTTAGGTTGCATTATGTTGGGAAGTGTGTAAATAAGCCACATGTAGTTGAGGTCAAAAGTTTACACCTTGCAGATTCTGCAAAATCTTAATTATTTTACTAAAATAAGAGGGATCATACAAATGCATGTTATTTTTTTATTTAGTACTGACCTGATTATTTTTTATTTTTTTTTATTTAGTGATAGTTGTTCATGAGTCCCTTGTTTGTCCTGAACAGTTAAGCTGCCTGCTGTTCTTTAGAAAAATCATTCAGGTCCAACAAATTCTTTGGTTTTACAGCATTTTTGTGTGTTTGAACCTTTTCCAATAATGACTGTATGATTTTGAGATCCATTTTTTCACACTGAGAACAACTGAGGAACTCATATGCAACTATTACAGAAGGTTCAAACGCTCACTGATGCTTCAGAAGGAAACATGATGCTTTAAGAGCCGGGGGGTGAAAACTTTTGGAATTTGAAGATCAGGCTAAATTGAACTTATTTTGTCTTTTGGGAAACATGCAAGTATCTTCTGTAGCTTCTGAAGGGCAGTACTATATGAAAAACAAATGATTTTTAGGCAAAATAAGAAAAATGTACACATCTTCATTCTGTTCAAAAGTTTTCACCCCCCCCGGCTCTCAACGCATCGTGTTTCCGTCTAAAGCATCAGTGAGCGTTTGAACCTTCTGTAATAGTTGCATATGAGTCCCTCAGTTGTCCTTAGTGTCAAAAGATGGATCTCAAAATCATACAGTCATTGTTGGAAAGGGTTCAAATACACAAAAATGCTGAAAAACCAAAGAATTTGTTGGACCTGAAGGATTTTTCTAAAGAACAAACTTTTAAACGGGGTCATTTTTATAAATTCAACTATTATTTTCTCTTGTAGACTACATGTAAACATCTTTTTTGTGAAATAACTTATTCAGGTCGGCACTAAATAAAAAATAATATGTATTTTGTATGATCCTTCGTATTTTGGTAAAATAATTAACATTTTGCAGATTCTGCAAGGTGTATGTAAACTTTTGACTTCAACTGTATATAACAGAACATCCGTAACTGGAGAATAGAGAGGCTAAAATATTGCTAAATTCATGGCTGGAGCCTCAAGTCAAAAGAGCCACTATGGTCTTTGTAATAATAAGGTTCCTAGAAAAGTAGTCTGTAGGATGATGCGGGATGAATTACGCTCAGAAATATGATACTTAGGGGTTTAAATCCTAAGTATGAGCAATTGCAGTAGTGATGGCTGTGTTTGCAAACACATCTAAAAAGACAGAACAAAGAGAGGTGAAGACAGAGATGGAAGTGCATATCCACATATTGAGCAGCTCTATATATCATATCAATCATTATTCAAATGACACGAGAAAGACAGATAGACGATGATATGGGAACAAACATACAGTGTACAACTGATCATTGCTATGGTGATAAGAGACATAATTTTAGTTTATCTTCTGTGAGGCATTTTTCAATAGACACCTGAACACAAACATAGGGCTTAAAGGGAACATTCACCTAAAATTAGAATTCTGTCATTAATTACTCACCCTAATGTTGTTCCAAACCCGTAAGACCTTCTTTCGTCTTCAGAACACACATTTTAGCATTCGACTGCTGCTTTTCCTATGTTTTTCTATGTAATTGTGCTACATAGCCGTGTTTGATTGCTGCACTTGTGTCTTGTGTCTTTGTTCTTTGTTTTTGCACAAGTTAAAAGCAGTTCAACAACAACAACCACAAAAAACACGCCAGACAGTTTTATTGTCTCACTTTTTTAAAGTCAAAAACAGGTTCTGTGTGAATGGCTTCTCCAGACTTCCTTTATAATGGCAAACACAAAAGGTGAATGTGTGAAGAATATCCCGGTTATTCTTTAAAATATAATAGAAATGAATGGGGACTGTCATATGACAGAATCTCACATCTTTCACTAAACAAATCATTCTTTCAAATCATTAAACTGGTCTAAATTATTTGGTTATTATCTGGTCTAAAGACATGGAATTGGAATACAGAGATATACAGGAATACGTACAGGAAACTTTATAATACTTTTATGATGCTTTTGTGCCTTTTTAAAGGTTTAAAGCTCATTTCCTATTCATTGTATATGGTGCAGACAGGACATTCTGCAAAATATCTCCTTTTGTCTTCCTCAGAAGGAAGTCATGCGGCTTTAGAATGACATGATGGTGAGTTAAAGGAGAAGTCCACTTCCAGAACAACAATTCACAAATAATTTACTCACCCACTTGTCATCCGAGATGTTCATGTCTTTCTGTCTTCAGTCGTGAAGAAATTATGTTTTTTGAGGTAAACATTTCAGGATTTTTCTCCATAGAATGGACTTCATCGGTGTCCCGATTTTGAACTTCCAAAATGCAGTTCAAATGCAGCTTCAAAGGGCTCTAAATGGTCATTTTTTTCGGAAAATAAAACTTTGTATACTTTTTAGGCACAAAAGCTAGTGTAGCACAGGCTCTGGGATGCGCGTTCACGGCGCTACGTACTCGAAAGGTCACACGGAATGTAGGCAGAACTACGGACTGAGTGTTTACAAAGCGAAAGCGCAAAGACTAAGAAAGTGCAAGTAAGTCAAACGCTGTTTACAAACAAAAAGGTACAACGACGTCGGTCGATTCTGAAGTTGCAGGAGAAAATAAGATGGAGTTTTTTGCCATTCTCTACCTTTTTGAACCAGAGTACACAGACGATGAACTTAGACATGATTCGTAGTAGTGATGGGAAGTTCGGATCATTTTACCGACTTGGACCTTTGAGTCTCGTTCAGCAAAATGAACGGATCTTTTTTCGAGTCATTTCGTTCATTTTAGCAAAATATAATTAAAACATTACGTGTTACTTCCCTAACACATCGACTGCTTACACAAACGCTGATCACAATACAAACAAGACAAAACTATAATGCTATAAGAAACAGAAAAGATTAATTCATTGTTTACCTTTAGTCTTTAGTCTATGATTAGCTCACCTCACCTTTTATCTGACAAGTTAAGAGTGTGACAGCCCCATAAGATGAACGAACGACTCAAAACAGGTGAACTAATTCCAGTACAGAACCTAATAGGAGGTTGCGAATGCAACTCACTCCCCGAGACGACTCGTTCTTCTCGAGTCACATTAAAGATTTGTTCAAAATGAACGAATCGTTCAGGAACGACCCATCACTAATTCGTAGCATCATGGACGCGCATCCCAGAGCCTGTGCTACACAAGCTTTTGTGCTCAAAAAGTATGCAAATCTTTATTTTCTGAAAAAATTTGATCGTTTCACTAGATAAGACCCTTCTTCCTCGGCTGGGATCATTTAGAGCCCTTTGAAGGTGCATTTAAACATTTTGGAAGTTCAAAATCGGGGCACCAATGAAGTTCATTATACGGAGAAAAATCCTGAAATGCTTTCAAAAACCATACTTTCTTTACAACTGAAGACAGAAAGACATGATCTTGGATGAAAAGGGGGTGAGTAAATTATTTGTAAACTGTTGTTCTGGAAGTGGAGTTCTTCTTTAATAAAGACTCTGAGGCACATTTAAGCCTTCAAACAACCACACACACACTGTATTCATGCAGTCAGTTCCTGTGAACTATTCCCGGGGGGGGGGGGACAGGTCTCACGACAAGCACCTGGCTGACAGAATGCGTGACCTTTTATTCTTAACGGAGCGGTTTGGTTGTGGTGCCGCCACTCTTCAGAACACCGGCCTCCACTTCCTAATAGCACGCTCAATTGACCTTCACATAATCAGGGGAGTCATCCGAGCTTCCAGCAGTACAGCTTCACTGCACTCATTACACAAACCAAAGGCTTCTGCTTTTAACTGTCGTTTCTTCTGGCAAAAACTGTGCAACACTCAACTTCCGTTTGACCGACACGTTTGTGGGTTCATTCCGGTTGTGATGGAAATCTACGGAGAGGAAGGAACGCTAGACATTGACAGAAAGGTGGAGAGAGGCCAATATGCACTGCTTGAACTCAGACAAACCTGTCATACCGTGTATGACCAGTAGATGGCAGTGTTAAGTCTGTTCAGTCTGTTACAGTGGTGAATCTCTCTAGACACTTCGGATCGTGGTTTGCTGAGACACAGCCACAAAGGAAAAGCGAGTTTTATGAAGGGAATCATCCAGGCAGATATCTTTCCTGTCTTTAAAACGATCAAGTGATTAAGCTTTTTATATATCGGCTGAAGCAAACTGCTGCGCACACAGACAGACAGACAGACAGCAGTCAGTGAGCAGACAGATAGTCTGACAGGCTCTAATGGCTTCAGAGTCAGCAGTTATTTACTCTCGCCATCGACTGACTCGCTTATTTTAGACAGCCAAATCAATCTTTCTCCTGCCAAGCTGGCACAAGTAGCGCAGACAACTTGGATGTTTCATGGAAGGTGCAAATCATCAGCTTATGAAAATAAACACATTTTTTCCACAATATTGTTTGCTTACATAGAGCTATAGGAATGTTTTACACATTTCGAATGTATATATTTGCTTACACTACCTTTCAAAAGTTTGGGATCAGTAAGATGTTTTTTAAACAAGTCTCTTAAGCTCATCAAGGCTGCATTTATTTGGTCAGAAATACAGAAAAAACAGCAATTATGTGAAATATTATTACAATTTAAAATAACTGTTTTCTAGTTTAATATATTTTCAAATATAATTAATTCCTGTGATGCAAAGCTGCATTTTTAGCATCATTACTCCAGTCTTCAGTGCCACATGATCCTTCAGAAATCATTCTAATATGCTTCATAATTTATTATTATTTTTATTATTATCAATGTTGGAAACAGTTGTGCATAATATTTTTTGAAGCCTGTGATTCTTTGATGAACAAAAGAACAAAAAAGAACAGCATTTATTCAAAATAAAATAAAAAATTCTAACAATACTAGTCTTTACTATCACTTTTTATCAATTTGACACATTATTGCTGAATTGAATTAGTAATTTCTTTCAAAAAAAGAAAGAATAAAAATTTCCTAAGCCCAAATTTTTAAACTGTAGTTTATATTGTTACAAAATATTTCTATTTTAAATAAATGCTGTTCTTTTTCACTTTTTACTCAAAGAATCCTGAAAAATGTATCACATTAATCTAATAATGTATCTAATAAATCAGCATATTAGAATGATTTCTGAAGGATCATGTGACACTGAAGACTGGAGTAATGATGCTGAAAATTCACCTTTACATCACGTGAATAAATTACATTTTATTGTATATTAAAAATAGAAAACAGTTATTTTACGTTGTAATGATATTTTAAAATATACCACTTTTTTTCTGTATTTTTGATAAAATAAATGCAGCTGTGATTAGAATAAAATACTTAAACCTAAACTTTAAAAAACAAAATCAGTAAGATTACAAATCTTACTGATCCATTTGATACATTTTTAATATGCATCCACGGTTTCATATATTCATCTACTGCTGATGCACAGAGTTTAACACATCACTCCTTCTCTCATAAGCATAAGCAGATCCGCATTTTCCACATGGGAAAATCTTCAGTCAGGAGTGACTGAGCTTATTTTCCTGTTAGTATGACTCACAGGCTTTTACCGAATAATCCAGAAACAAAGTAATCTCTCTTATTTTACTGAATTTCCCCTGAGGGATCAATAAAGTCCATCTATATGTCTATCCACATCACAGCAGCGGTATGAATCTTGACACATCTCATTCCCTCGGGACTAACGTGAGGTGGCTACAAGATGTCTGACATCCCCCAGGGATCATGTATATAAATAAAAGATCGCACTGCTGCTGACAAAGGGATTTTGACAAATCAGTACACTTTTAGGGGTTAAATTAAGAAGATGATATTAATTTCATGGATCAGTCTCATGGAAACATGTTTATTTTGCATTTCACTCAATGATAATGATGATGATAGCAATAATACTTTTAAGAACCACTAAGATTTAAAGATTAAGATTACTTTGGGGTGTAATGTGACTGGGACATTTTGTGGGATTCACCCTTATGTCAATTTAGTAAGACTGCTTTCACTAAGAACCTAAATGTAAATTTAATTGAACAGGCCGGCTCTGACTCATGTCTCTAACAGGAGTTTTAATGGGCTGAGGAGCTGAGTGAAGGTCATAAACAGGTTGACCTTTGGCAGAGCCACACGCACATACTCTAAATTATATATTAGGGGCCTAGATATTGGTTTCCACCCTCCTTACTAATTTTATTTTACTGTCACAGTGGAGGAACAAAGGTCAATGTTTCACAGACCATCTGTCAGGATGCAATCTTTACATCATTTTGAAACCCTTTCTGTCTGATAGACATGTTCTACATGACCTGCGTAAGTAAGGCCACCTGTGGGAGAATACATCCAGTATCATTTAGGATCTTTCAGCAATAAAACATACAGCAAACAAGCTTCTTATTCACTAACCATATGTAATCCACCTCAGCAAAAGTGAATTGAAATAGCACCGCTGCGTATTAAGTCACTGTCATTCTTTTTCAACATGTTTTCTTTCTATGCAAATGAGTCTTCTTATTATAGACTCTGCCTTATTCACAAGTAAACACTGTTGCAAAAAAAAAAAAAGGAAACAAAACAGCATAAAGCAAAAAAGGCAAAGTAAAACAAAACTGCACAGCAAAACAGCAGAAAAAAACGCATAAAACAAAACAAAACCCTCATGTCCTCTGAACAGTTCATCCTGTCGGGAAGCTTTCTGAACCCCAAACACAGCTTTGCGGAGGCAGCCATCTGAGTGCTTCTTCACTGCAGGTGTAATGAAGAGGTCGAGAGAAGGAGAGTGGAGGTAATGAAGTGGCTTTGAGCGGCGCACAGAACCCGAGCTCTGTTCATCAAGTAGATCACTAGTCCTGGGCCATTACAGATACATTAGACCAAAAGTGGATGATAGGAGATGGGGTAAAATCTCAGGGTGAAGGGTGAACAGCATCTAGTATAATAGCACAGTATTTCTGATGTTTCCAGGTTCTATTTATGGAGTGTTCAACAAGATTTTGGGTGTAATCTCAGTCTGCTTCAGTCATTGAAACATTAACATTTACGCATTTACGCGAAATCTTCCTGAAGCTTCTTAAAGGAGAAGTCCACTTCCAGAACAACAATTTACAGATAATGTACTCACCCCCTTGTCATCCAAGATGTTCATGTCTTTCTTTCTCCAGTCGTGAAGAAATTGTGTTTTTTTAAGAAAACATTTCAGGATTTTTCTCTATATAATGGACTGCAATGGTGCCCCGAGTTTGAACTTCCAAAATGCAGTTTAAATGCGGCTTCAAACGATCCCAAATGCGGTTGTAAAAGATCCCAGCTGAGGAAGAAAGGTCTTATCTAGCAAAACGATCGGTTATTTTCATTAAAAAAATACAATTGAAATACTTTTTAATCTCAAATGCTCGTCTTGTCTTACTCTCCCTGAACTCTGTGTATTCTGGCTCAAGACAGTTAGGGTATGTCGAAACACTTCGAGCATATTTTCTCCCTCAACTTCAAAAATCTTTTCAAAATCATCCTACATCGCTGCAGAAGTTCCAACCCAGTCTTTGAAAAGTGAACATGCAAAGAAGATCAAACACCCTTAACAAAAAAGGTAAAAAACAGCGATATAGGGCGATTTTGAAGTTGAGGGAAGGATTCTTTGATGAATAAAACATTATAAAGAACAGCATTTATTTAAAATAGAAATATACACTACGGTTCAAAGTTTGGCCAGTAAATTTTTTCTTTATTTCTTTCTTTGTTTGTTTGAAGAAATGAACACTTTTATTCAGCAAGGATGTGTTAAACTGATAAAAAAGACTTAAACTGTTAGAAAAAAAATTATATTTTGAATAAATTCTGTTCTTAACTTTTTATTCATCAAAGTATCCTAAAAAGTATCACAGGTTCCAAAAAATATTAAGCAGCAGAGACTGGAATAATGGCTGATGAAAATCCAGCTTTACATCACAGAAATAAATTATATTTTTAAGGATATTAAAATAGAAAACTCTTATTTTAAATTGCAATAAAATTTCATAATATTAATTTTTGTCTCTGAATTTTTGATAAAATAATTAGATCTTTGATGAGTATAAGAGACCTTTTAAAAAAACATAAAAAATCTTACTGATCCCAAATTTTTTAACAGCAATGTATCTTTTTTATATCATATTTAAATTTTAACACATGACCTCATAATAATGATGCAAGTAACTGCTAGTGCTCGATTCATATTCACAATACATGACAGGAAGACATAACAGAATCTAGAAATACAGTAGCAAAATCTTCTCAACTAATTGGTGGCTGACTTTCATTTTTAGCTTCAAGCTCAATCTGTCTCAAACCATTTATATTCATTTAACTTATGTCTGGTGCTTAGGTCTCACTTTTGGTGGAGCTTCCTCCATGTCAGTTTGACTGGCACCCTGCACTTAAGCTGTCAGTATTGTATGATAGTACAACGTTGAATTAGATGCTAGAATCTGCAACGAAACTGTAATTTGATGAGTGTTGGTGAAGGAAAATAAAACGCCCTTCTTTCTCGAAAATCCATTTGCTTCGCATGAAAACCTCAAGCAGTGCTGGGAGATTTGCTCTGGTTTGTCGAGCCGGGTCATTATTTGGGAGCGGAGGTGCAGAAAGGCCTGTACTGGTTTGGCTGAGGTTGGCGGGCACCCCGCAGACATCGCCATCCAAACGGCAGAGCCCACACCACTTCATTCCGCTCCACTTTACTCCACCGACCAACATGTGAGGTTCCCTGGCACTTTGAAAACGCATTTGTAGAATTCAAATGCTGTATTTCCGGTGAGTCTAAATATTCACCCATTTTGTTTGCATTATGGGGTGGATCCCAGTGTGTGTATGGCTCTCAGGCTCAATCTGACGCCACAGTGTCGGTAGTCCCACTGCAGCGGGGCTGGTACGTGGTGTGGGAGCGACAGACCGCCGCCCGGCGTGGTGCCTCACACTTCAGCTGCTGCAATCTGGGAAGTATGGCATAATTCTACCAGGAAAAGGACCTGAGAGAGAACTGAAAACGGGCATCAGTTCATCTGGCGAGGATGCCCTTCTTAACACAAAGTTACACAGTTTGCTCAGCCATTCATTAAAATGTCACTGTAGGTTAGAAACATGCTAACATGCAAACAGTGAGGCAATCTCACAAGTAGTCTTGGCCTCAGAGAGAACCTGCAGTCTGTTTGACAGTTCAAATGTGATTCGCTGGCACCTAAAAAACCTCCAGCAGGGTGGATATGCAAATTCTTATCAGTCCACCTGGAAACAAATGCATTTTTATAAGGTCTCAGGCTTACCAGAGTGACCAGAATAAACTGCAAAATGGACCAGACTCTATGCTCACAGTCAAAAGTCTAGTTATGTAAGACTTATTACACTAGCAGTCAAAAGTCTTTGAACAGCAAGATTGTTAATGTTTTTAAAGAATTCTCTTCTCTCTAAGTCTGCATTTATTTGATTCAAAATGCAGCAAAAGCAGTAATATTGTGAAATATTTTTCTATTTAAAATATCTGCTTTCTATTTTGAATATATTTTAAAATGTAATTTATTCCTGTGATCAAAGCTAAATTTTCAGCAACATTACTCCAGTCTTCAGTGTCACATGATCCTTCAGAAATCATTCTAATATGCCGATTTGCTGTTCAAGAAACCTTTTTTATTATTATTATTATTATTATTATCAATATTTACAACAGTTGAGTACATTTGAGTAATTTTTTTTTTTAACTTAAATTTACTCAACTGTTTTAAATATTGACAATAATAATAATAAAGGTTTCTTGTAATGCATTAAATATTTATTTTTATTATTATTATTATACACTTTTAAAACAGGTGAGTAATTTTTTTTTCCAGGATTCTTTGATGAATAGAATGATCCAAAGATCAGCATTTATCTGAAAAAGGTTTTGTAACATTATACACTAAAAAAAAAAAAAAAAAATTAGCAGGGATGCTTTAAATTGATCAAAAGTGATGATAAAGAAATGTATAATGTTACAAAAGATTTCTATTTCAGATGAATGCTGTTCTTCTGAACTTTCTATTCTTCAAAGAAACCTGAAAAAATGTACTCAGCTGTTTTCAACATAATAATAATAACAAATGTTTTTAAGCAGCAAATCAGAATATTAGAATGATTTCTGAAGCATCATGTTACTGGAGTAATGATGCTAAAAATTTAGCTTTAAAATCACAGGAATAAATAACATTTTAAAATACATTCAAATAAAAAACAGTTGTTTTAAACAGTAAAAATATTTCAGAATTTTACTGTTTTGCTGTACTTCGGATCGAATAAATGCAGGCTTGATGAGCAGAAGAGACTTCTTTAAAAAAAACATTAAAAATCTTACTGTTCAAAAACTTTCGACTGGAAGTGTATTTCTAATATAATCCAACATGAAAACAGAAAAAAAAAAAAAGATTTTGACTGGTGTAACAGATGACCATGCCTCACTTCCTGTTCCAGTGTGGTTCTAGAAGGTCATTGGAGCAACGTGTTTGAAGAGCCAAGAGAACAGATGTGCTCAGTCAAAGGTGAGAGCTAACAACTCCAGAGCAGACCGTCAGAGATGCACTGTAGAGTCCATCACAATAAAATGATCTGGCCTATGGCCAAAAAGACAAAATCAGAGCTGAGGAACTGCATTTTGCACTGTGCCAGCCAGGAATTTGCCTTGGCTTACACTTTTCAAACCCATCAGCCGTCTAGACAGCATGACTGTAATACGATTAGGAATATGTCAAGATGCAGGTAGAATTAGGATAGAAAGAGTTTCTTAGATTAGACACGCCTGCATGCATTTAAAGTGCCATCCACTGATAGGGATTGGTATTGTTTACAGTTACAGAATCAGAAATCCTCTACAAGAATCTGTGAGAAAACCCTTACAAAAATATAATGCAGCCAGAGTATATTTCCTCTATATACATACACAATAATGCAAATATTACAAAATATGACATAAAAGGCATATCAATCACTCGTTTTTCCAAAGTAAAACTGTCCAACAGCGACTCCAAGCAAGTAAAGTTACAGCGGGAGTCCGTGTCTCTCTCGCCTCCCCTGAGCCCACTGAATTTTAACAGACCCCCCTAAAGGATGCGGTGGGTTTGTTGGGGGGTAATTGAGAATGAATGGGGGAAAGTCACATGAGAGGAGGCAATGCCTTCGTTGCAATGTGACTAGATATGACTGGTTATTATTGGCTGTTATTGGTTCATGCAATAAATCCCGCCTCTTGTGTTTGTGTGCGTTCACAAATCAGTCTGAATGAACAATATAATATAATACAAATATAATATAACACAAATAGTAAGTAAGCAACTTGCACACTTACATATCACCACTTTGACAAGTCAAAATAAAACTTTGAATGGCCTGAAAACATGATCTAAAAAGGTACATTTCAGCATCTTTTGAACTGTAGTGTATATAGTCTTATTTAAGAGGAAAAAAGTTGCAATTGTGAGATGTGAGATATAAATTAAAAAAAAAAATGAAGTTGTGATTATGAGAAAGTCACAGCTATTTTTTTTATCCATGGTGGAAACAGGCTTACACTGATATATCTATAAATCTAAAGAGAAACATCTTGAAATAAATTCATATATATTTGCGCATTTTTGTGCAGTTTTAAAAGAGAAATCATTTATTATTTCTTAATCTTAAAATAAGGTAGAAATGAATTGCAACTGCTCTTGCAGCACCCTGAGGGTTGTCTAGTTTAAAAACCCTCTATTAAATTCCATGAGAGGTGAAAGGTCTGAAGTTTGCGTTCAAACATTCTCACAGGTTTCTTTTTCGAAGCCCTACGAAACAGGAACATTCTAAAACAGTCCATTTTCTTCAGCAGCACATCAAATCATGAAACGTATCCCGCATGGACGGAAGCCAAACACAACCTTCACCGCCTCTGTGCTTCAAAAGGCTCAGTGCTAAATGTTTAAATAGAAAACCGATGCAGTGTCACCGGGAGACAAGTTATCACGTTTCTAAGGCCGAGACCCGACAGGGGCCTGTGTTAAATCTTTGGGAGACTCCAGAAGAACTCGGGTTCAACGAGTCAGAATGAGAGCGACATTGTACGAGCAGCGGAGGAGGACTATGAGGTACGACCGCTCGTTTTACACTTCAGAGGAGAAACCAGCCTCCCAGGGTTCCAAGAGAACGGACTGGAAAAGGTAAGGCTAGTATACGGCCCATGCCTTGATTTATACCTCCCTCCTTTCTACAAGGCTATTAAGGGTAAGACAATATTTTCATATTGTTTTATTAAACACCATGTGGGCTTATTTATTACCCCAGTCCCCAGACGGCCATAGCTGAGGCTGCAGTCATTTACAGTGGTCGTGCCCTACTGAAAAGGCCCATTGAAGCCCCATTAGGAGGGAAAATAGAGATCTAAATGGATATACTGCATTAGACTGGCTTGGATAATGCTGGCTTATGGGTAATGTGAGTGTTTGTGTATTTTTTTTCGACATGTCAGCAAAAGATTTTCACTTTGTCCATCATTACTGACGTACAATGGGTTTTACATAAGCTTTTTTATTTAGGAAGTAAGACAGAGCGGTTTTCTTTGAGAACTGACACGAACAGTAAAACATACGTCAACAACAGCTTTAAAATTTTAAACACAAATATGGGGAAATATAAATCTTGGATTGCATGAGTGGCCTGCGGTAAGACCCCTGCACAAAAGGCAATTCCTGTAAGACGATTAAATACTATAACAGACCTGAGGAATTGTTTGAGGCCTTTAAAAGCAACTGATCCCTGCAATATAAATGCAGTAACTGTGACAGCTAATAATCCAGAATCAACAACTATTAGTGTCGCTTAGTTCGTATTCTTAGGCACACCAAGGAGAGCATAATAAAAGCATGAACTCTAATAAATCCCTCTCACCTCTCTATTATACACTCTCCCACACAAAGATCTATGCCAACTTATTTTAATGATTCATAAAGAATTAGCATGCCGGCAATTAGCACTTTCTGAATCATTCATGCTCTGTGCCTTAGGACAATCTCACTGTCATTTCAGTCTGCTCATTCACCCTGACTGTTAATTTATGTGTGAGTCTGCAGTACAGACATCTGAATACAATACAGGATTACCATTAAAAAAGTATCACAGTAATGTTTTTTTGAATGTGGAAAGAGCACAAAAATAGTATCTAGCAGTATATAACAAAATACCGTGTTATGACCATTTTTTGGACTAGGTACCATGGCAATACCTCAATATTAAATTATAAAAGCAAATTCCATGCTACAACTGTTAAAAAAGGTTCAAACATTCACTGACACTACAGAAGGAAACATGATGCGTTAAAAGCTGGGGGGTGAAAACTTTTGAACAGGATGAAGATGTCCAAATTTTTCTTATTTTTTCGAAATAGAATTTTTTTTTTTTCCATTTAGTACTGCCCTTCGGAAGCAACAGAAGATACTTGCATGTTTCCCGGAAGACAAATTAAGTACAATTTACTTTGAAATCCAAAAGTTTTCAACCCCTGGCTCTTAAGGCGTCGTGTTTTCTTCTGGAGCATCAATGAATGTTTGAACCTTTTTTAATAGTTGTGTTTGAGTCCCTCAGTTGTCCTCTGTGTAAAAAGATGGATCTCAAAATCATACAGTCACTGCTGGAAAGGGTTCAAATATGCAAAAGATGCATACTGAACAATCCACAGGACCTGGAGGATTATTCTGAAGAACAGTGCTCAGTTTAACTGTTCAGAACAAACAAGGGACTCATGAACAACCATTACAAAACAAACAAACGAAAAAACAGCCATAGATCATCCAGGTAAACACACACAGTATTAAGAATTAATTTTTGTAGATGTAAACATCTTTTATGTAAAATATCTTACTCAGGACAGTTCTAAATAAAAAATAACAAGTATTTTGTATGATTTTGTTAAAATTATTCACATTTTCATAGATTCTGCAAGGCGTTCCCAAACTTTTGCATGCCACAGTAACTATTAAAAAGAATAGCTGAACGTAAGTTCACAAATAAAATATATTGTTTAAATTGTTACTGCCTTGAGTTATTATTTTGGAACACGTAAAAATGCTTAAAATCACTAACTTGATTAAATTCATACTGGCTTTTAATAAACAGGATATTGATTACATGTAAATATATTAAATATAATTGAACAAACTGACTCCACACCATTGATATATATACACACCATTCGAAAGACAAAAGTGTCAGTTGGTTGCGAAATACACACTTTTCTGTGATCTCAACCCTACCACCTGTCAGATCTATCACCAGTACTTGTTCCGGGACCTCATCATTTACAAATTAAGCACCGTCGATAACATATTGTCTTCTGCAGCTTTTAATGAGGTAATGTGGCACAAAACACAGCCAGAGGCTTATTGAGAAAAGAAAGTAGGTGAGAAAGAAAATACACAGCGTGAAAGAAGGAACAAGCGGGGGGATGGATAGAAGGAGGAGGCTCATCATGGCAAAACAAAATGAAGAGCCTCCTCCTTTGGCCCTGTTCTCCACATCAAACGATCAAACCGCCCCGCTGACTGTCAGAGCAACGCTCCTGTCAAAACAACTCAGCACCTTGTTCCTCTGCAGATAAAGAGAGGGATACAATGACAAGGCAACCAAATTCATCCCTCATAAACATCCAAGACACAAAAGCCGTCTAACCCTGTCAACAACCGAGCAAATTTCTATTTTTCCAGGGTCTTTTACGGGCATCCTTTAATTAACTAATAGGCATTATTCCGCGAGGCCAGAGATACAGACAGGTGTGTGAAAAAGATGAAAAGGAGGAGAAGGTCCAGCTGACTGCATGTTCTACGCTGGCAGGCCTGTCATATTTCCTGTTGTACTGACAGATCAGATGGGGCAGAGACGTGCTCCATGTCTGGGACCGGAGCAAAACAGCTGCCACTGTTCTGCAGATGAGCTCTGTCAGTCTCCGGCGCCTGCTGCCTGTCAGTGTCAATACTACATCTGCAAGGGACAGTCAACAAATATACATACATGTATGTCTGCCAGCGTGTATGTTCTGTATACTGAAGTACTGGGACGGAAGTACTGGGACGTTTGGTTTGGTTTGATGTATTTTAAGTTATTAAAAATGCCAGAACATCAGCTCCTGCGTCAGCAGCACCACACGCAAGCTGCGTGGTATTCTCTGACACGAAAGAGAAGAAATTGTTAAATAAAGTAGTTATTTTTGTTTTTTGTGCACAAAAAGTACTCTTGTAGCTTCATAACATTACTGATGTCACATGGACTATTTTAATGATGTCCTTGCTACCTTTCTGGGCATTGAACGTGGTAGTTGCAAGGTCAGAAAGCTCTTGAATTTCATCAAAAATATCTTAATTTGTGTTAAGAGGATGAATGAAGGTCTTAAGGGTTTGGAGCGAATTGAGGGTGAGTAATAACGACAGAATTTTCATTTCTGGTTAAACTGTCCCTTTAAAATATTAATAAAATCTATAGTATCACAATGATACTAAAATAACACTGTTGTGAGTACTATCTTGGAAATGCTTAATGCATTGGTAAATAAATAAAAAGGACTCAGTCAAACCTGCCTGGCCTGTGTCTTGCCCTGATCCTACTCCTCCCTTTGTCCCCATTAATTTCCTGTCTTTCAGTACTGTCCAATTTAATAAAAGACTAAAATCTCATAAATAAAGAAAATGAGTCTATATAAGGTAATAAAGCAATAGAGATAACTTCAAATCAATGTGGTCAGATCTTCAGCCCAGATGAACGCCACCCTCCACACACTGCATGCTGATAAACTTTATCTCAGTAATCCTTGGCTGGAAGACAAACAAGTGTTTAGTATAGATTTTCTTTATAAGTGACAAGCTAATTATGACGCTAAGACGGTGTGTATTAGCAGAGTCCCATTTAGCCTTGATAGCATTGCTATTGTTAATGAACAGCACGGGCAAACCTCTCCTCGCCGCATTACAACTAATTCAGAAAACTCCATTCCCTTGCGACAGTATTAAACTGCTTTCTGAAAGTCTGAGGGTGTGATGACTTGGAACTAAAAGAAAATAAAAAAGCCCTGAATTTGAGAAAAAAAGGCATCTGCTAACACTCTAGAGCGGATGAACTCAGAGAAAGATGGGCCAGGTCGGATTTATGGGTATTGATTTTGTTCAGTTCAGCTACAGGTCACCCCGACGCTTATGAGAGGCGGATCAGATAAGAGTAAAACTGCTACACGCAGCACGGAAAGAGCTGCCATGCAGTACTAATGAGAGCACGAACTTTAAACTTGTGCCAATATGAATACATACTCTGAAGGGCTCAAGAGTGTGGATTTACTCATAATATGGTTGCCAGTCTGCTGAAAAGAAAAGCATGAATCTCCATACTGGTTGAGGCTAGTTTACACTGGCTATTGTTAGTTTGGTGCTGATATAGCAGGTTAACCATTCTGGGATGCATTTCCTGTAAACTGACCCTTATGTCATTATAAACCCATAAGACCTTCGTTCATCTTCGGAACACAAATGAAGATATTTTTAATGAACTCCAAGAGCTTTCTGTCTCATAGACAGCAACTCAACTGACTCACTCAAGGCTCAGAAAGGTAGTAAAGACATCATTAAAATAGTCCATGTGACTTGAACATGGTAGTTGTGTTACGTGGTAGTTGAACGTACGGTCAGAAAGCCTTCGGATTTCAAGGAAGTCTTGCTAGAACATGCTAAAGATTAACATCGAATGGGTGTAAAAAGACCGAAATGACATACTTCCAGGGAGTCCCGCTGCATCCAGGCAACTGCCACTGAGATGAATGGGAATGTTAACGGATAGCTATCTCCAGGTATTACAGACCTTAGGGTGAACCAGCATCCTGCACTATGACCATACATTGATCATTTGCTCACTTCCTAACTGCCACCAGAAAAGAGAGCTGCTGGGAAGACATGTATGTTGATGCATGTTAATGAATGCAAAATGCATAGTTTAACCTTTAAAGAGGTGGAGGTGTCTCCCACAGCAGGAGACGTGATTCATGGAGCTCCATGAGATTGGTCAGGAAATGTGTCTTCCTGCCTGGTTGACAAAGTACAGGCCAGCGGCTGCATTGTGGAAGGTTAGTCATGGCAAATTTGAAATGACTTGACCTCTCCACCCTCACCAACATGTAGAACATTCCCTGTGGCTTGTCATCTCTCAACCGAGTCAGAAACAACTGAAGCATTGTGACAAAGCATGATGGAAAATGAAAATTAATTATTACCTCTGCTTAGTTTCATTCATCTAGGTAATCTGGTCAATACCAGCATGAATACGAACAACAGCTTCAAGACCCTATTAATATTTACGTAGGAGTTGATTTGATTTGGTTTTATTCCAGATGAAAAACAGAGCAGACCAGCAAGTCTAGTTCAGTGAGCTTACGCAAGCTAACTTATATCTTTTCAAAGTTCAATTCCAGATTTTGAAAAGAACTACAAAGCAAGAAAAGTAATTTGTCAAAGGACAAGTCCAATCATAGTTGTAGCCAATCACACTGTCTTCTGTCCAGCAGAAAGCCCCAAAACAAACAAATTACAACAACTGCAGGGCTCTACAGTGCGACCATTTCAGTTGAATTTTGCGACTGAAAACTACTGTGTGTGACTATGAACAAATATTTAGAAGCACCAGTGCGACTGATCCGATCAGCATATATGTTTGCGCTGAGGGGAGCTTCAAAGGTTTCTACATGTTTTTGCAACGTTGAGTAATGTATCACAGACATATCTGATGAATCCATTCATAAGCAAAGTGTAGAGAGATTGTAAATAAGAGCTAAATAAGAGATTCATTGTGCAGTGTAGAGAGCTTTGTTGATAATAATAGAATTTTGTGAGATCGCGATGGACTAAGCTGAGTGAGCTTTTTAAGAGAGTTTGCAAATGAGATATTAATACAACAATTAATGAAAAAGTTAATATTAAGTGACTTACATTGTCTGACTATGACACTATTGCCTGATTTTGCTTTGTTTCGTCATCAAAAATAGCACATCTCCATTCAAATACAGCGTTGTTTCGTTTATGAATGAACGTACGTTTTTAAATGAATCTAGTGAGTCAATATTTCAAATGACCATTCATAAAGCCGTTCAAACGAATTATGAATGACTCAGTAATTAAATCAGTGACTTGCCGCTACCTACTGGCAGTTTTAGTTTCATTTTTAAAGCATCTTTTCAGTTATTTAAATCATTTAGTATTTCTAAGTTCAAAATTTTATATTTAAAACATTAATCTCAACATGAATTTATAAATCTATGATTGCACGCATGCCACCTCTGAGCCTCATTAAACATATGAAAATACACCTACAAGCCACTTTTGTGTTCTTCTGTGCCACCTCTGTAGTACAAATTAATTTTATTAATATTGATATCATTTGATCGGTAACTAATTCTTATTAATTGTTCTTATTCTGTTGTTTTAATTAGTTTAATTTTAAAAAGCTTAAAAAATATATTTTTTAAAATACTTTTAATAAAGTTAGAAAAATGATTTGACTTTATTTAAAAAAAAGTTAGAAGATTTACCTTTACAAAGGTAAAAACAAAAGTCTCCTTTAATTCATTTCAAGGAGTCAAATATCACCTCGTAATGGGAAGGCTAATTTTTTATCTGATTTTTTTGATTGATTAGAAGGTGCTTCTAAAATGTTGATTGTGCTCCTAATTTTTTTTTTAAGAAAAAAGTAAAGTAAACGTAGAGCCCTGACCTGAAACCTCTAGTTTTGGAAAAGCCCTGCTTTTACTAGAATGTTTGACACCAACACACGATAAAAACAGTTGCAATGTGACCTTGCAGCTCCAGCTTCATACATTTCCCCACCCTTTGATCAAACAAGTTTAAAAAGCACCCTGGAGAGCTGATACGGCAAAATAACCGTCCTCATTTATCCCTGTTATACAATGACTGTGGTAGTGTATCATGACAGCTAGAGGAACTTAATCTTGAAGTTCAGTCACCTTTATAGTAGTGCAAGGTCAGAAATCTGAACTGAAGTTTACAAACTTAAACTTTATTCTGTCAAGAGTGCTAATATGAGAAATCATCAGCATGCATTATTAAAGAGCTCTGATTCATCAACTCTTTTCAGTGGCTCCCTTGAGCATCTTAATTACAGTGCATTTATAATGATTTCTGGGATAATGCAGATCAAAGATACAGAGTCAGAACTGAGGACTTAAAGGGCGTTCACACTGACAGCGATTAAATTGCTGGAGTTGGTAGCTAGAAAGCGGCCCTATTTGACTACAGTATCCAATTTTGCTGCATAACGTGGCAGACTGCCATTTCTATCATGACAAATCTCTCAAGGTTTTAGAATGGTAATGGATATGACACTGTTAATGTATTTAGTATTGGTGAAACAGATCTGCTACGCTGCTGCTGTAAATACAGCAGATACAGGAACTTGCTACTACCAATACTGCTGCTGCACAAGTAGCATAACCTGTACCAGATCTATACAGGTGGAGCTGGGGAGGTGGAGGGTTTCACAGGAACTCTGAAAGTGCACTGTGAAATGCTCTAGTGAATCTTAAACAGCCATTTAAATGTAAAGCAGCAAGCTTATTGGCTGCAACATGAACCAATCATGTCATCAGTTTGCATTTACGACCAATCAGCCTGTAACCTCCAGAGTTACGTGACAGGGTGTAAGAATTTGTTCAGGGTGTGCATTATGACAAATCTGAAATAAAATCAAAATACTGAGTCATCTGCACTTGGTCTCTTTTCTTTATACGCCTGGAGTCTGTAGACATATGCCAGCCAGACCTGTCTACAAATAAGCAAAGAAACAATGTCATTCAGCCATTGCTGAACCCCATGGGGAAGTCTGGCCTAGTCAGAAAACATTAGTAAACTGAGGGAGCAAATCTAGCAGCGTGGAGCCGCTGTTCTTTGCTTTGAGTCACGCAGCTCTTCTTTCAGGCTCTCCCGAGAAACATTATGATGAGAAGGAACAGTATTGTGAGAGATGGAGAGACAAACACACTCATTTTCCATTCCCTCTGTCTCCCTGTGGGTCTCCACATGGTTGTCTAGCCAGAAAGCCGCCACATTGTCTGTGTGAAGTGAGAGGATGAAGATGACTGGAAAGGTCGGAGGAAGCAGTGCATGTCATCTCGAGAGAAAAACACAGTCGGTGCAAACGCTTCGTTTGGCACTTTGCAATTGACGGAAATGTAGCTAATAGCTCACTGTAACCTTGGTGAAGTGATATTATTGACAAGTGACTCAGCAGAGCCAATGAACAAATAAAACATAACAGTCACATGTTATATTTTAAGCATTAGCCAGTATACTGTATATAGCTGACAGCTTGCAACAAGCGAAACATGAAAGGCCACGGCGTTTTTCACGTTTTTCTGATTACGAAGCGCATTAATTGTGCTGTCATGCATATTTGTAAATCCCAATTGAATTGACTTCTGCACTGCAGCAGCTTTACAAGAGCAAATAAATGAATATAAACAGTGCATGCTCAAATATCTAAAGCAGTATGATAAATCAGAACAGAGGGAAACTTCAGAGAATGTGTTTTTCCATTTTCCGCAGTAAACTTTTGATCTTTCCCCTTATGCCAGCAAATAAATCAGGGGCCTGATCTTGCCTGAGACTTTCCTTTTGTAGCTCAGAGCGGAGGTGTTGATTGCTTTCATGGATATTTGTTTTTCTACTTTTACCTGTCCTGTTCAATCCTGTCTTACATTTGTCTTTTACAGGCAGTTCAATGCTCAGAGCAGCCAATACATAAATGGCTACTTCATAGACCAATTTTGAGTAGACGTCACAGTGACGTCACTTGCTGCTGTGCGCGCATAGTGGTTGCAGAGAAACACTGGTAACAAGTGGAGGTAAATGGGTAAAATCCATGGAATAAGAGAAAAATATATATATTTGTGCCTTTTGTATAGAATACTGTAGTCAAAGATGCCATTTGAAGCTAAACGCAGACGTTTAAACAGACATACTATGGAGTAAAACTGCTATGATTTCTCTACTTTTAAAGCATAATTTTGATTTAAACTACAAAATATTCACATATGCTGTTCAAAGGGGACTATTTACCTTTTTTTATTCTTTTATTCCATGGCACCACAGACTTGAACCGCCCACAAAAAAACGTCATCCCTGTTTCGGATCTGTAAGACTATCCCACTATCTAACGTCAATTTCGTTGAATAACAGTGCTTATCGCTGGGTGATAAGCTCTTGTAATATGCAAATAATATTTTGAAAATGACATCTAATCAATATAATCTATACTCTTTTTAAATCTAAGTATTTTGTACCGTATCCGTGTAATTCTCTAGCCATAAAGACTATCTCTCCCGGGTTTTCTGCAACTAAGCATTTTCTGTGCGACTTAGCTTTTATCCCAGCTTGATCGTTCACTTGTTAAAGCTCAGCTTTCTGTTGTTTGGACATCACAGGCTATAAAGCCCAAAAAACTAAACTTGGATTATCTCACATTCCACCCATTATAAGTTCATTAACATGTCTGCTTATATATCCAGAGCTATATAGGTTTGAAAGACTGTAGCTAATTGTAAGTCTTCTATACAAATTGTGACTTAAAACTCACATTTGTAACACAATTTTGCACAATATTAAAGGAGAAGTTCACTTCCAGAACAAAAATTTACAGATAATTTACTCACCCCCTTGTCATCTAAGATGTCCGTGTCTTTCTTTCTTCAGTCGATACGAAATTGTTTTTTGAGGAAATGGTGCCCCCAAGTTTGAACTTCTGAAATGGAGTTTAAATACAGCTTCAAATCTCTAAACGATCCCAGCCGAGGAAGAAGGGTCTTATCTAGCAAAACAATCTGTCATTTTCGAAACAATTGATATATTTTTTTTTTAACCTCAAACGCTCGTCTTGTCTAAGTCTGCATGAACTATGTTTTTTTCCAGTTTAATATGGTCAAAACTCCCATTTCGTTTTCTTCCCCACCTTCAAAATTGTCCTACATCACTGCAGAAGTACTGACCCAGTGTTTACATGCAAAGAAGATCAAATGCCCTTTACAAAAAAAAAAAATAATTTCAAAGGATTTTGATGTTGAAGAAGAAAACGAGATGGGAGTTTTTCGACATATCCTAACTGTATTTACCCAGATTACACAGACTACGCATGCACATCACAGAGACGTGACGAGCATTTGAGGTTAAAAAGTATATAAATTGTCAATTTGTTTTGAAAATGACCGATGTCATCAAATGGCCGAAAGACCCTTCTTCCTCGGCTGGGATCGTTTAGAGCCATTTGAAACGGCATTTAAACTACATTTTGGAAGTTCAAACATGGGGGCACCATTAAAGTCCGCTATATGGAGAAACATTCTGGAATGTTTTCCTGAAGAAACATGATTTCTTATCGAATGAAGAAAGAAAGACATGAACATCTTGGATGACAAGGGGGTGAGTAAATTATCTGTCAATTTTTGTTCTGGAAGTGGACTTCTTCTTTATTGAAAACCTAATTTTGACCAAAAAATTACATTCTACCTGTTTTTCGAATTTCCTGAAAACGTCCCAGCACGACATTTGACGTTTTTACCAGATCGCATCACATTTATGCTGCTCACATATTACTGTAGCACAGTTTGTCTAACTTACATCCCTGCTACGGCATCAAAACGATGGAAGTCGGACTGTTACAGCTGATCTGAGGTAAGACGCTCATGTCAATCAACTATCGTGGCGATAGCGACGCCACACCGATAGGCATCTGAGAATGGCTCGATTGGAAAAAGGGGATATTATTTTTACAATTTAATTAAAAACCGCTGCATGGATTTTTATCATTATAGGGTAGATTTGTACATACACTGCCAACACACATTAATGTTCAAACAACATGTAAAAGTGAACTTTGCATCCGATGACCCCTGTAAGATACTGAAAAAACATAAATGTCAGGGCATGTCAACATATCTCCAGGGCCACCAAACCCCCTCAGACCCGAGAGGGTTAAAAATGTGCAACTATTTAATCGAGGAAGCTAAAATTTGCCACAAAAACAACAATCCATCACAATCACAGGACCCGTTCTTTACATTTTAGCAGCTGTGGTCACTTCAACCCAGATGATTGGCACTTTCTTCCTCTATACAAAGACTATTCACTGCAGAAAAGTGGAGGAATAGAGAGGAGGAATGCAACTGGTATACTGTAGGCCAGATTCAAACCTGCTTCCCACAACGATTGTTATATGTGTCAAGCACATTGTTCATACATGCTGAAATTATAACCTGCATCCAGAACTCTACAATAGCCATAATAGAACAGCTTCCCTCCCTGCTCTTTCCCTGCGCCCACAGCAACGACCCTTATTTCAGTGCTCGCGAGCTCTAGAGTCTCTTTAATTAAATCTGCCTGAGTCTGGCATCGGGCCGTGTGACTCTGGCAGGTGGGCTTGAAATTTCCTCTGTTGCCAAGGTGAAACAATGCAACGCTGTGGGGGTGCATTCTCATGATGCACTGCAAGTGGCATATGGATGTATTAAAAGAGGCCGCGGAGGCCGGCTGCACGACTAACCGCGGCGAAACGGCTGCAGGAGAGATAACAGGTCCCAGCGTCTCCGCTGAGAGGAAGTCTAGGCCAGTTGATGTTAATTGGATGGAAGAATGAGCACGTGTGTCTTTGGGAACTGGGGAAAAGCGTCACATTTATCATCTCTACAGGAAGTGGAGCTGGTATTGAGTGATTGAAGCCGAATATGAGTTAAAATCTCATTTCTATGCAAGGTAGGAGGGATATGTAGGGAATGGGAGTTCTTGCAAGCAATAGGCAATAAATTACACACGGCAAAAAGTCACAAGGCTGCTTGTTCATAAATGAACCTGACAGCAAATTAAAGGACGGTCACATAAAGGAAGGCGGATTAGCTGACTTGGCTTGAGCATGTGGCGTAGTTAAAAATTGGTTAGGATGTTGAGTAGGAAGTAATCAGTGCACTGTGATTGGACCACAGGGCAAGACAACACTTGCTCATTACTCTGAATGTTTATAAGATGTTTATTAGCTCATATTAAAGTCATTAGCTGTAATCTCAGAGGGCCTTGACTTCCTTCTCTGCAGGAAAATGAGAAGCTGTTATATTAATTGCAATAATTTTACAATGATCTTCTCTATTAAAAATAAAAAAAAAATTACAAAAAGGTTTTGCAGCTTTGTGAATTTTAAAAGGATGTAAATGCTACAAATCTGAATCCAAAAAGTCATGGAATGTTTATTATGTGTTGTGCCAATATGCATATTGACTTATCTGATATCACACTGTGTTTACTGAATCATATTAACAAGCATTATCTCATTTCCCCAGGTTCTACGTCTTCAGCTAAAGCAGTTCAGTGCCATTAAAAACACTGTCTGCATATCTAAACAGCAGGCCGAGCTTTAGGAGGCATTTTGCATCAAACTGGTGCAGAGTGGAGTTCAGCGAAGCACCTGAGGACATGAGGGTGTTTGCCATGCCTTGAGCTGTCGTGTATGAATTAATTAAATTTTCAACAGATGGACAGGGGAATCCACAACGCCTCGGGAAATTACAAGCCAGAGCTTTGATTGTAATTTAATATTAAAAACAAGCTTTCTTTGCCTAAAGATGAATTCAATGTTCTGCAATTTAAAAAAAAGAAAGTTTTACATAAGAAATAAATAGTATTTTTGAAAAACAATTAAAATGATGTACAGATAAAGACTCTGTAAAGTAATAATGTTACTAACAGAATAAGTAAACCAAACAATATTACAAGCATGAATCACTAATAATCCATGAAAATGTGACTGAATCCAAAAGTGTGGATTTATGGAGGTGGCTATTATAAAAGACAAGCTGAAATTGGATACTCTTTGAGTGTGTACTTCTTGTGAAGTAACTACTTAGTAATCATTAAAAAAAACACGCCCAGGGACCGTTGGATGAATACTTGATGCACACAAAATTGGAAACACTTTTTTAAGGTCGTCATCAGATTATTTGAAATATAAAGTATTTCCGGGAGATGTGTGTGTCGCGTTCTTTAACATACCGCTTTGAAACAAAGATCCCGTGACACCAAACATGGAAGACTAATGCCGTCATGTTTACAACTGTGACAATGAGAGCTCATATACAGTAGGCCACACATGGTTCAGTTCCACAGATACTGGAATTTCAATACTGCTCCAAGAGTAAATCATTAAATTGTACACATTTTCAGTGGTCAAAAACCAAATATTGCATAAATACACTTATTTTAAAGAGGAATGTCTGAAGAACAAATAATGTTGAAACTAGAGATGCATCTTATTTCCTTCTGTCAAAACAACTACATTGGACATAGTTGTCTGAGTGCCATATTATTTTTTCAAATTCTGTGGGCCTATAACTCAAGTAGTATTAAAGTTATGATTTTAGATTCTAGTTCTTAATAAACTTTTCTTTTGGAATCTTCATTTTCAAGGCTCTATATTGTTCACATCTCAGTGAGGTTGTTGAATATTACCCATTTTCAGTGGTGAAAAACCAAATGTTGGTCACTTTGTATACACTTGATACTAATTTTATTTAAAGAACAATGTCTAAACAATAAGTAATGTCGAAATTAGAATTGTATCTTTCTTTGTAAAAATAGTAGCAAAATCAAATAAATGAGCTGAGGAAAGTTTCTGAAATTTGGTTGATTTGACACGGAATGATCCAAGAATATTGTCTATCACAATTATACATTGCCCAACAAAAAGTAGATATCGTGACAGGCCTACAAGAGAAACAAAAAACGGAAAAAAAGGCAGTGGGAGTGCCTTTAACTTTTCATTGCTTTTAACTATTTTGCTTTTGAGTAAAATAAAGATAGAGTATTGCAATAAAAAAACTGTATTTTTTCTGCTTAACCTCTTACTTTTCCTGTTGCCTAAAATAACAAAAAAGACTGATCTGCCAAGCCACAGAACCAAAAACTGCGGTTAAAAACCGAGGTATGTATTGAGCCGTGGGCTAACCTTATTCTTGCATCCCTAATAGTAACCCATACTCAGAATTTCTGCTCTGCATTTAACTCATCCAAGTGCACACACAGAGCAGTGTTTCTTGCCAGTACTGAGAATCGACCCGCAATCTTCAGGTTACAATTCTGACTCTAACTATTTGCCCACAACTGCCCTTTAGTTGTCACTGTCATGTGACCTACCAGCATCAGATTCGATGCTTCACTTCCATCCACAAGTCCTCTCCCACAGCCTTACAGAACAGTAAAGTGTCCATTGGATGTGCACTTCAAAATCTCGCTCACTTTTTGCCTACTGTTTTATGAATACTGTCCACTTCCAGAACAACAATTTACACATAATTTACTCACCCCCTTGTCATCCAAGATGTTTATGTCTTTCTGTCTTGAGTCATAAAGAAATTATGTTTTTTGAGGAAAGCATTTCAGGATTTTTCTCCATATAATGGACTTCACTGCTGCCCTGATTTTGAACTTCCAAAATGCAGTTTAAATGCAGCTTCAAAGGGCTCTAAACAATCCCAGCCGAGGAAGAAGGGTCTAATATAGCGAAACGATCAAACGAGTCATTTTTTTCGAAAAATTAAAATATTTATACTTTTTAAGCACAAAAGCTTGTGTAGCACAGGCTCTGGGATGCGCATCCACGATGCTACGAATTAGTGATGGGTTGTTATTGAACGATTCGTTCATTTTAAACGAATCTTTAATGTGACTCGGGAAGAACGAGTCGTCTCTGGGAGTGATTCATTCAGTCGCCATGCGCAACATCCTATTAGGTTCTGTACTGGAATTAGTTCACCTGTTTCAAGTCATTCGTTGATCTTATGGTTGTAACGTGATGAATGAACGACTCAAACCCGAAGACTCGAGAGATGAACTAATCAATTCTTTCTTCTGGCTCACACTGCATTGGTTAAGCTTATGGGGCTGTCAGGTGATGAACGAACGACTCAAACCCGAAAACTTGTCAGATAAGAGGTGAGGTGAGTTAATCATAGACTAAAGAATAAAGGTAAATAATGAATTAATCTTTTCTGTTTCTTATAGCATTATAGTTTTGTCTTGTTTGTAGTGTGATCAACATTTGTGTAAGTAGTCGATGTGTTAGGAAAGTAACACGTAACATATTAATTATATTTTGCTAAAATGAACGAAATTACTCAAAAAAAGATTTGTGAATTTTGCTGAATGAGACTCAAAGGTCCGAGTCAGTAAAATGATCCGAACTTCCCATCACTACTACGAATCACGTCTAAGTTCATCGTCTGTGTACTCTGGCTCCATCTTATTTTCTCTTACAACTTCAGAATCATCTGACATCGTTGTACCTTTTTGTTTGTAAACAGCGTTTGACTTACTTGCACTTTCTTAGTCTTTGTGTGTTCGCTTTGTAAACACTGGGTCCGTAGTTCCGACTACGTTCTGCGTGACCTTTGACGTGATTCACTAGTACATAGTGTCGTGGATGCGCATCCCAGAGCCTGTGCTACACAAGCTTTTGTGCTAAAAAAGTATACAAATTTTTATTTTCTGAAAAAAATTACCGTTTTGCTAGATAAAACCTTTTTTCCTTGGCTGGGATCGTTTAGAGCCCTTTAAAGCTGCATTTAAACTGCATTTTAGAAGTTCAAAATCAGGGCACCAGTGAAGTCCACGATATGGAGAAAAATCCTGAAATGCTTTCCTCAAAAACCATAATTTCTTCACGACTGAAGACAGAAAGATATGAACATCTTGGATGACAAGGGGGTGAGTAAATTATTTGTGAATTGTTGTTCTCGAAGTGGAGTTCTCCTTTAATTCGGACATAGTATTCTTTTCACATACTATTTTTAACCTATATAGTAGGAACTATATAGTAGGAAGTATGCAATTTCAGATGCAGCCAGAGAGAAAGATACAAAGAAACCAAACAATAAGTAAGTATCATAGATGTGAAGACAAAGGAGCCAAAGGAGAGTCTACAACTACAGACAATAAGAAAAAACTTTGGGTGAGTGAAAAAGTGTTTGACCTTTAAACATACAGTAAGTCTTCAGGTCTTTACCCCTCACTTTTTTGCCAAGCCCACAGAGAATATTTCCATCCTATCTATGATGGATACAACTGAGATGTGTTTCCAAAATAAAATCTCATGTGTAGCAATATCTAGCTCAGAGAGTGACTGAAAAAGCAGTAAGTTTTCAAACCTGTCTTCCAAGAGCTCTGCAGTCCTGACACACATGGCGTCTCTTTGGCGCGCTCAGCACCCTTAATGCACAGGAAGTGTGACGGAGCCGACTGCATCTCAGGATATGTGTGGCATCTCATGTTTACATAAGCTAAGCTTTCGAGTTTGACAGGGCATTTGACTGTTTCTGCCACCACGAAGACACCCCCCCGCAAACCTCCCAGGCACAAATATGCCATGGCAAGACCGTATGAGGTGACAAGAGATGAGCAAGATGATTATTCTCATTCGCTTTCTCTTCATCCCTCCAGCAGAAGTGAGAGAGGAAGATGTTCGGATGTTTAATCCACAATTAGTCGCGCTGCAAATTGATTGCTGAGGGAGAGGGAGAGAAAAAAAGCCTGGGATGAGCTTAGAAAATTGACATCATTATCACATTCCTCCAAGAAAGAGAAGAGAATCATAATAAATTCCTTTTGTGCCTTTGTTACGAACTGATATTCCCCTTTGAGGGACTGAGATGAGGACAAGATGAACCAGAGATTTGAAGATACTGTAGAGAACCCACAAAGAGGTTTGATCATTATATAATTACAAGATCTGTATTAAAATGAAGAAAGACAATGACATGGAACATTAAAGGGCTATTACAAGCAGCAGAATTGTGCCGTCACATCGCTGACAGGATCAAACCTCTGAGGTTTCTCCCTGCATTTTCCACCAACTTTCAATACTTCTCGTCAAGCATAAATGACTTAATTTGGAGCCATAGTGACATTTAAAGGCCATGTAAGGGAAACAGCGATCCTAAGATGAGACTTGGCAAGGTACCGCAGAAAAAAAAAAGAAAAAAGTATCAGACCCAGTTTGGGTTCCAGGGACAATTCAGTCGCCCTATATATGTATCCCAGCTTCTGTAGGTTACGTAATGAGTCTTGTGGTTGTGTAGCTGTGCAGAGGGCCACAGCGGGTTAGCTGTTCTTGGAAAAGTTTACTATGATGTTATGAACACTTGAAGAACTTCAAGTAAAACAAGAGGAAATCAGCTCCCTGGGACGAGCGTGTCAAGAAACAAGTAAAGCCCTACGGTTGAGTGACACTCTATCCCTTCGAGGTTCACTTCCTGCTGTTTCTCTTTCTTTGTTGCTCTCTCACTGGTCTTGTTAGAGGGTTGAGACACATTTCTTTTTAAGGTTCACTGTTTACTACGTACTGCATTTACTAACTATTAGATGAAAGGCATTGTTTCAAAATAAGATTTTAATTTTATGCGAACTTAATATTATGAAAATTATTCTGTTCTTATTAGTTGTTTTAGGGTTATTCATAATGGTGTCAAAGACAGACGCTTTTTTATTTTAAATAAATATTGTGTTGAGAATTTTGTGTTATGGATCAAACGATGTGTAAACCCTCAATTTAAGTTGCCAAATTTATATCAATTTATATCATTTGATTCAGGTCATCGTAGTATTGACAGTAGCTGAAAAGTTCACAGTACCATACTGTGTATGTTGTAGAAATTTTATCAAAAAAGTTCATGCTTTATTATCATAATTATGAGATTAAAAACAAATAATAAAAATGATGAGACTAAGTCATAATGATGACAAAGTCAGAACCATGACAAAAATTTTAAATAATAAGATAAAGATATATGACAGTCCGTTTTTTCCCCCTTTTTACTTAAAGGGGGAAAAACTTAATGTCATAATCTGACTTATTATTGTGAACTAGCATCTCATAATATCCATATTGTCAAAATAACGACATATCTTAATTTTGACTATGATAATTTTGACTTTATACCTCATAATTGTGACTTTTTACATCTTAATGCCTATGACTTATATATATATATATATATATATATATATATATATATATATATATATATATATATATATATATATATATATATATATATATACTGTTTAACGCATTAACCTACTTTTTTTGTGAACAACTCTTTATTGAATTTTCTTATAATAACAGTAATATAAAACAAAAAGCAACTGTGCAAATTTAGTACCCACCCCAACCCTGGTAGACTTTAAACAAAACAAAACAAAACAAAAAAGATAAAATAATAATTATAAATAAATAGATAGATAGATACATAAATAGTAATCAAATATTTCGCATTAACCTATTTAATTAGTTGATGAAAAAAATGTGATTAAAATATTTTAACGTAGTTACCGCGCTGGCCCAGCCCCCAGATCTGTACATCATCATATATTTCATATAGTTGACTGTTGACAACTATAATGCAGGGCAACAACTTCATAAATGCACTAAGATTCAAGATATTGATGCAAAAAAATGCCCCTATATGTGTTTTGTCTCATATTTATATATATCACATATCACACAACATCACATGGGCAGCGAGAGCAACATGACATGAGTGCTGATTTTGTCCCGATCTATCACATGCTTAAATGTGATTTTAACAGTTCAGTAAATGAGAAGTTGATGTTGATTGTGTTATATTTTAAACACTATATTATGTGTTTTTGCTCAATTTTGCAGAGAACAATTTTGCTCAGTTTTACCTTTGAAGCCACAGCAGAATTGTTGCGTGTCTCCAAGCAACACAGCGGTGTTTAGTTTCTAAATGAATCCGCGTTTTGAACAAATCGTCTGATTCAATGATTCAAAAGCCCATTTATAAAGAGAGCCATTTACTTAATTCCTGAATGAATCAGCCATTTGAACGAATGAGTAATTGACTTCATAAAGACATTTAACACCATCTGCTGGGAGATTTAGTTTCTTATTTAGAGTATAATTTTATAAAAAATAAATAAATAAATACAAATAAATAAATATACTAATAATAATGATAATAATAATAAAAACATTAAAGAGATAGTTCACCCCAAAAAAATTAAATTCTGTCATCATTTACTCACCCTCATGTCATTTTAAACCTTTCTTTTCTGAAACATAAAAGAAAGTATTTTGAAGACTGTTGGTAGCAAATCTGTTCTGGTTAATATGACTTTCATTATATGAACAAAAAATATTGCAATGTTTCTCAAATTATCTTCTTTTATGTTACATAGTTTAGGTTAGACCATTGCAGCATAATGTTTATGTGTAATAAATTGTATGTTAAATTAAATAAAATATTTCTTTCTAAAGCTACAATTTGTAATGTCTACTTCGTACTCTCTCATTTAACACGTCAATTTTTTTTTTTTCATATATATATACAGGGGTTGGACAATGAAACTGAAACACTCGCCAATATAGTATTGGTGGTTTCATGGCTATATTTGCGCTGTCTGGTGCCCAATCTTCACTTATTGTACATTACACCAGTTAGAGCAGAGTGTAAAGTTTCATTATGTGCACCCAATGGTTCGAACATTGTACCTTGAAGGTAGTGCTCTGTATCAGGATAATAATGCACCAATACACACAGCAAGACTGGTGACAGACTGGTTTAATGAACATGAAAATTAAGTTGAACATCTCCCATGGCCTGCATAGTCACCAGATCTGAATATTATTGAGCCACTTTGGGGTGTTTTGGAGGAGCGAGTCAGGAAACGTTTTCCCACATCAGCATCACATAGTGACCTGGCCACTGTTCTGCAAGAGGAAAATGGCTCAAAATCCCTCTGGCTGCTTTGCAGGACTTGTATTTGTCACTCCCACGATGAAATGATGTTGTATTAGCTGCAAAAGGAGGCCCAATATCATACTAATTGTGATCTAAAACCAGGTGTTTCAGTTTCATTGTCCAACCCCTGTATATACCACATTGTCTAAATAATGACTTATCTCAATTAAAGTCATAATTTTGACTTTTTATCTCATAATTGTGACTTTTTACGTCTTAATTTCCTATGAATTTTATTATACATATATATATATTTATATATATATATATATATATATATTAGATACAGATATAGATACATATAGATATATATGATTACGATTATTATTATTATTAAAAAAAACAAATAAACAAAGTGGGTGACTCTTGTTAATTATCTGGGTTTAAATTCAGCAGGAAAAAAAAAAAAAAGCTGAATTTTGTGGATACAGATTCTAAACATTCTTGGCCAAAAAGTCCCGTCCTTTAAATTTCTCAGGGAGAAATTTCTACTCTACTCCGCTGGCTTATAACCTCATGCCTGTAGTTTACTTTCCACCCAACAGGTCTTCTCCAGTCTCCATGGTCCACAAATTATGACTTGCTTTAACTGCTGCTGCTCACAAAACAGGGCAGAGGTTGCCACAGCAACAGTGAAGTCAGGGATGGACGCACAGCTCGTATCGACAGATCTAAAATTGAACTTTCACCAAAATAGACTTCTTTCATGCTTGAGCTCCAGGGACGAGCGGCGAAGAGGTGCTGGTGGAACTTTTTTAAACAAGCCTCAGACATCCTGCAGGCCTGCCTCACTTCTTCGCTAACTTTAGTTGCATAAGTCAGAATGAAAGCGGGTAAAACACATTTTCTCATTCGAGATCAAGCTTTACTTGAGTTCACAGACCACAGAGAAGAGTTTCAGCATGCAAAAAAAAAAAAAACAAAATTGCAGCAGATTCAAGTGAAGGCCTTCAACACAATTATTGTTTTGAGTAGTTTTGGCCTGAAGGTCAGTAGTGAAGAAACATCTGGTCTTCTGAGCACAGAGCCTCTTTCTTTTCTTTCATAACTCTGAATAAAGGGAGGAGGCCTCAACAGAATGTGTTTATCTCTGAAACTAAATTAATTTTCATGTAGACTGTATGACCTTTCGATACAGCACCCACTCTGTGTTCAGGATCATCAGTCATCAAAGCTTGGTCACAGACACAGAGGTTTACTTTAAATTTCATCAAGGTGATTACACACTAAAAACTTCCCCAGATCATGTTTTAATGCCATTTAAAGGGGTCATCGGATGCAAAGTTCACTTTTACATGTTGTTTGAACATAAATGTGTGTTGGCAGTGTGTGTACACAAACACCCTATAATAATAAAAAAAATCCACCCAGCGGTTTTTATTTAATCTGTAAAAATAATATCCCCTTTTTCAAATCAAGCCATTCTCAGCATCTTGTCTGTGTGATGTCTGTTAGATGTAATAATGAACATAGCGGTTGTCATTTACTCCCGACATCTGAGTCACTGAAGACAGAGTGGATGACTTTTGTTTGTGAAGGGAATGTGCCTCCCGATCTACATAAATGCGTCTATGTTCACACTAATAATTTGTGATCTAGCTTCACTTACAGCAGAAGTGAGTTTAAGGTTTTTTTTATGAATCTTAGCAACGCCTTTCCTAATAACGTGCTAGTTAACGAGTTTCATGGCTAAACGCGGCTAAATGCGGCTAAAGTAAACAGGCTCGTCACTCCACAGAGAGAAGAGAGGGGCGGAGCAAGCAGAGCTCATTAGCATTTAAAGCAACATACACCAGAATAGGCTCATTTTTGCAGAGCTGATTTTAGCAAGGTAAAAAGGTTTTTTTTTTTACACTACCATTGAGAAATTTTAACCAAAGCATGTTATCTTTTCATTAAGACCCTAAATCATATCAACTTGTGGAAAATGGGCATCCGATGACCCCTTTAAGTCTTATTTTGACATAACAAAGTGGTTATATCTAAGTGTGTGAGTTATTTACTGATGTTTTCAAATTAGTCTTTCCATTAATGCCATTATATTGTTCATTCAGAATGAATTTGCAAACGTCGAACGTGCACAATAAGTGGGATTTATTGCATGAACCAATCACTGCTGAACATAACCAGTCGTATCCAATTATATCGCGGTGGAGGCATTGCCTCCTCTCACATGACTGTCCTCATTCATTCTCAATTACCCCCCACAAAACTCACTGCACGCTTTAGGAGGTGTGTTAAAATTAAATGGGGTCAGGGGAGGCAATACAGACTCCTGCTGTAACTTTACCTGTTGGTGTCACTGTTGGACATGTTTCTTTTTAATGTTATATTCTGTAATATTAGTGTTTTTTTTTTTTTTTTTTTTACTTTGTTTTTTTTTTTAATTCAATATTTTGAGGAGACACTGCCTCCCTTGCCTCCTTGGAGGAAGTGCCCAAATTTGATGTTTAATTAGTTAATTCACAATATTTATAATCAATGATATATTAAAATTAATTGAGATCTTAAATTCATGTAAATAAAATCATGTAAATCCTTTCAAACAATAAGTCTGATTACAGCTTTTAATCAGCAGACCTAATTAAAATATAAGAGAGTTGTGTACGTGTCTGTGCGTACGTTTTAATAGTGGTTGAGAGGTTGGTGAGGGCAGTCGCTGCATGACAGTGTGATGAAGTGTCTGCTAATTGTGGGGGATTAAAGGGGGGGATTAGTCCGCCGCAGCTGCTTTCTGATGAGGAACGGTGCAGGTGTGCTGAGACGATACTGGGGTCTGCATTCATTCTCCCACTCGCTCTCACTCTCACACGTGCTCGCTGTTTCCCAGTGGTTCAATCCACCAGGCTTGTCTGTCTTCAAGACGCTAACGCAGCATACATCTGCAGAGAGCAAACTAATGAGGGAGATGACAGCTGGAGACGCTATGAGTATGACTAAGAGACTTCGAGAAAGCGGAACATATACTGAGTAAGATAACTGAGGTAAAGTTATATAATATTTATCAGCAGTAGCTGTAAGATTTCCAGGTTTCAGGGAAACAAGTTACAGGATTATGATATTTTTGTCTAAGATATGTTTTACTTTTAGATATACCGATTACATTTTGTGTTACACTGACCAAAATTTAGTCATCAACATATACATATTTTTTGGTAGTAGACATGGTAGTTTATAGTGTAAACATAAATACATGTTTTTATATCTACTAATTGAACAGTTAGTTCACCCAAAAATTCTGCCATTAATTACTCATCCTAATGTTTTCCAAACCCATCTTTGGAACACAAATTAAGATACTGAAATGTTGTTATTTTTGTCAAAGATAAGTTTTACTTTTTTGATCTACAGATGAAATTTTTGTCACACTAACCAAAATGTAGTACAAAAATAAAAAAATAGTACACGGACATGGTACAAATATGATGGCTGATCCTCAGAGTACTAAAGAAATTGAATATGATAATTAAGGGTAGGTGATATGAGGAAGAATATAACAGTATGTGTAATTTAATATCATGGCAGCAGCATATGCTGTATGCTATATATTATAATAATAACAACATTTTAAAAACTAATCACTTTTGGATAATCCAGTGAATTAAATACATTACATTAAATACATTTATTCGAGATAATATTAAATAATCCTATTTAAGATTAAATAAGATTACTCAGCCTCATATTATTATATAAATATAATATATTTAAATAGTTAAAAACGAATTACTCAAAACAGCAAAACTAATATAAAATGTATAGCTTTATATTCTGATTTTGTTTGACTAATTATACCAAAATAAAGCAACGAATGCATTTATTTGTGTGTACTAAAAACATATCCTTTCATCAGCCGTTACTCCACTCTTCAGTGTCACACGATCTTTCAGAAATCATTCTAATATGCTGATTTATTATCAATGCTGAAAACAGTTGTGCTGCTTAATATTTTTTTGGAATCTGTGGATAGTTTTTCAGGATTCTTTGATAAATAAAAAGTTAAAAAGAACAGTATTTATTTAAAATAGAAATCTTTCACTATCACTTTTTATCAATTTAACACATCCTTGCTGAATAAAAGTATTAATTTCTTTCAGAGAAAGAAAGAGAAAAAAATTACTGACCCCGAACTTTGAAGTGTAGTGTATATTGTCACAAAAAGATATTATTTTAAATAAAAGTGCAATTGTTTGCAACATTGATAATAAATCAGCATGTTAGAATGATTTCTGAAGGATCATGTGACACTGAAGACTGGAGTAATGATCGTAAAAATTCAGCTTTGCATAACAATAATAAATTCTATTTTAAACTATATTAACATGTAAAACCAATATTTTAAATTATAATAATATTATTAAAATTATTAATAATATTTTCACAACAATCACAGTTTTTTCTGTATTTTTAATCAAATAAACACAGCATTGATGAGCAGAAAAGTCTTCTTTAAAAACATTAAAAATCACTGATCCCAAACTTTTAAACGGCAGAACAAAATACCATAGTATTACAATATGACCATTACTGTAAGATGGTACCACTCTGGAAGGACAACTAGTTCAATCTAGTTCAACAACCCAGATACTGCCATCCCTAACCACATAATTGCTAACAAAATCAATCACGCTAAGAAATGGATGTAATCTGTTGTACAACAGTAACTTCTCCATTGAACACATGATGGTAAACTACTGTATGTGAGGACATTGTGAAGACTATAATAGCAAAGCTACAATCCATTTAACTAAAAGCTTTTATCTACAGATTAATCTTTCCTTCGTCGCCGTTTTCAAGTGTTGACACATGAATCGAACGGCTTACACTTTATGAATTGCTACAATAAAAGTAGAAGTGATCAATAAACAGAAGCCATTTGTTTGAATAACAGTCTAAATGGGAGTTTGATATTTCCCCTCACTTTGAGTCAATGTGCCCGTGATGCATGGTTACAAACACTGGGAACCAGCAATCAAGCCAATTTCCCCCTATTCAAAGACATCCCACCTGATCGATTTTCTTCTGAGGGGAAAAAGAGCAAATGACAGAAGGGGGCTGAGCTTTATTCTTGTTTGATACCAAACAAACACCATTTTGACATGATGCATTGTCATTAACTCGACATCGGTCCAGAACCCTGCAGCGTTTATATGATGTCTTGCCTGGAGCAAATTCTTAGGAAGAGTTTCTAGGATCCGTGCCAGTCATCCAAATGTTCCCCCTCTCTCTCTATACGGAAAGCTATTGAAAAAGATGATATATTTTTCTCCCCAGGCTGCACGCTTTCCATTCGTGGAAAAATCCAAAGTATGCCATGGCACCTGACTAAGAGAGAAGGACCTGAATATACTTTTAGGCATCTGCACTGTTGTGGGCCAGATTCAGCCTGGAATAACACTGAAACACAGATGTTTTCCATAGCGCTATATAACTATATAAGCGGTCTTTCCCATAAAAAATATTGATTTACGCATAAAAATTATGTAAAAACATATAAAATTGAAATATGAATTAATTTAAAATGTTTGGGTTACAAAATTGTCCCATATTTTATATACTGTAGAGGTAAAAAAAAAAAGCATTCCTTTTTAAAGAAATAACTACTTTTATTCAGCAAGGACACATTAAATTAATCAAACATGACAGGTATGAAAGGCATTTATAATGTTACAAAAGATGATTCAAAGAAATGCTGTTCTTTTGAACCTTCTGTTCGTTAAAGAACCCTGTGAATAATGGCTCACGTTTTCCACAAAAATATTAAGCAACTGTCTTCAACACTGATAATAAGAAATTATGCTTGAGCACCAAATCAGAATATTAGAATGATTTCTAAAGGATCATGTGACACTGAATGTAATTATGTGACTGAAGTAATTGCAGCTTTGCCAGAGGAATTATACACAATGCCATTCAAGAGTCTGGGATCTGTAAGATTTTTAATGGTAATAATTTTTAGGTCTTTTATGCTCATCAAAGTTCCATTTATTTGATCAAAATACTGAAAAAGTAATTAAGTAATTAAGTAATATATTAATTAATACATTAAGTAATATATTAATTTGAAATATTATTGCAATTTAAAAATATAAAGTGCTTCTTAATATTTATTTATTTATTTGGAACCTGTGATACTTTTTTTTAGGATTCTTTGATGAATAAGTTAAAAAGAACAGTATTTATTCAAAAAGTCTTTACTGTCACTTTTTTTTATCAATTTAACACATCCTTGCTGAATAAAAATATGAATTTCTTTCAAAGAAAAAAGCAAAAATTACTGAAAAAATTACTACTAGTAGTAGTGTATATTGTATATCATCAAATAAAAAAAAAAAAAAAAAAAAAATAATATATATATATATATATATATATATATATAAAATAAAATAAATAAATAAATATATATATATATATATATATATATAAATAATACAAAAAAAATAAAAAAATATATATATATACATGCAGCACAACGGTTTTCAACATTAGTGATAATAAATCAGCATATTAGAATGATTTCAAAGAAAAACGCAAAAATTAATGACCCCAAACTAGTAGTAGTAGTGTATATTGTTACATATCATCAAATAATCATCCTGAAAAAAGTATCACAGGTTACCAAAAAAAAAAAAAAAAAAAAAAAAAAAAAAAAAAAAATATATATATATATATATATATATATATATATATACATTCTATATATATAAAATAAAATAAATATATATATATAAATAATAAAATAATATATATGTATATATAGCACAACAGTTTTCAACATTAGTGATAATAAATCAGCATATTAGAATGATTTCTGAAGGATCATTTGACGGATCATTTGAAGGACCATTTTAAAGTATATTAAAATAGAAAACCACTATTTTAAATTGCAATAGTATTTTACAATTTTACTGTATTTTTAATATATATATATATATATACACACATACACACTTTTTTTTTACTTCTTTTTTCTTGATCAAATAGATGCATAAGCATAAGAGGCTTCTTTTTAAAAAAGATTTTTATAAATTCTTACGATCCCAAACTTTTAAATAGTAGTGTATTGTGTAAATGAACATATAATTTTTATATCTACTAATTAAGACAATACTGAGCTTCTTCACTGCACAGGGGTTCACACTCTTCCTGTCTCTGATGACATCTGCAGCACAGACTCAGACTCTGACAGAGTGCAAATCTCTTGCTAGAGGGCAATTACTACAGTACAGCCAGATGCTGAAGTGCCTGAGGTGTACTTCTAACTTAATAGAAGCAAAATGCTTTCAAAGTGGAGGAGGGCAGAGCGGTGATGAGGAATGTAGGCAACCTTTCCAATCAAACCCTTTTGAAAACACCAGCCTGGTTTAATCTGGTTTGATGCTGGCATAGCTGCAAAAGGAATCCACACAACCCACATTTCTATCGTTTGACCGCAACAGTTTCATAGGACTGCATCCACTGTTATTGACAGCGAATTGTGACCTACAGTAGCAGCTGCTCTTTTCAACAGGGACCTGCAATACTTGCCCTCTGTTGATGTAGTAATTGGCTAGTTGTTTCGGGTGATGTAACGGCTCAACAGATGCAGCTCACACTATAAATAAATCTAAACAAACCATTTGACCTTTTGCATGTGGAGCTTGTGAATGTCAAAAAGAGATTAAGCTGAGCATGAGGTGCTGCGGTAATGAAGTCTGTGCTGTGGATGACAAAATTAATTAGCATCAGCAACTAAACTCTAAAAATCATACTCCAAAAATGATTATTCAGTAGTATTCGGGTGTCTAGAATGTGTTCTACAGCTACCCATTACTCGTGCCATTCATTTGTTGTTGTGACGAATAGTACATTAAAATCCGGCTGACTGCAAGAACTTGTCCTTGTGTGGAACACACTACTAAATCAAACACTAAGAGCATGTAGACAAGATATGTGGCAACCAACCCCACTCTTCTCTGCTTTGTAAACAGTCTTTGTTAAATCTATCAGCCACTGTAGTAGCAAGAGTGAGAGATATGTCTATCAGTAAATAAACCACCAAAACGGCCATCTCATCTCATGATCTGCGCACAGAACAACAGAGGATGTGAGGAAACGTTGGCTGGTATATCTGTGCCCTGAAATCTACACTGTTGACAGGTAGTTTGTTCAGACATGTTGTGTGTGGTATCACTATTTCACTGATACAAAAGCTCTATAGAAACCTAGAGGGTTGCCTATCTAGATATCACTGTAAGGCGTCAAAGACACAATGTGAGTCCTGTTTTAAAAAGTATGTTGAATGCCCAATTTAATCATATATGATCTGTGAGGGACCCTGTTGAAAAAAACAGCATATGCTGGTTAGGTATGTTTTGAAGCATGGCTGCTGGTTTGAGCTGGTTTAAGCTGGTCCATAGTTGGTCATGAGCTGGTCCTAAGCAACTAGCTCCTGTTTAGGATCAGCTTAAACCAGCTCATGACCAGCTTAAACCAGCTCAAACCAGCAGCCATGCTTCAAAACATACCTAACCAGCATATGCTGGTTTTTTGAACAGTGAAAAAAAAAATCAAAATGGAAAATCAAGAGAAATGCTGATTATGATTATGTCTAACTAAATACTGAACATGCCTTTGTATTTCAGTGTATTTGTGTGTACAATATTTACATCTACAATGCATATTTAGTGATTATTAGCGAATTACATTGTGAGCTTAGCAACATGCCAACAAACTCTACTGGAATCAACTGTAAGTGTTAATAGAGTAGATATTTAGGAATTCAAACTACCCATTATCTGTGTGTACTATATATTTTTTGCGTGTTAATTACAGAATCAAGTCATTAGCTTAGCAACATGTTAACCACTTGAATCAAATGTAAACATTAAGAGAGATTCCAGGGTGCTCCAAATCACTCACAAATCAGTCCATTTAAGTTTGGATCCTTCATCATTATACAAAGTATGCTGTGAAACTTTGTGAAACAGCCAAATGGGTTTAAATTACTGCTTAAAAGTTTAGATCCCTGTCAGGATGCTATGTTGATAGTAAAATTCATTTAAGGGAACTAACACGTATAGCTTAATATACACGTAAATGACATAAATATAACATACATTATTTTTTAAATAATGTAAATGTTTCATGGGTAGATTTTTGGTTGTAATTTTCAGTCGAAGGGCAACAAGAGAAGCGATGTAAGTCTTCACTGCTTTCCTAGCGATAAGAAGAGGAGAAAAGAATGGGAAGATGCCTGTGGACGAATAAAACTTCCTAAAGACCCACATTTTTGTTCTCTCCACTGTAGTCCTGATGCCTTTGAGGCTTTTAGTAGTCAGTAGCTACTGAATTAGCTTACAAACAGCAGAGACAAGAAACGTTAGATGCCATCCTGGCAGGATGTAAACATGCCAATGCTTGTCATGATGCCGTAGCCACCAAAGGAGTTTCTCAGCACGGATTTCACTCGATATCCGGGTGCGTTTAGACTCCTTGTGGGGAAAAATCAATGGTACGGCATTTGGTTTAAGCCTACGCTTAAGCTCTTTCAGTATCTGTGGTCATTGTATCTGTATTTTATTTTGTCAAGTTGTGTTGCGGTAAAAATAGCAACATGTAGCGCCAGTAGCTCAACGAGTGCAACCATTTCACATCATGGAAATAATGGCCCCCCCATAGTCCAAAATATGTATAAAACGATGTGGATTTTTTAAATAAGATAAATTGTTCATGGGTTTTCTACTACATATTTCTGTAAGAAACATCATTTACATTATAATAAACAATACAAGTCTTATTATCCGGGGTTCTATCATAAATAGTTATAAGCTGTGGCAAAAGCATTCTAAAGTATTGCTAATGTGCCACGGATCTAAGTCTTCTGGGGCTACTTTCTCATCATTCAAACCTTCTATAATTTGTTGTTTGACAACGTAAATCCTGTTTTAATTGAAAAACGATATTGGTCAGCTGGGATAAGCCAGCCTTATGTAACTCATGAGATCATGGATGACAGGTCAATGTCATGGACACTAAAACAAAACTGGTTTGCTTCAGAGCTTGAAAACCATTTGGAGATATTATGGAGGAAATAGATATTATGTGGCTTTACCCAGAAGTTGTTAGTGTTGACCTTGAAGGATCTTCCCACAAACCCAAAGTGTGCAGTGACCGCAGGCTAAGAGAAATGCTGTCGTATTCACAGGGCCATTTGTTTTCCACAACTCAGCCACTCTTCCAAAACCAGTGCTGCCTTATTAAGATGATCTCTCTATCTCTGTTCCACTGTGTTTCTCTTACTAATGGTTTCAAACATCACTGACATGTCATGACGACCTTCTATTTTCCCTTTATGAAAGCCAAACAAGAAAAACTAGTATAATGTCACAGTTATGAAACTGCTTGGCTTCAGGATATATTTGACAAAGTTCAGACACATTTAGCAAACACCTCCATATAAGACAAGAAGTAAGTTTATAGGGACTGGTCCGATCTCTTCAGAAACCGTGAACAGTTCACTGCTAAGCTACCCACACACAGACAAAACATCCCACAAGAGGTCAATACTACAGCATTTACTTACTCATACCAGCCTTAGAGTGCAAAACATATTGAACTATGGAAAACAAAACAACACAAAACATTGCATTTGTTACATTTACAGTGGTATGGGAAAGTTTGGAAACCCTATGCAGAACCTGTGAAAATGTGAATAATTTTAACAAAGTAAGAGAGATCATAAAAAATGCATGTTATTATTTATTTAGTACTATTCTGAGTAAGATATTTTACATAAAAGATGTTTACATATAGTCCACGTGACAAAAAATAGCTGAAATTATTAAAATAACCCCCTTTAAAAGTTTGGGAAACCTTGGTGTGTGGTTACCTGAATGCCAGGGGGTGAAAACTTTTTGAGTTTGAGAATCAAGGTAAATTGTACTTAATTTGTCATCCAGAAAACATGCAAGTATCTATTGTTGCTTCTGAATGGCAGTACTAAATGAAAAAAAAAAAAAAAGAAAGATATTTCAACAAAATGAGAAAAATTTGGAAATCTTCATCCTGTTCAAAAGTTTTCACCCCCTGGCTTAATGTATCATGTTTCCTTCTGGAGCATCAGTGAATGTTTGAACCTTTTTTAATAGTTGTGTTTGAGTCCCTCAGTTGTCCTCAGTGTGAAAAGATGGATCTCAAAATCATACAGTCACTGCTGGAAAGGGTTCAAATATGCAAAAGATGCTGGAAAACTGAGGAATCTGCAGGACGTGGAGGATTTTTCTGAAGAACAGTGCTTAGTTTAACTGTTCAGAACAAACAAGGGTTTCATTAACAACCATCACAAAACAAAACAAAAAAAAAACAGTTGTAGATCATCCAGGTAATCACACACAGTATTAAAAATCAAGGGTTCCCAAACTTTTGAAGGGTGTTATTTTAATAATTTCAGCTTTTTTTTGTCTTGTGGACTATATTATTCACATTTTCACAGATTCTGCAAGAGGTTCCCAAACTTTTGCATGCCACTGTATAATGTTTTAACACAGAAGAGATTGTACTTTGCTCAAGTCATGCATTTGGACAACTTAAAGTGAAAACCAGACACACAGGACCCTTCAACTGACAGTCTGTCAGGTTCAACACGCATGACCACAACACGAGTAGCACATGTACATGCATCTTTCCTCCGCCGCCAGCAGAGAAGAGAAAGATAGAGAGTGCGTCAAGAGTAAAACCTTGACAGCTTTGTGCCTTGCCTATGAGACGGACAGCTACAGTGACATTCACGGCAAGTAAAGACGATTTGCCCCTAAATCAGCCGTTACGGTTGTGTTGTGATCCCAGGCACAGGCACTTATTCCATTGTAGCGTGGGGCGGTTATGGGCAGGAGTGAAAAACCGTGATTCCGTGCCTGTCAAAAGGGGCGACGAATGTGATGGATGCTCATCTGCGGCAGCTCAGTTCTGCGATTAATAACTGTTGATGTGACGCCGGTAAATGCATCTAAAGAGTCTGGAATGATACTCAAGCCAGTGCCAAGATTACATTTCTAACTGACATGCTTTAAACAAAGGTATATGAAAGATTAAACACATGACTTTTTGGGAAGAGAAGCTGGAGTTGACACTGGAGCTGAAAGATCATTTTGGGTCTTGTGGCTGGATTTTTGAAACACTGTGTACTTTAGTGTTTATTGCTTAAGATCTTGCCATAATATTAGTGTCATCCGATAATGGTAAAGTGCTTTAAATGGTGCAATACATCAGTCTTCAGGTTTAAACCATGCAAGACTGACCAATTATGGCAGCCGCAGTGAGTCCCGTGTCAATTCAGGACTGCTTTTCTTTGCCAGTTAGTGCCATAAGGACACACACAAATATCCCTCCAGCTCATCTTGCTCTGTATCCCATGGTGCAAAGTGCCCCCACATCTCATGAGTCACCTGTGACAGATGTAACTGTGGCTATGCACATACACACCAATCCTCACTGCACAATCCCCTGTGACCAGGGCTTCTGCCTGCAACAGATGGGAAGATATCAAACCATGCAACTGTGTTTCTACATTCTAAATCATTATAAAAGTTTAGAAATCTTTCAACTTGAGTGTCAATCTCTAAACATGTTTCCAGTCATATTTTCATATACATAAACATTACTATTAAAGGTCTCTGAAAGAATTATTGTGCTTACCAAGGCAGCACTTATTTGGTCAAAAATACAGTAAAAACAATAATATTGTAAAATATTAGTACAGTTTGAAACAACTTTTAGAATTTTACTATATTTTAGAATAAAAATTATTCTTGTGATAGCAATGCTGAATTTTAAGCAGCCATTACACTATTTTGTAGCGTCACACAAACCTTCAGAAATCATTCTAATATGCAGATTTGATGCTTAAGAAACATTTGTGACCCTGGACCACAACGCCACTCATAAAGGTACATTTTTTTAAAATTGAGATTTATACATCATAAATAAGCTTTCCATTGATGTCTGGTTTGATAGATTAGGACAATATTTGGCTGAGATACAACTATTTGAATATCTGAAATCTGAGGGTGCAAAAAAATCAAAATATTGGGGAAATCGCCTTTAAAGTTGTGCAAATGAAGTTATTAGCAATGCACATTGCTAATGAAAAATATTTTTGATATATTTATGGTAGGAAATTTACAAAATATCTTCATGGAACATGATCTTTACTTAATATCCTAATGATTTTAGGCATAAAAGAAAAATCAATCATTTTGACCCATACAATATATTTTTGGCTATTTTGAACAGTACTGTGTATTACCATTTTCCTTCCTGTTTTAAAGACTTGTTTTACTTGTTACTCAAGACACAACAATTGCACTTTCTCTTAGAAAGTAATGTGAGACCAAAACAACTCACGGGTAGAAAAAAGAACAGCCCGCATTAAAATTGATGGCCTGAGGTTCTGGAAAACGACACACTGCTGTTGAGGAATGCAGATGTCGTAATACGTCATTTCTCCGTCATGTTTCCCGACGACCAGGTGTAACACAAACAAACACTGTGGTGGAAGGGTGGGAAGGGTGCTAATGACTCACGGCTTTGATGGGCATAGAGCGGAGGTGGTATTCTTTACCAGCTTTCAGGATATGTGTGAGCTTCTGTAGACAGAATAAACCTACTGTTTGTTTATATGGAAACAAGCTGACAGAAGCAGCTGCGCTTTTTATGCAGGTAAAATTGATATCAGCTCAACAAGATGACAAGATGTCATCAAAACCACAGCAGTTACTTTTACAGTATGTATTCCGAACAACAACAAATACAGTGCTCACTTTCAATGTATATATTACACTCAAGGCATATGCGGAAAAACAACCCTATAGGGAATTCATATGACATGGATATAAAAGCGCAGACATCTATCATTTTATAAAATCACAGTTGCACCACTTTTGCAAGCAGTATTTCAGCATGGAATAGAATCAACCCAAAATCAGTTAAAACAGGTGCTGAAATAGAACAAGAAATAGGTTAGTAGTCAAAAAATTTGTTGGAAACTTCTCCAAAATTATATGCAAACATATGTGGATTAGACAACTGAAGAAATACTGATGGCAACAACTTCAGTAATTTTAAACAAGTTGGCTATTTTACAAAATATCTATTCTTATTTTATATATATTTATATATATGATGCTTTTATAATGACTAGCATCATCGATATGTTTAACAAGTGATTAGCACTATGTGCACAGGCATGTTTGTTTATATTGCAATGCAGTGTGGGAGTCATAGCTGTCAGAGCAAAGATATTTATAACTAAATAGACCATCGACTCGTCCCAGAAGGCTTGAAAATGAGTGACTGCTGAACTAGGAAAAAGCTTGAGCTGGAATATCTGGTTACACAATATAATCCTTGTTTGATGTGAATCAAACATCACGGCATCAACATGACTCAAATTGTTCTGAATTTTAATTTACATTATTTTTGGTTGCTACTATATCAGGGTGTGAAAAGAAACAAACTTTCATCCTAGTACTTCTGTGATTATTCAAATGTTTCTAACATAAAAATAAAGAGGTTGTGTGGTTGAGCCTGTACAATTATTAGAATAATAAAGGTATTAATTGTAATAATTGTAATCATTTAAAGGGATAATCTGTCATTAATTACTCACCCTCATGTCTTTCCAAACCAACAGAACCTTTATTCATCTTCAGAACACAAATTAAGATATTTTTAATGAAATCTGAGAGCTTTCTGACCTTGCATAAACAGCAACACAACTGACACATTCATGACCCAGAAAGGTGGTAAGGACATCATTAAAATAGTCCATGTGACATCAGTGGTTCAACCATAATGTTATGAAGCTACAAGAATACAAAACAAAAATAAAGACTTTATTCAACTATTTATTGTCTTCGAAGCGTGTAGATCAGAGTACTATGATGCATTTGGCACAGATTGAAAATTATAATAAACTGTTGAATAAAGTTTTTGTTTTCTTTGCGCAAGAAAAAAAAAGTATTCTTGCAACTTCATAAAATTACAGTTGAACCACTGATGCCACATGGACTACTGTATTTTAACAACGTTTTTACTACCTTTCTGGGCCTTGAACGTGGAAGTTTTGTTGCTGTCTATGAAGGGTCAAAAAACTCGTATTTCATCAAAATTATCTTATTTTGTGTTCTGAAAATGAACAAAGGCATTTTTGGAACGACATGAGGGTGAGTGATTAATGACAGAATTTTCATTTTTGTGTGAACTATCCGTTTAAAGGAGAAGTTCACTTTAGACAATTTGAAGAAAACAAGACGGGAGTTTTTCGACACACCCTAACTGTATTGATCCGGATTACAAAGACTACACATGCGCATCGCAGAGACGAGACAAGATGAGCATTTGAGGTTAAAAAGTATATAAATTGACAATTTGTTTCGAAAATGACCGACTGTTTCCATAGAGAAGTCATTTGTACCTCGGCTGGGACAGTTTAGAGCTATTTGAAGCTACATTTAAACTGCATTTTGGAAGTTCTAACTCGGTGGCACCATAGAAGTCCACTATATGGAGAACATTTTTGAAATATAAGAAACATAATTTCTTTACGACAGAAGACAGAAAGACATGAACATCTTGGATAACAAAGGGGTGAGTAAATTATCTGTAAACTTTTGTTCTGGAAGTGAACTTCTCCTTTAACTGTGCAGGGTGCAATTTTTGCCCCAGTATCTTGAATTTGACGGGCATTTTTGTTCATTTTGGTAGCATTTTTACCCCAAGTCCCCATACTGCCTCTGATCTGATCTCATCTCGGCCTCTCTGCGTGTTCACGAGAGTATCATGACGCATGCAGCAAAAACAGCACGGGGGAGAAAAAATGGTTGAATAAAGTCTATATTTTTGTTTTCTTTGCGCACAAAAAGTATTCTCGTAGCTTGATGTCAATGTTTGGGCCTTGAACATGGTAGTTGTGTTGCTGTCTATGCAGGGTCATAAAGCTCTTGGATTTCATCAAAAATATCTTAATTTGTGTTCTGAAGACGAACGAAGATCTTACAGGTTTGGAACGACATGAGGGTGAGTAATTAATGACAGAAATGTTATTTTTGGGTGTTACTAGTTCAGCTGTAATACACTGACATGAATGACAGTTTATATGAATGCAAATCCCTTGCACTTAAATAAATGAATGAATCCATACAGACACAGTAGTTAATTATTTAATTCTATAATATATTGCACTTTTATATAATATAAATATATGCAATTTAGTCTTTCAGTAAATTACACCACTGATTTCAATTGCAATATATTGAAGGACTTATTCAAGTATACATGAATGCAAATTTATGGCTGAATGCAACCTGATGAACGTAACTAAATGAAAAATCATCAGCCAAGCGTATATGGAGGTCTGAAATCAAACCACCCAACTCCTAAGCACTCAGCAGCGGCATAATATGCTCTAATAAAGAGGCAACAGCGAGTCACAGTGTTCAGAGTTTAAACTCATTGTGCAGGTCACTGAACCTTGAGTTTTCCCATTAGGTGGGAAAAGAAATATGACAACCTTTGTTGAATTAGTGCCAGGCTTATGATTACCACTATCCTGTCAGCTCTGATTTCTGATAGGGCTTCCTGAAACTAGATTTAGAGCTGTGTGCTTCCAGGCTCTTTGATTACCGTGAGAGAGTGCGTGTCTGAAGCCCCAAAATGATTACCATTTATATTGGTTGCAATATTAGATACAAATTGTTCTTTTTTTTTTATTCCCCAGCCCACAATGCAACTCACTTACACTTTCGCCTCACTAGTCAAATAATGGGATTCTATTTCAACGATACATTTTGCTGGGTTAGGTTGCAGTATTCCTCTCTGACATGCTCGTACTTCAGGAAATCAGCATGTTAGCGGGTGGAGAAAGCCTGCTATGAAAGTTTATGGTGGACATATACTTTCCATACAGCTTTGAATTCCCATTCCGGCTGCAAGCGCATGTGCTTCCCTGTGATTTAACGCCGGCCTCTAACAGGCACAGCGTTGCTGTATCTCTGCATAGCCACAATCAATGAGGGATATTTGAGCTGGAGGAGAAAGCAATCTCATCTCCTCACCACAGTGCAACCAATAACCAAAGAGACTGGCATTATGGGTAAACCAGGAAGGACAAGGATTCCTGGAGCTTTAGGGAAGCTATTTGAATTCTTTGGTTAGATAGAGCTGCGGGGGATGTATTCCACAAGATAAAGCTCCCTGGGAGGAAAAACCGCCAAGATCTGAAACTCAGTGAGCCATTCAGGCAGAATTTCAATCTAGGAATGATCTTTGTGTGACAATATGGTGTTAAAATTTGCTTAGTGTCAAAGCAAATAAGACTAGGTTAATGTCATGACATTGGTTTGGTTCTGTTTTAATGCTTAGGAATCAAATAAAAAAGCAAAAAGCTAGACTTACATATTTTATGAAGGTGGTTGCCATAGTTTCAGACTGGTTGTTGGGGCCCAAGTCAAGAGAGCTCAAAAAGTGCACAGTGATTTCACATCAGTATGATGATAAATTAGTTGAGTTAGTTATTTAATTAATTTGTTATTTAATTATTTAATGCTATTTTATGCAGAATAAAACAGGCTAATAAATTTAAAACAATGAAGTATAGCCAAATGATCAATGGACCCCACCTATTGTTGAAGACAAATAAATAAATGAAATGAAATAAAATAAAATAGTAAACCAAACTAAACCAGATGCTCAAGGGACCCCAACTATTGTTGAAAAATAAAATAAAATAAAATAAAATAAAACAACTCAGAGCCTGAGAGAAATTATGTATCATTGCATTCCTACTTCTGTGAAATTAAATACATTTAAGATGATAAATTATAGCCAAAAGATCAAAGGACCATGCATTATTTCTATTAGGTCTATTCCATTAGGTTTCTACTGTTAAACATAATAATATTTTGATGTCAGATCAGCATGAAGATAAATTACTTTTTAATGTTATTCTATTGGTAATAAGAATAAAACAGGTTAATAAATGTAAGACAATGAAGTATAGCCAAATGATCAAGGAAAAAAAAAAAAATAATAATAAATAAATAAAATAAAATAAAATAAAATAAAATAAAACATTTACTCAGAAACATAATACATTTATATAAATTATAGCCGAAAGATCAAAGGACCATACATTATTTCTATTAGGTCAACATATTGTTAAACATAATATTTTGATGTCACATCAGTATGGAGATAAATTACTTTTTTAATGTTACTGTCTTGGTCCAAAGAAGAAAATAGGCCAATAATTTTAAAACAATGAAGTATAGCCAAAAAAGGGAACACACCTATTGTTGAAAAAATAAAATAAAATAAAATAAAATACAATAAAGCCAAAAGATCCACACATTAGTTCTATTAGGTCAACCTATTGTTAAACACAAATAATATAATATAATATAATGATATTATTGCATAATTTGAGTTATAATTAATTTCAATATAGCACCTCATCCCTTAGCATAATAGTTAAAAAAATGTAATAAATAAAAAAAAAGTAAGAAAAGGCTATAACCTGTCATTTACCTTAATAAAAAATAATCTTCAGACAAACAACAGATGTGAAACCACTGACGCCTCCTTCTCTTTCCAACATTCAACAAACTGCCAAGGTTAAGAAAGGAGAAGGAGAGAAAGACAGACAAAGAGTGACACAGGGAGACTAAAATGTTGATTACAGCAAACTGACTTGTGCGTGCAAAAGTGATGTTTCTTTTGAAAGTCGACACTGAGTGACAAATTTCCTTTCTTGCTGGAAAAGGGCCAATGTTGTATTTCTCCTTTTGCATTTTCACAGTTTCCTGTAAGCATTTTTATGGTGACACAGTCATATTGTGACATCCAGACAGTCCGACTCCTCGGCACGGTGCCACCGGCGCTGGTACGTCCAGCCAATCCCCCGGCGGCTCAGACCCAGACCAGCAACAGACTTCCATCACAGGGGGGAGCAGGGCAAAGGGGGCTTCTTTTGAATTAGCGTGCTAGTGCTGCGACATAGGGGAGCGTTGCTCCTGCCAGCAGCAGTCGGCCCGAGGTCAAGTGGGTTCATTGCTTCAACGCCGCCCTTTAGACTGTGTGCCAGCTCACGATAAGAAGATTAGAGACCCAAACCGCATCCCACACCTGCCTCTGACTGCAGGTCCTTCACGTTACACAGCACCAAATCACTATTTAACCCACGATAAAACACGTTTGTCATGCAGTGAACCAGGAAACAGGTTTATAGCTGAATAAAACTGAATGAAAAAGGAAGATTCGGAATTACATGCTAACCTTTGAACAAAAAAAAAACAGGCTTGTTTAAAACAGTAGAAGGAAATTAAAAGCGACAAGCTGTGTAATAGGACTGGTGAAATAGTTTTTCAAGTTGTTAGGAAGGAAAACAACATCCCGTTTCAAGCGTGGTTACAGCAATGTTACGAGGGAGCACTGTATTTTTATGACTGTGAAACACTAAAAGTAGACTCTTCAATTATTCATCTGACATCTACTAAAGACCCAGTTTATTAATGCTAAGAGCACACATTTGCCAACGACGAGGGTATGGAGGCATTACAACCCTGGTCTCATAGACAATGCAGCAATGATACTGAGATTATACTGACTTCATATACAAGACCTAGGCAGTGATTGGATGTCACTCACCGGTCATTAAAAATGGAATACTAACACTCTGGCTACTGCACAGTATATGGTATATAATCCAAATATCACATAATCAAGTATCACTTGAAAAAAGTACAGGGCGGTGGTTCTCAAACAGGAGGACGGGATACACTAGAGGGCGACAGGATGACTTAAAATCATCCAGGTCATCAATAGTGGTTGACAGCCAGTGCCGTTATCTTACGGGATGTTCTTTGTGTCACTTCTATTCGTGCTCCATTTTCTAATACAATGGAACGTGTCAAACTGTCAATAAGTTATTTGCTGATTGGTTTTCATGACAACACGTATTGCAAATTTTCTGCTTGCGTTGAAATTTTTCAACTTGCGTGAAAGTTGCGCAATCGCGTGTCCCAATTCATGTCATTTGCGTCGTCCAGCGCAAATTTGTGTTTATTTGCGGTTTTGCACTGACTTTGTATGTAATCTATTTACGCGATATCGCGTAAATATATATATATATATTTATATATATATATAATTTCTTTTTGGTTGAAAATACCCACAAAAGATTATTTAAAGCTATTTCTGTGTTAAATGACAAAGTATCAAGTAGACATTACAAATGTAGCTTTAGTAAGAAATATTTTACTTGATTCAACACAGAATTTATTACACATAAACATTTAGGCTGCAACGGCCAACATAAACTATGGAACTTAAAAGACGATAATTTGAGAAACATCACAGTATTTTTGGTTCATATGATGAAATTCATTGTTAACCAGCTTTGTTACCAACAGTTTTCAAAAAAAATCATTTTTTGTTCCACAAAAGAAAGGTTTGAAATGACATGAGGGTAAGTAAATGATGACAGAATTTAAATTTTTTTGGTGAACTATCCCTTTAATGTTTTTATTATTATTATTTTTTTTTTTTTAATGAAATGATACTTTAAATAAGAAACTAAAACCACCAACAGGTGGCGATAAATGTCTTTATGAGTCATTCATTCATCTATTCGATTCATTCAGGAATTAAGTAAATGGCTCTCTTTATGAAGTTTTGATTCATTGATTCACACGATTCGTTCAAACCGCGGATTCATTCAGAAACTAAACGCCACTGTGTTACTCGGAGACATGCTACAAATCTGCTATGGCTTCAATGATAATATGTTCTGTGCAAAACATAATATTGTGTCAACTTCTTATTTACTGAACTGTTGTATGAAATCACATTTAAGCTTGTGATAGATCGGGACAAAATCAGCACTCGTGTCACATTGCTCTTGCTGCCCGTGTGATGTCGTGTGATATGTGATATATATAAATACGAGACAAAACACATACAGGGGCATTTTTGCACCAATATCTTGAATTTTAGGGCATAACTGCATTTGTGGAGTTGTTGCCCTGCATCATATTTGTCAACAGTCAACTATATGAAATATAAGACGACGTACAGGTCTGGGGGCGGGGCAGGTGCGTTTACAGCATTTAAATATTTTAATAACATTCTTTTTTTATAACTAATTAATTAAGTTAACGTATTAAACTGACAGCGCCAATATTTATATATAATATAAATTATATAAATACATACATGTAAATACATGTAAACATTTTCAAAATATATACTGTAGTGTATGTGTGTATTTATATATACATAATAAATATACACAGTACACATATATTATGTTAATCTATATTCTGAATGCGATTAATCACAATTAATCATTTGACAGCACTAATTAAAATCTTTTGTTTCTGTTTGTTTCCTAGTTTCTGTTTATAAAGACTGAAACAAATAGCTTTATGATAATTATTCCTTATATGCAAGGGCTTTGAAAACTGTATTTGCCATTATTAATTAAACTAAAATAATTTTGATAAATAGTATGAAAAAATGATATTCATTTGGATGGAACATAAGATGATGGAACACTGAATCTAAGTGTAAAAATAGGGGAATGTCTTGTGGTAGAGCAATAAAATAATGAGTCAAGAAAAAGATGTTAAAAATTGCAGTAGATATTGCTTTGACTTCATAAGTCATACTGAAAACAGAAGGTGTCAAGTACGTGCCAAGCACATGTCAAGCACATTGCATCATCGGAAACCGTATTCCTCCTTGCTGTCTGATGAATAATGCACATTTTGTCAAATATACAAGGCATTGAGAAAATCAGCATGACGTGCAATATACATACTGCATACAAAAACTGAATGAGTAGCATGCTATTCTGAACACAGCCAATGACAGTGGTAGGTAACGGTGGTGCGCAGCAGGTATTTGTCAGACAAGTGTCAGCAAATCCACAGCTCCTTCTGATTGGCCGCAGAGCTTAGGGAGGCCTTGATAATTGCGTGCTACTCCCTGCCAAGCTGAACTAATGGAGAGCAGGTGTGAGCGGAGACAGAACGTGGACCACTGCTTCTCAACTCCAATATGCACAAATATCCACCTATCAGATCCTCCCAGCATGCAGGGATGGGCAAGAGGAAGGTGGGCTACGCTAAAGCATCTACCTTCCTCCAGACAAGATAAATGGGAGCAATTAACCGTATCATATACTCACACTCCCACAGACTCTATACATAATGTAATATAAATCGCTCATTGTAGCCGGCACGTCCCAAAAGGGGCCACAAGAATTAGTGCTCTGAAAGGGCTGATAAGAGTAAAGTGGACGGCAAGACCGCAGACGGTTTTAATAATCAGAGCAGAAGACACAATAACCTCTCTATGAGCTATGATGCTGTGCATTTATCTAGCCGTTTATAATAAAGCACGCCACTTTTTGTAGAGTTGGGCACTCTGCTGGGAACACAGCCCTGCAGAGCTGCCAAACGCAGCAGTTTCCTCCATACAGCCCGGCCGTTTTGCTGGTGGTTGCTGTAGGCAGAAGGAAAATGAGAAACTTTGTTTCCCATTGGTCCAATTTAAAAAGGGAATACGCATCTGGCCAAATGTGGCTAGTGTGCTGCACATGAGCAGACTGTGCAGATATGCAAAGCAGTGGGGCGTTTTGGTTAATTAATGCATGGGCGCGCTCAGAATCAGTCAGGACATTGCATCGTTCAAAATGGTCCAAACCCTAAAACAAAAGCAGATAAAACTGAGAAATATAACAAACAAACAAAGAAAAAGATTTACTAACAGCTTGTGCCAGTGTAAACCCTTTTTTGATGGTAAAAAGCTACTGTCAGGAATTTAAGGTAGTGATGAAAAACAGTGGACACAGTTATTTTGGATTTTAAAGGAGAGTACTTAAATAAATCATGCAAGGTGGTTTACTAAGGTTTGCAGTAGTCAATTTACTGGTATTTGCACTATTATTTTATCGTCCAAAAAAGCATGTCTCAACTCATTTTGCGCTTGACATGGCTGTGATAGTTGCTGGTAGGAGGAAGCACCGCAGGGAACCGAGAGCGTGTGGTAAAAAAGAGAATTTTTTTCCACACTAATTTATTTGGAATGCCAGAGGAAGATGTTATCCGAAAATATCAGTTGGCAAGCCACGCTGTTTTTAATTTGCACTGCTCTTGGTGGATTGCGTTGGTCGTTGTTGAAATGCACTGGCTGTGTCTGTGTTCTTGAATTTGCGTAATGTTATTAGATCACCCATCTTACTTCACTCTCCCATCACCACTTTTATAAGATTGGTCTCTCAAGCTAATTTGCCCCGTTTAGTAAATCTGCCCTTCATTGTTTTTTCTTTAAATATTTATAGTGAATTTTTTTACAAATCAATAAATAAAACAAAATCATTGCCATATCATGTTGCTCAATTTTACATATGTGACCCTGGACCACAAAACCAGTCTTAAGTAGCATGGGACTATTTGTACCAATAGTCAACAATACATTGTATGGGTCAAAATTTTATGCCAAAATTCATTAGGATTTTCAGTAAAGATCATGTTCCATGAAGATATTTTGTATATTTCCTACCGCAAATATGTCAAAATGTAATTTTTTGATTGGTAATATGCATTGCTAAGAACTTCATTTGGACAACTTTAAAGGTTTTTGATTTTGTTTGCACCCTCAGATTCCAGATATTCAAATAGTTTTAACTCGGACAAATATTGTCCTATCCTATCAAACCATACATCAATGGAAAACGTATTTATTCAGCTTTTAAATGAAATTTACCCTTATGACTGGTTTTGTGGTCCAGGGTCACATATATGCACAGTAATGAGATGAAACATCACGAAAATAAGTAATTGGGGTGGGCGATATACGAGTAGACATGATTAACTGGTAGAAATTTGTCACGATTTATACGTGGTTACACGTTCACGTGATGTTGCTGTGCTACATGACCCCCTATCGTTTGCACGTGTTTTTAAGAATTGCAGTTTAAAAACAAGTTTAAGTTTAAAAACACATGCCTCTATAGACATTTCTGCAAAACTGCAAAAACATAACTATATGTACAAATCACTGCAGTTTCCAGTTAAAATAACCAATAGAGGCAGTAAAACTCCAACAACTTTTATTCCATTTTCACACAAAGTATGATTTACAGGTACAGAGTTTTGATGAATACTTACTTGCAGAATATTATGTTATGACTTCTAAACGATTTTAACATCATGATTTGAAAAAAAATCTAAAAAATTTCTGAAAGTTGTCTTCACCTATATATCCTCATATGCAAGATTTTTTTTTAATTCAATAAGTTTGCTCGGTAGCTCACACAATATGGCGCTGCACTTGAGTGGTGAAGAGCTCCGGTACAAAGCCCATGAAACTACGGTTCGACAAAACAGCTCAAATCAACAAACGTGTTTTTATATCACTTTTGCATTAGTTAACACTATCAGGTAGGTTTAGGGTTGACTTTGGTGTACAGGATATTTCCAAAACAACCTTTAGCGACACTCCCTGGATATTTGAATTCTTAACAGCCGCAATACATACCTCAAGCAGCGTAATAAAAACACAGCAATACGTGCCTGTGCCAACATAATAAAAAAAGTGCCACGGTCATGTATTGAACATGTGTTTTAGCACCACCCTCTGAGCCTGAGCTGGATTTTAAGCCACTAAAATGCAAGCAGCAGCAAAAGACAATTAATTTTGCTATATATGCATGCTGTCTGAGAGACTGTCTCTGAGTGGTGCTCATAGAGCGCAACACTATTGAACCAAGCTGTTTTGCCGCTTATAGGCCTTGAATGGTTAAATACACACACTTGCATGTGTCAAATCCCCGTCTTTGCAAGTATCCTTGCAAACACATTAATTTAAGTCTTAAATGAAAGCAAACAGCTGAGAAAGAAAACATGTAACAGTATATTGGATCTGAGTGACAGCAGTCTAATATTCCTGCTGTCTGTCATTCATGTTAATCAAACAACAAAAGACTAGAAAATTGTGACTAAATCACTTTTATAACTTTAATATGAAGAACTATATATTTAATTTACACTGTGAAGAATATGCATGTTTTTATACATTTGCTTACTTTATACAATGTACATACTATAGCATTTTTTATTTATTTGTTCTACTGTAGTTTTTTGGTCCTACTGCTAGTAATTAGTTTCTTATTCTTGTTAAATCGCTGACTATTTACTTGTCTTCAGTGAGCTTGAGTTTTAATTTAGGCTAGTATTAGTTTTTTTGTGATATTGACACTGGCGAGAAGAATTAAGCTATCTTAAATATCTTGATATCTTAAATACCTTATTTAAAAACAAAAATAACTATATTGTGAATACTCATTACTCATATCGTGATATAAGATTCTGGTCATATCGCCCAGCCCTACCAGTAATGATGACACAGTCAGAAGCAGTTATCTCAGCTCACTGGAGATGGTTTTTCATCTAAAGATGCAAGGAAAGCCAGTGAGAATGATCTCTTTGATGGTAACGTTAACGTTAAAATGTGCCATCTAAAATATTCATGAAACATATGTCATGCATTAGTATAGCTGCACATGTTTTTCCCACTGATACTAGAGATAACTGACTGGGTCAACTGACTTATACTTGGACAATATTACATATTTAGGAACCCGCAAGTCCCACAAATTTAAAATTTAAATTTCATGATAACCACAAAACAACAGTACAGATTTTTTATCTAAATGAACCAAGCATTTCACCAGAGTATCTGATGTGAAATCAAATGAGAATAACCATGTAGCACAAAGTGCTACAAATCCAAATGTAACAGCAATCCAACACTAAAACCATATTCCTAAGTACTTTTGAAATACATAAGTACTGTCAGATGACAACAATCACATCTGGATGGGAAACCGCTACATCAGAGCCGTTTATCTCAAATACTCCTTCAAGAACTCAAGCTTGTGCAGCCAAACATATGTCTGGTATGAACAGAATGCCTATATTCTCCTACTTTTCCTCATGGACACTTGGTAAACCTCTAGTGCCATACTTGATGGTCAGTCTCTCTCATAAATATTCAACAGTTCTTGCATTTTTATGCATTAGCATGCAGTGTTTCCCCGTTTCGAGAGCGAACCCCTCTGGCCATCTCTTTCTGATGAACTGACTGGAAAGCTGTGGAGGACACCTCTTCATCAATACTTCACTAGTCTAATTCAAGCAAGCTCTCAATGTTTACATTGTATTTTGACCTGCTTCTTTCCATTAGCGTAAGAGTGTATGGTTATGATGAATGAGGAAGACACTGGGTACTCCGCAACTGATGATCAAAGCCGTCTGTCCGCACAAAGCTTTTATTCACTACAATGAGAAAATGGAAGGAAAGAAGCTGCTTCTTCAGTTCCTTCTTTTCTTCCACTTACGTCAGTGTTTTGTCGGAGCCAGAAGGTCTCAGTGTTTAAATCACCGGTAAAACACGAAGAGAAGGAAAGGTCACAATATCAACATATTGGTGTGCTTATAAACAAAGTGGATTTCAGTTTCAGTTCATAAAGCAAAATTGATCAAGGAGTTAAATAGTTAATTAAGAGTTAAAAATATGAATGCAAATGAAATGCAAAGTTGAATGCAAGTGGCTCGAATTACCGTATACAAAAAAAACTGTTTTCCAAAAGGTAAGCAGAAGCTTGCACCTGCAACACACATACACATCCATCTTTCCCTGCCCCTGCTTTGCCACTTGTATCGTTAAAGAGCTAATATGGGACCTCCTGGTAGATGTTGGGTCTAAAACAGAAATAAAAAACGCAATAAAGTCTGGTTCCTAACTTCATCAACTCCTAATGATGCTGCAGGTGTCAGGCCTGATAGATTACTGGGTGTCTTCTGCAGGTTGGGGACTCTCGGGAAGAAGATGGCTTATCATAGGTACCTCATTAGCCAGAATCAGGTCAGCGGGACTCCATCCAGATCAAACGGCGCACACACTTCTCTCATGTCCATAGGCGAAGTGTTAAAAACTAATCACACTTTAGAGCAGGAGCTCCACTCTCACCTGCAGTGTGAGCGACAGAAGGACAGTGTCCTAGATGTAGAATGTAGAGCAGACCTGAGGCGCTAAACAACTTCCCAGTGCTACTCCAAATCTGAAGTGTTTCAATTCTTCCAACCAGTAAAAGCATATAAATAGCCTATAGCAACTTTAACCTAACTTTTATCCCCTCCCCCATGCTTATGTTGATTGTCAACTATTGTCCCTATATTATATATATATATATATATATATATATATATATATATATATATATACATATGAAGACTACAGATACAAAATATTTTAATAACATTTTACAGTATCACAGTTTTTTCTGTATTTTTGGTCAAATAAATGCAGTTTTGATGAGCATGAGAGACTTCTTTAAATAACATTACACGTCTTACTGATCCCAAACTTTTGAGCGGTAGTGTATATATCTCTAAAAGAAAATTGATAAAATATATAACAGAGAAAAAAAATATGTAATAATTGAATAATATTTAAAATAATTTATATTTATTTGATAGTTATATTAAAAATCTCTCCCCATCTGTATGCTCCCTGTAAACCTTTTTCTAAACAAAATTTTTAAACATTTTTAACATATTCAATAATATTTTATTAATTAGTATTTACTTAAAAATATTATATGAAACCCCTTCCCCATCCTTATGTTAAATGGCAACTTTTTTTCTAAATAAACAAAAATAAATTACACATTAATTAATTACTTAAATAAAACATTGAAAACATTTTAGAATAATATAAAAATAACCAAAAAAGTTATTTTATATCTATTAAGCAGTTCATCCATAGTTCCTTGTCTAAAAATACAGTTGTATTTTGTGTATTAAGATATTAAGAATGATTTAAAAAAAAAAAAAAAAAAACGCTGGTCATATTAGCAGGCCCCTATGAAATTTGTTTTATTTATTTATTTATTTTTAAATTCTGTTTTATTTTTATCCAAATTCAGTTTTTTTCTGTTTTCATTTTTCTGGATTCTGTTTTTTCTTCCATTTTCATGGTTAAATTAACTTATATTGTTCAAAAACCATGTCTAATTAATTGAAATTATGGAACTTAAACATGAAACACAATTTAAAAACAATTTATTAAAAGTTTAACAAAATTACATTTTTAAGGCCCTATGAAATATTTTGTTTTGGATTTTTTTCCTATTTTTCAATTCTGTTTCCATGAATTTTCTGGATTCCATTTTGATGGTTTTATTAAATTATTAAATATAAATAATCAAATGCATATATATATATACATATGTGTTATATATTAAAAATATAATATATTTCATATCTATATAATATATATATATATATATATATATATATATATATATATATATATATATATATATATATATATATATATATATATATATATGTATTATATATTAAAAATAATGTTTTAATAATAATTAGTAATAGTAGTGCTCTCATCACATTAAGCAATACATTTCTGTCACCGAACTTTTGATAGGTATAGCTGAGAAAACCTTTAAGTTTCTGTTTGTACTACATGATATGACAACAGTTTTTCTTAAAAGAAATGGTAAAATACTCTTGAAGTGACTCTTAGCGCAGTTCTAGAGATTATGTTCCCGTGTTCATAAACCAATATTGAGGTGGCAGAGGCTGAAAACACTGCAAGTGATTTCTTGACCTACTGAATATTAACTACATGAAATCAATTCATATTAAAGAGCCTGAACTGTTTCAACTTTACAGTTGTACAGATCATTCCTACACCAGTGCAGAACAACCTGAACCTCTGCTTATAAATAACTAACAGGACATACAAAACCCAACAGCAGCAGCTTTGAGCACAGCAAGAAAACCGGCGTGGAAAATCTCATCCATTCTGCACTACTGATGGCCTTGAACTTTCAGCCCTGCACAAGACAGCGGAAGTGGAAGGAATGAACCACACGTCTTACCTTTTTCTGATCCTCCAGCTTTTGACTTGTGGACTTCTTTACATGCTTGCTGGTTTCAGGCGGTACATCCATCCCCGGTGAGAGTGGTAATATCTCCAAGTGAGACCAAGTGAGAGAGAGAAAGACAGAGAGAAAGCAGCTACGAGCCAAACGTGTGGGAGAAAGGGAGGGGGCTACAGGCAGCCAGATTATTCCTTCGCCTGGGTCACATCTTCTCTCGGGCTGAGGTGGGCCTTTCTGGAAGAACAGGAGATGGAAAATGGCAAGGAACGGAGACACTACTCCTGAAACTACAGAAAGCAGGTCAGCAGGACGAACAGACCAGCATCCTCTCCACACGTGAAAACATCCATTCAGAAGTTTGTAATTTCCAGCCAGTAGATCCCAGTGGGTATTTTCTGGTAGTCCAGCTCAGAGATGCATCCTTGGTCATCAAATCTGGAAAACAGATGCATTCTATCAGTCTCTGAACAGATGTGAAGAAGTCATAATAAAAAAAAAAAAAAGTCAGCTTTAGGAAGTTTTGCTGATTGCAGTTATCTATTTATTTTATCCAGATGCATATTTGCAAATGAACTGAAATCTCTTGCATATGCATGACATTTCATCTCTTGCAATAATCCTTCCTCACCATGCTTTATTTAGTTATGAGCTGCATGAAAAGCCAAACAGAACCGGACAGAGCATTCATGTGACCCACTACCAGCACTAAGTGCATCACGACCTGCTGATGTGCAGCGTAGATCAATTTTCAGTGGGTCACACATAGCCTGCGGTTTGTTCTGCTGGATGCTTTGTTTTCAGAACAATATTTGAAATAAATAAGTCAGAATTATCAACCCAGCAGTTCCACACACAACCCAGCAATTTCACAATGACTCACAGTGAATCCCAAAAACACATAACTAAGGGAAAGATGCACTCAAGTGATCAATACACAACTTATAAATACACCAGTTCAAATAATGTAGTAAACAGCAAAAATAGTAAAACAGTACAGAGTAAGTCATTTATTTCATACTGTTTCATTCAACAGAAACTTATGGAAGCCTGTTTCCACACTACTGAACAAAAAAAAAAAAAAAAAATTAAACAGGTAATTCCGGCAAATAAATTTGTGAGTTTATATCTCACAATTCTGACTTCTCTTTTCACAAATGCGAGTTTGTATCTCACAATTCTAACTTTTTTCTCGCATTTCCAAGTTTATAGCTCACAATTCTGACTTTTTTCTTATAAATGCGAGTTTGTTTGCAATTCTGACACTTTTTCCTCACAATTCCGAGTTTTTCTCACAAATGCGAGTTTGTATCTCACAATTATGACTTTTCTTCTTATAAATGCAAGTTTGTATCTTGCAATTCTGACTTTTTTCTCGCAATTCCGAGTTTATATCTCACAATTATGATTTTTTTTCTCACAAATGCAAGTTTGTATCTCACATTTCTGACTTTTTTCTCGCAATTCAGAGTTTATAGCTCACAATTCTGACCTTTTTCCTCATAATTCTTTTTTCTCCAAATTGTGAGATATAAACTCGCAATTGCGAGTTATAAAGTCCAGTTTTGAGGGGGAAAAAAGACTCATATGTTTTTAGAATTGCAAGTTTATATCTCACAATTCTGACTTGTTAACTCACAATCGCACATTATAAACTCAAAATTGCGAGATATAAATGTGCAATTCTGAGAAAAAAAAAGTCGCAATTACGAGACAAACACAATTCTGAGGAAAAAAGTCACAATTGTGAGTTTAAATCTCGCATTTCTGTTTTTTGCTTACAATTGCGAGTTTATATCACGCAATACTGACTTTATAACTCACAACTGGGAGTTTATATCACGTAATTCTGAGAAAAAAAAAAAATTCGGAACTGCAAGTTCATATACCGCAATTCTGACTTAATTTCTTAGAATTGCAAGTTTCTATCTCACATTTCTGACTTTATAACTCGCACTTGCGAGTTTCTATCTCACAATTCTGATATAAAAGTCAGAATTATGAAATGTAAACTTGCAATTGTGAGAAAAAAGGTCAGAATTGTGAGATAAAAAGTCGCAATTACCGGAAACGGGCTTCCATTTAAACTACATTCTGTACATGACGGCAATTAAATGGTCAGTGACATATAAGAGTTTCCAAGATAAAGTTAGAAAACAAAATAGTTTGTGTTTCGTTGTGCAAGAACAGTCGTTTCAATGTACGTTTGTAGAAAATGCCACCCCCTTCCGTAGAGCATCATATGCTGTCCCAGCATCCCAAATGTGAAATCGCTTCACCAAAATAGCTAACGCTCACTAAAAAGTCAATATCCCTTGTGGTGTTTTGTGCAGTGAGTGAAGTGAGGCAGTATATCTGCATATCAAAGTGAGTTCTGCTACTAGTGTTCTTCTCCATATATGAATAAACACACGTTTGTTCTTTGGCACGTGATTGTTTTCACCCTTCTTCTCCACAAACCGCTAAAGAAAGGAAGGATTGAGTCATGCTGAGGTTGTAAGAGGCATTCTGGGAAGAGACCAAGCTCTGAGCAATTACCACAGGATCGATGGCTGGCCTTGTCTGCCCTTTTGGCAGACTTCAAAACATTGGCCTGTCAAAGGGTGTTTGACATGCAAGATGTTAGAAGTTCATGGACACCACTATAAAGCAAAATGACACGGAGAGACACTTTTGGCTCGTGATTCCCAATTTTCATCTTTAGGATTGAGATATACTAGGTTTTGGATTTCATTAATAATAGTTCTTAAACCTCAGAATGCATTGACTTGTGGCTATTTGTGTAAAAGCGTCTATTTAACCGCTATCTCTGTGCCAAACGTTTTTTTCTTGTCTAGCTGTCTTGCTTCTGATTGTTGCCAACTTTTATTTTAATGCACCATAATCTTTTTTTTTTTGTTTTTTTTTACTTCAACTTGACCTTATACTGGTCAGTCGAGGGCAATATCCTCAATTTTGTGAATCCTTTTGAGAAATGGCTCAACTGAATCAGTGAATCAAATTTTTGCTCTAGTTCATTTAAAATTAACCAATTTTCTTCCCCACTCATTTTTGGTTGCAGTCATCTTGTTTTCCTTTAATCAAAGCACAACATGCAGCATGTGTTTATCATTTTTGTCAAAATTGGAATACAAAAAGCTAATTAAGAAGTCTTTTTTGTCAGCTACGACTGTCCTGAATCCAGATGGAAAGAAGCATCTTGAGGAATTCATAGTGGGATAGTATTATTATGTTATTGTTATTTGTCAGAGAGCAATTCTTAGAAAAATAGGCCCAGGGTCTCACAGGATTTGCAAAACAATAGCTTGATTGAATCAACAAATGCACATAAATCTACATGCCGCATCTGCCTTACAAGACGCTAAACACACAGCATCACTCGAAGAGCACAACTGAGTGCTACCATCTCCTGCATTATTCATTAGTGCTAATTTCCCTTATTTTCACAAAAAGACACATTCACATATCCCTGCAAAGGACTGACACACTTTACTCTGCATATCTCCATGGTTTCTATCATTTGACTGTTCATTTTACAGCATTTACTTGAATAATTTAGAGTACCTCTGTCAGTAAGGGCAGTAAGTCAGTTTTCAAATACACATGTGATATTAGAGATGAAACCAGGCTGTCAAAATGAATAGCGAAAAGCACTCACGATGATGGAAATGCTCCTCCTTGTCTGTCACCTAAACAGTTTTGAGGTGAACAACAATCTCTGTTATTTCAAGAGCAATACTTTGCATATTCCACAGCTAATTGACAAATTCAGAAGGAGAACAATTGGTAAAAGTTAAAGAGTAGTATGCTAGAATGCAATTCCGAATTCAACAACCATCATCCGTATGTACAAAAAGTATGTGCCCTTGTAATGGATAAGTTGGCTTCCAGTCCATCACTGCAGGCATTAATGTGAAGCCAAGCACAGTAATTATACAGAATTTTGTAGACCAGAACATTGTGATTAAAAAAAGCACGGAAATATAAAACAAATGAAGCGGGTATATGTGGACTATCTCACTTTCGCTAATATACATCCGCATACACTTGAGAACAGAAGCCTGTTATTAGACCAATAGAGTGGAAAGAAATTCCATTTGCTTTTTTTGAATAACAATGCACTAATTCAAACAGGTCAAGCAGGTACATGTTTTATTTGATTTAATTGCGGCATTCAGTCGTAAGTATACTTATTTGAACAAACCAGCGCTACTTACATAACATTTTATAAAAAGAACCAGTGAAAGTAGCTGAGACTACAAAGATCATTTTTACTACAACAATACATAATAAATGTATGATTTATAATAAAATACTGGTGTAAATTTTAGGGCTGCCCCCTAACCGTTAGTCAACGAGAAGAGGCTTGATCAACCAAAACTGCATTAGTCACTTAGTCGCAGAAAAAATATTCCACAGGAAGTGCCGAAGTCACATAGTCTGGGATGGACAGACTGGTAATACAGTACATCGGGCAGGACATCCAAATGCTCACCTATCATTCATCAACCTCAAATGGATCTGTAAAAACTCTACGTTTGTATGTGTCTGCACTCACAATAACAGCAAAACGCTGCGCTTTTGTAAAATAATGAAAGCAAAGAGGATGCGCTTTCTGCCGTCTCAGTTTCTGTGAACTTGAGCGTAAAACTTTGAAACTCCATGTACACTTGTCTTACTGACATGAAAAATACATCTATAGAGAGTGAAATGTCTACTTTCAAACTAACCAATTCAAATAGACAAATATTTTCAGATTATGTCATCCGTGTGAAACATGCATACAGGCGCATCACTACTGCAGAGGTGACAAGTCAGTGTCGCCGACTTCATCTCTTAAGCCAAAAACAAAGAAACCACTAGTTTATCAATTATTAAATACATTAATAATTTTTATACATTATTAAAAAACGTTAATGCAGTCTCCTTGCTGTTTTTCCCCGACACGCTGTGGCGAGCTTTTGTTGTGTGTGCTTGAGCACTTATTAGGCTATGTAGGCAATTAAAGGCAATTATTAATATGATTTATATGGTTTGTTAATAAACAAGCGACTAATAGTCAACTAATATTGAAAATGAACGACTAGTTGACCAGAAAAATCTTTAGTCAAGGGCAGCCCTACTAAATTTTGATTGGATAAGCCATATCTGAATCTGAATCTGATAGAAGAGGAAATTTTACCAGACATTTTATTGTATAAAGTATTGTATTAGAGTTTTTGTAATATAAGATGAGCATTAAAGGATACTTTAAAGCAGTGGTTTTCAAACCGGTCCTGGAAGCACCCCTGCCCTGCACATTTTGTATGTCTCCCTCATCTAACACACCTGATTCAACTCATCAGCCCTTAAGTAGAAACTGCACAACATGAATTGAGTGTGTCTGATAAGGAAGATATACAAAATGTGCAGGGCAGGGGCGCTTCCAGGACTGGTTTGAAAACCACTGCTTTAAAAGATTAGTTCACTTCCAGAATCAAAATTTCCTGATAATTTACTCCCCCATGTCATCCAAGATGTTCATGTCTTTCTTTCTTCATTAAAAAAAAAAAAAAAAAAGTTTTTTGAGGAAAACATTCCAGGATTTTTCTCCATATAGTAGATTTCAATGAGGATCAATAAGTTTGAAGGTCCAAATTACTGTTTAAATGCAGCTTCAAAGGGCTCCACACTATCCCAGCTGAGAAGGTCTTATCTAGCTAAACAAACAATCAAAAAATTAAAATTCATATGCTTGAGTTGAGATATGACAGGAAGCAATTTGGAGAGAGAAAGAGGGGGATGAGATCGGGAGGCAGGATTCAAACTCGGGACCCTCGAAGCGCAACCGCGCGACATGTCGTCACGCTGCCCACAAGGCTATCGGCGCCAACGAATTCATATACTTTCATATACTTTTTGACCACAAACCCTCATCATGCATTACATAAATACATTAGACAGGTCATGCATGAAGTAGGCGGAGGACCCAGTGTTTACAAAGCAAATGTGCAAAGAAGTGAACTAAACCTTTAATGACAAGAACAAGGATGAGTGGATGAAATTTAAATGCCCCTGTGGAAAAAAGTACTAAGAATTCTTCCTGAAACACAAACTGAATGGATTTCTGTGTAAACCCTCTGAAATTTGTTTTGTTTATGTTTCAACAATGAGGTGCAAGTGCACAGGATATTAATAATGCTGCAAAATAAATGTTATTTTTATTGTGAAGTCAGTGTGACATCCAGAGTAACTGAGTGCTGAAGATATTAAGTCTCTTTCTCTGCCCTTTTACTGACATTTGGTATTCATCGAGCATTCATAGTCAGTGAGCTAGAGTACATCCAATAAAATATGATTCATTGGTTTGGCCTCTGTGCTGCCACTTTAATTTGATGTAAAGATGTAAATGTCTATGGTGGACTTCCACTGATTTCCTCTGGGAGAAATGATCACAACATGGAAATGTCCCCTGCACTGTCTCATAACAGATCAGAGGTCAGTGGCATTGAAAACACTGACACTGAAGAGAAGAAATTGTTGAATAAAGTCATTCATTTTTGTTTTCTTTGTGCACAAAAAAAATACTTGTATCGCTTTTGAACCACTGATGTCACATGGACTATTTTATCAATGTCCTTACTACCTTTCTAGGCCTTGAACATGTCAGTTCATGTCAGTATGCAGGGTCAGAAAGCTCTCGGATTTCATCAAAAATATCTTAATTTGTGTTTCAAAGATGAACAAAGGTCTTACGGGTTTGGAATGACATGAGGGTGATTAATTAATGCCAGAATTTTCTATCTCTTTAAGTGATTAATCAAAAATAATAATACGAATAATGAAAATCAAGTAATAAAAAAAATGCAGATTTGCCCTTGAATTAGTTTTAAAATTGACTAGCAATTAAACGCTTGGCAAACGCAGTGCTGTGGATGTGCTGGAGTGGTAAAGACTGTGATAGGATTGCACTTGAGCTTTACACACACAATCACAGACACACACAAACAGTCTGCCCAACCCGGCATGTGTCCATCAGGGATCAACCGATAGCAATGAAACCTCAGACAGACGATGATTAAAACATAATAAACGTGTAATTACCAGCCAAGCTTTCGTACCTGTCCTCCCTGCACTCGCAAAGACAAAAGATGAGTTTTATTTCGCGAGCAATAAATTGATTTCACTGCTTTCCCGAGAGTGATTTATTCCCCGTTCCCGGTTTATGGAGGGAAATCTGCAGAGAGAGCGGCCGTGAACGAGGCACATTTCAGAAATAAACGGGAGGAGCTGTAACATCACTCTAAATGCATGCCAAGCAACATGCTTTAAATAAAATTGGACGGCTATTGAAAACCTCATACGACATAAACGTGTCAGACTCGCTTGTGTCTGTGCCAACTGCTTGCCTCAGCAATACTGAGAACAAATGCAGCGAATTCAGATTCATTCAGTCATTTGTTTAGTCCGTTCGCACGAGTATTGATTCAAAGTGCTCGGACTGATGCTTTTAAAAATTTAATATTATAAAAAATATTGATGTGGTATGACATTACGTCACTTCTGTCTGTGACTTTCATGTCATGAAGCTTTTGAAGGAATAGTACACCCTGTATGATGTAGTTTTAAAGCTGTATGACATCATATCTGGCACTATGTCTCTTGATCTATGTGAATATGAATGAGATTTAAGTCCTACAACAGAGAGGATGATGTATTGTGAAAAACTACTTAAATTTCAGTCTGTTAGTCAAACAAAGCTTATGCATGACTTTGTGAGACGAATATAGCAAGCAAGTCATATGGATCATTTTGGAGCTTCACAGCCCATATCTCAACAGGGTTATCATTAAAGTAAAAAAAAAAAAAAACAGTTAAACTTGTAATTACAATAAAGTTAAAATAAAATTAAAAGAAAAGAAAAGAAAAGAAAAGAAAAGAAAAGAAAAGAAAAACAAAACATCTAACATAACTTCACCTTCTAAACAAAAATTCAAAAATATTGCTTTAGGCAACTAACTGTAAACTACTAAAATTACTAACTAATAAATAAATAAAAATAAAGTAAAATAATTAAGCAAATAAACAAAAATCTAAACAGTTACATTTGTAAATACAATAAAGCTAAAATAAAATAAAATAAAATAATATAAAATAAAAAACAGAACAACTAACATAACTTCAAGTTCTAAACAAAAATGTGAAAATATTGTAAAATAAATATTGGCAAGTAATTGAAAATGACTAAAATGACTAACAAATAAAATTAAATAAAAATAAAATAAAATAAAATAAAATAAAAAATCTAAACAGTTAAATTTGTAATTACAATAAAGCTAAAATAAAATAAAATGTAATAATAAAACAAAATAAAATAAAATAAGATAAACAATGAAAAACTGAACAACTACCTTCAATGTCTAAACAAAAATGTGAAAATATTGCTTTGACAACTAACTGAAAATTACTAAAATTACTAAACTAAACTAAACTAAAATAAAATAATATAATGAAAAACTGAACAACTAACATAAATTCAACTTATAAACAAAAATGTGAAAATATTGCTTTGGCAACTAACTGAAAATTACTAACATAAAATAGAACAAAATAAAGTAAAAAACTGAACAACTAACATAACTTCAACTTCTAAACAACTAAACTAAACTAACTGAAAATTACTAAAATAAAATAAAATTAAATTAAATAAAATTAAATTAAATAAAACAAAATAAAATAAAAAAAATAATAATAAATAAAAAGCTTTAACCACAAAAACTGAAATAAATTTAAATTTTACCTAAAAAAATATTTTTACAACAATAAATCACAAAAACGACAAAAGCACATAACAAAAATGAAAATATTAAAAATATCTGTTTAAAAAAAAAAGAAAAAGAAACAGCAGACTAAAAGACAGATTTGAGGATTTAAGAATTAATATTGGTTCATTAAAATGAAGATATAAAAGACTAGTTTCAAATTAAGTTCCACATGAGCAATGGTTAAAACAAAGCTGTATTACAAATACATATACTGTTATACCTCTAGTATACAGATAATACTATGTCCTATTTATCTCCTCAAACGTCACCTTTGGTGTTCCATGGAAAAAAGAAAGTCTGGTTTTGGAACAACACGACACCGAAGAAATCATAAAATGTTCATATTCAGCTGAACTATTCCTTCAAATTGTACATAAAAGTCAGCAAAAGGTTATTTGACAGATTCATATGTGTATGTATACAACATTACACATAGGTAAAAGCTAAATTTAGATGTCAGTACCCACTGAATACATTTCGTGGGGCCGTTTAATTGGACAACAACTGTCATAACAGTCTCTATGTAAGTCCCAACTGTGCCCATTTACTACAAAGTTTCTCAACAGCCTCGAGCCTCAGCTGAATTTACAATTCTGTGTACTGAGCCCTGAGCCCTCAGGCAAAAAGTAGAGTGTCTTAAACTTTAACCCACATACAGTACCTGCATGGCCATCCTACTCCATGCTCAAAAAAAATACTAGAGCAAACAAAAATACAGGGAAACAAACAGCTGTCCATTCATCACGTTGTGGCCGCTTCGGGAAACGATCCGGTCAGTGCCAGTTTATGCAGTTACACAGTAACACTGATGTTTAAATCATTCAGAGTGTGAAAACATTCCTCCCCTGATACAGTTCAATGAAGTCCTGAACGCAGTCTACACGTTTTGTCATTTTCTGACGGGGTTGATTGGTTTGCTGCTTTCGGAATGACCCTGGCTTTCCTGTTGTCACGGTAACAGAGGGAGAGGCGGGCAGGTAGAAGCGATGCAGGTACCAAGCATCTTGCTTTCTCTTGTACCACTCTTATAAAATCTGAATATACCAAGGAGCTTTTTAAAAAATCATAAACCAGAAATCACAGAAACATGCAGTACATGTTCTAAATGTTCTTACAAAAAAGTAACAGAAGGTTATAGCGTGGTATTAAACGCCATATTTATGCATGACGGGATCTTGGGATTGCATGTAATAATTCAGTAAAAATATACTTGGTATTACCATAATGATATCATCAGATTCTAAAAAAGCATGTTTATGCCTTTTATAAGAGTTCAAGAGCATATTCTTCATCTTTCATGGTCATATTCATGAAATTATATGCTTATAAAATGGCTACAAAATGTTTGCAAAACTTATTTGTAAGGTTACATTCATTGTGTACAATGTGTTGTAGTAAGCCCTATATAAATAACACTTATTTGAATCAAGTGCTTTAAAATCTTATATTTTGTAAAAAAACTGGCTAACCTGTCATTTATGAAGGTTACCCATATTATATCAGATTTTGGAAATACTATGTATGCTCTTCCCTCTTTTTCTGTGTGGAAACATGAAGCTCTTGTTTCTTTGTTCTCTCCAGCATTCTGTGGCACTCCCTTTCTCATTCAGAGAACAGACGCAAGAAATATTCTATCTGAGCAACGGTCCCTGCCTCATTATTCAAGGCAGAGCAAGCACAGCTAGACATAAAACACCTTTATTCACTCCTTCGTTTCAATGGATTTCGAATTAGAAGCCAATTATACTAAGATTACACTAATGCCAAACCACAGAACTGCCTTCTCCATTGAGTTCCTGAGCTGCTAATCTAGAGAACAGAGTAATCTAGAGAGATTACGGAGGGATTACGGTAAAATCCCATTACGGCAAGCTGGTAGAATCACCGAAACGGGGAACAAATCATAACATGAAATCTCAGTTTTGAGTGTATGTAAAATCCCATGATCAAATCCCATACAGGGCTTTTTCGTGTGCTTTCTTTCCTGTTTTTCAACGTCGCACAGCGCCTCCAGCCACTTTTTTTTTCCTGCTCATGTAAAATAAATATACACTACTGGTTAAAAATTTGGAATAATTAAAACTTTTTAATATTTTTAACTCTTTTTCTGTCAGTGTGTTTTAAAAAATTTTGCCAGTCACCGCTGGCATTTTCAATCATTTGCACTAAAATTTCATGGCCTGCAGAATATTTTGTTGTATGAATATCTGAACATGAAATACAACAAAATAAAGAACGGAGCCTCTACAGTCCATTACCACATCCTGGATTGACATTTCACTTAGTAACATTAGACAGTTTTGATTTATATGCTGTTTACTGTCGATGAGTGCATTATTTTTCAATCTGCTTACATAAGAAATTGCTCATTTCTGCGTCTTGCTCGCCTGTTTTTGATTGGGAGATTTTGGTATTATTCAGAAGATATGTAATAGTGTCCCAAGCGTATAACAGTGAAAACACAGAAATCTTTAAAACATTTTGGGTTATGCATGCAACTATGGTTCCCCAAAAGGGAACGAGACACAGCGTCCTCTAGTCGGCGCAGTGTGGATTCCCTTGAAGGGGAACGTCTTTGGTTACGCATGTAACCATGCTTCCTAGAGAGGGAACGAGACAGTGGAAGCAGTGCGAGTTCCCTTGAAGGGGAGTCTCGTCTTTCGTCGTTTTCTCATGAAAGACAAGATTGAAGAAGTTGTCTTGTCAATGGTGTGGAAAGAGTTAGAAAGGTATTTTATGCTCAACAACACCGCACTTATTAGATTTAAAATACTATAAAACCAACAATATTGCAAAATATTATGACAATTTAAAATAACTGTTTTCTATTTTCATATATTTTAAAATTCCTGTGATGGAAAAGTGGAATTTTCAGCATTATTACTCCAGTCTTCAATGTCATGTGAAAAATTACATTTTAAAATATATTAAAATTGTTATTTTAAATTAAACTAAAATCCAATAAAAAAAAAAATAAATAAAAAATGTTACCTATTTTTACTCAAATAAATGCATCATTGGTGAGTGGATAAGACACTTCTTTAAAAAATTAACTAACTTTTGACTACCAGTGTGCGTGTATATGTATTAGTGATGTCAACTGAAAAAAAATAAAATTAAAAAAACGAATTAAATCACACATTTTTTTCTGAAATTCTGAAATCAAATTGAAATTTATAAATATACTTTTATATTGCAATAATTTCACATTCAATCTTCAAATTAATGTAGAAACAACATAAAGACAGTATATTTTTAATATCTGTTAAATATTTTTTTATGACTGAAGGTGAGTTTCACTGACACCAATATTACTGATGTCTCTAGGAAATTGCTCTTTTTTTCCTAATATTTAACCATCGACTATTGCCATTCAACATTACAGTACAACTGAGATCTATCAATTTGAACATTTATTAGACTTTAAAAAACAACAACTTCTAATTTAAGGGAATTTAAAATAATCTTCACATAAAACTCATTATTTACCCTGTGCCCTTCAGCAAGTAGAAGATATACAGAAATTGAATAAAGTTATCAAACACTAAATACTACACTAAATATAGATGAATCCTTAAAGACATCACAGCAGCTGGGCTATTAGGCTATTTGGCTGCTATTACTTTAAGAGCTGCCACTGCTGAACGTGACGTGGATCTAAAGCATGCTCGTACATTCATTCACACAATGATACTGGCTACACTGTATGCTGCCGCATTTGTGCATCCAATTGACCCTTCGCAATAACCCGCCCTCCTTAGCTACTGTTGCTATATCTGACAAACAATACCGCTCTAAAACTACATACATGTTCTCATGCAGTGAAAAATACACAGCGGAACAAAGAGGAAACTGACAACACAGACAGACAAAACAGAGCAGGTTACTTCTAGTTTGAAACAAGCTCTCAGCTTGAAAATGTTGTAATTTTTTAAGAAATTCAAACAATAAATATTATTTTGTGTCGTGACAGATCACTGTACTGCCGACACGTGAACTGATCGACATTTTCCTCTTTACTTAAAGTATAAAAAAACATGAATGAACATCAAAATGTATTTTATTTCAACTGCGGAAAGACGTCAATACACACAATTTTTCAAGTTTAAGTCCACCGAAATTAATCTACTCTTCTGTCTGATTTGTTTGTCAGACAGAGTAGTGGATTCTGCGTTATGATTGGTCAGATCGCCTGTCAATTAAGCTGTTTGCGAAGGGTCAATTGAAGTGCGCGTGCTACAAGCACAGTGTAACGGCTGACAGGACAGGTAAATTGGGTTTTACTGACATACGGCCTGACAACATCTCATCTGACCGCATTTCACTCTTGCTCTCTGATGTCCCTTGTCACCTGTACCTTTCCCTCACTCATTTCACTAGCGCTGAAGTGTTGTTGGAGTACGTGTCTAAAAAGTCTCCCATTTGATGTGGTCATAAAGACATCCAGTGACTGCATAAATGCACTTCTTGTAAAAAAAAAAAAACAGACGGAAGCAACAGTTGTGAGTGGGGCTGTGTTAACTGCGTTAAAAATTTTTAGCGCTGTTAAACTGGAAAAATGAATCACCTAATTTTGACAGCACTATTATATATATTTAGATATTTCCATATGTATATGTATATATATTAAAAATAACATGGTTAGTTACACAATTATTCAACTCTCATGCTACTAAAACAAGCACCAGAATGCAAAGCCGCCCAGACGGTGAGGTCAGAGTTTAGACGGCTCAGTGGTGATTTCCATCCTTATACCTTCTTCATCACGAGCATCTCTTATTCATGCGCTCTGTCTGGATAAAATCGCTTTTATTACGTGGCGTAGCACTGAGGTGTAATTGCCGGCGTGATATACAGCCTCCCCACGCGCGCAGCTCAATTTTTGTTGCATTTTAGATGCTCTTCGTTTCCATGGTCTCCTTAATAAAACAACTTCTTCTGTCCAATAATGGGGTCCAAATCTCATTTCTACACACATCCTTTGCCCCAGGGGTATATATACGCTGTGCAACAGCCTGTGACCAGAGCGCACACACGCATGCACGTTTCTTCCGCCAACCCCCCACCTTTCGCTCCTGGTCATGGGTATTTATTAAACAGTGTGAGCCTTACCAAATCACATGAATGCGTCAAAATGACAGATAAACGGCGGATTGCAAGTATGTTACGGGTGCAGATTGCAAGAGCCATCTTCTTATTTTACTCATCAGACCTGTAGGCGAGCACCGGCACCGCTTGCTAAACCACAACTACCTGAGAAGGTAATGGGAGGGAAAATTGCAACACGCAACGCAATCAATGCTGGATGAGAGCGGTGTGCATTTTCACAGCTCTGTGGTGATGATTACCTGAAAAAGAACTGAGAGTGGACTGCGCTGAGAATCTTCAATGTGTTCGGAAAATCCATCTAGATCAGAGTAAACAAACTCGATCTCACGCTTTACACATTCAACGGTAAAAGGAAATCACTTAAAGTGTCGTGAAAGCTTCGCCGCACACAGTCAAGACTTCAGTTTCGTTTAATCAAATGGGCAGCTGGGTAATCTGTGAAGCTGAGTGGATTAGACATATTAGTCATTATCAAGATGGAAGTCATAAGTACACTAAATGAATATGAAGGCAGCTCGTGGGGGCGGAGTTTGTATTCATCAGGCCTGTTATTGACTATTAATCATCCTCAACTTCAAATTCAATCCACAGCAGAGCCATTGACCCATAAGAGGCAAAGGGTTGTCGGCATGTGGATTAGTAGCATTCTTGGGCTTGGGACCTGAGCTGTGCGAAATGCAGGTAGGATATTAGGTGAGCGCGGATCTGTCAACTCGGCAGAATTCTATTATCCCGACCGTGATATACTGCCACCGGCAGGACCCCTCCTTCCCTCTCTCTCTCTCTCGCTGTTGCTCTCGCTCTATCTATCCCCCCATCCTCAGAGGTGATCCATCATGCAACAGCGCTGATCCAGTGTCCCACGCAGGTGAATTACCCAGCGATCATGGTCCGCTCAACCACACGCTCCAACATACCGCAAAACCATTACTGACCTGAGAGATATTCATCAGCTGCTTACTGCTGCCACAATAAAATGAGAGAAGCGGAAAGGCAGAGATGAAAGAGCGTCTAGGTAAGACGTCGGAAACAAAGCAGCATATGCACAGGGAGTGGCAGATGCCAGGCAGCTGTGCTTTCTGACTTTCTCAGAAAGTCCTCTAAGGAGACAAAGTGACACGACATGTAGGGTACAATGCACAATGCACACCTTATGTTGTGTGGAACATATGTTCATGAAGAGCAGGAGATAAAGCCGTTCAATCTCTGCTTCACCGTTATATGCTCATTTATCAACATTAGGCACAAAAATGCAAAAAACTACATCATAAATCTGCTGTGACTGAGAACAGGCAATTTAGCAAAAATAAAAAAATTGAAAATAATATGTATTTGCTCTGAAATGACATAGAAAAGCCAACATTTCAATTAATTTCTTGATGAGTAGATTCTAAATGTTCAGTGTAAGAATTAAAACACACACACACACATATATATATATATATATATATATATATATATATATATATATATATATATAAACTTTGCATTTTTTGCAACAATGTGAATGAATCTTGAGTTTAAAATAGGGCTATCAAACGATCACGAGTCTGCTTAATATGTGTTTGTACTGTGTATAATTATTATGTATATATAAATACACACAAATGAATGTATATATTTCGGAGAAATAGGTTATTTATGTACAAAATATTTTTATTTGTCTATAATATAAATTTTATAAAAATATAAATAAATACATACACTTGTACATTTTTCTTAAATATATATAGGAACGTGTTTGTATTTATATATACATAGTAATTACACACAGTACACACACATATATTAGGCAAACTCAAACATTTATTTTGTATGCGATTAATCACGATTAATCGTCTGACAGTCCTAGTTTAAAATAATTTAAATTAACAGTTTGACTGATTTGTTAAAAAATGAATCCAACCAATAAACCAAACAACAGCAAAAGTGGCGTAAAACGCGTAGCGTTGTCTTTTTGACGCCACCGACCCAAGTTCGAATCCGCCTTTTGCTGAAGTTGATCTTCTCTCTTTTTACATTTCATATACCTGAAATGCATTTCAATTTCAATATAAATGAAGGAAATAATTTAAAAAGTCGGAAATAAAGTGCATCGTGGGTATTTATCGGGTAGGTTTAGGAAGGGCTTTATTGTCCCAATAAGGCGGCATCCATTTAATCATTTTTATAAAAACGATAATTTACACTCAATATGTTATAACCACATACAGTTTCATAATGTAGTACAATACTGAGGTGCATATATCTGCCACTATTTGCAATAAAGTAGTATAAATAGCTGAAAATACTGTTATTTTTACATAAACAGAATCAATCGTTATTTGCACTTAGTGTCAATCGTATCTATCACTATTTTCACGTAGTGCAAATAGCATCTAATTGCAATTTTATTTAGTGTAAATAAAAAAAAAAAACTCAAGCTTCCATTCAGATTTGCCTTCATCCAATCAATAACAATGATTGCCGCCCTACAAAATGGAAGAAAACACTCTCAAACTCAAGCTTTGACAAAAAAGGATTACAGAAACTAATCTAAAAAAATAGTCTTTAGAAATTGTCATAAAAAAATATTAACAGTGTACTGCAGTTTGCTTAAAATCAATGTAATAATTATAAAATATTTTCAATTTTTTTTTTACTCTGAATATTTTATATCACGCAGTCCTAGCTGGGACCTCACATGTGGAGAGACCAACAGGTAGAGTTTCATATAGAAACACCAGACGCCTATCTTACCTTCCCATCCCCCAGCGTGTCTACAGCATCCCTCCCTGCAGGAGGTGGGCAAGGCCCACACGGAGAGCCAGGTAGTACTACAACAAGTGCCATAGTGCCTAAATGTGATGGAAAATCCACTTGGTCCTCGTTGACCCCTCTTTTAGAGCCCCCGCCTATATGCAGCAGACTCTAAGAACAGACGGCTCACTCCGCAAGCGAAAAGGGCCATTCGATCACTTCCATCACAATCCAAGGGTGTGTGCCGCCCTCCACGTTTCCAACCAATCCACGAGTGAGAGAGAGAAAGAGAGGGAGAGAGATGCTCAGCCTCCCCTTACCCAACCCCCTTCCCCATCCCAGCTACTCTCCGGTCTCTGTGCTGAAGCGGAGATTGCGTTGCAGTGATGAAATTTTAATGCTTCTTTTAAGAAGAATAATGAACAGGCTGGTCCCCAGGGGTCAAGATCTCTGTACTACACAAACCTACTTGTCAGCGCACATACATTGACGTACACAGGTGGACATCCAACAAAAAGACTAGCAATGTAAGACCGGCTAAAACAAACACATTCTAACACACGTACACACAAGCTCGCAACTCCAAACATCAAACACTCTTCACGACAGCTTCCCCCCTCCCTATTCGGCAGCGTCGGGAGTGCGGCGCCAAACACGGATCCACCCTCGATCAAATGCTCTCCAGACACGCTTGTACGCACACATGCGGCGTGGAACAAAGAGAAGGAGTTCAACATTGATACTCTCATCTATGTTAAAGTGGATCGCTGCTTTGATAAGGAATACAGTCTATTTCACTCCAGATCAGTTCTCTTTTCCTCTGTTTATCACTTTCTCCCCCCTCTCGCTGGCATAAATAAATAAAGAAACGCCAAACGGAGGGAGACAACGTGGAACCTCGTCAGCCATCTGCAGCCACAGCCGATCGCAGCTACATTGATTGACTCATGAATCAAAATAAACCGGTGCTGGGTTATTTACTATGTACATACATTAGGAGAAAATGATTTCCTCTGGCTCTGGCACAAATACATCCTCTCGCATCAAACATGAACTTTCATCTATATTTTCAGCTCATTTACGATCGTTTCCAGGGTTTGCCTGCTCTGACAAATATACAAGGCTTTTAAGGGAGCTAAAGACTATTTGTCTGCCTTTAATAAAATATCTAAACTCAGAATCTGATACGCTAATGCTTGAGGATACTGATCTATAACTAAACAGGTGCTTGGAACAGAAGCTCCAACGCAACAGTAGCCATCTCGCTAAGTGTTTTTTTCAGCCATCTAAAGCTACTTCTAACAGACTTAGCCACTGAATTAATGCCCATTCACATCAAGAACGATAACTATAAAGATATGATAGCTATATTAGCATCCATTCCATCGCACAATAACATTCTGTTTATAATAAACATGCACCGCAGTTGTCCTCTGTCTCAAGCTATTCAAAGCAGGATGATTTGCTGTTTTTATCATTCATCACCTGGAAAAAAATCCATTGTGTTGTTCTTCTGTGCTGTTCTCATTATAGTTGTGGTGTGGACTAATCTGCAATATTTTTTTAAAAATGTATTTTAATTATTACCATCATAGCTATCATCCTTAGAGGTAATGGGGCCTTTAGACCACCATCCCAAAACTTTAAAAGATTAGTTCACTTCAAGAATAAAAAAAGAAATTAAGGTTTTTGAGCAAAACATTCCAGGATTTTTCTCCATATAATGGATTTCAATGGAGATCAGCTGGTTGAAGGTCCAAATGACCCAGGTCAAGGAATAAGGATCTTATCTAGTAAAACGATCTGTTATTTTTTTTAAAGAAATCCTCAATGATGAAATATATAGGGAAAATAGTCTTTTATTCAACTGAAAAAGAATGCAAAAAAATGTAAGTGCATTTTGAACTTTATGAAATTAAACTTCCATTTTAATGAATTATATGCAGTAATAAACAACATTTAAACAAGAGCTTCACGATTCTGGATAAATTGAGAATCCAAGTTTTTAATAAATTGGAGACAGGGCTGGGCGATAATTCGATAACTATAATTTTCGAGATATAATTTTCCTCGATAAAACGATATGAAGTGTTCGATAAATGTTCGATATAATTTTTATGTGCCAAAACATGGACCGTCTATCCGCTCGGACCAAAGTTTAAACTGCCACGCTGCGCGTACTCACTAGACAAAATGCATTTATATTCTAGATGCGGCACGGACGCGCCTGGAAAAACCGAGCGCCACGCGACCGCGTTTTTCATACAAATATGCTACCTATAAAACCATGTAGTTATATTTTTACTGTGGTATTGAGGTACCATTATGTGTGGTTTTAAAATGAATGCTTGCTACTATGGGAGACCAATGCTTAAAAAAAAAAGGGTCAGAATAAATTTAACCATGTGAAACTGAGGTTGCTACAATTTTTACAGATGTTACTGATTGATAATGAATAAAAAAAAATTACCTCTGCATCCTCAAGCTGCTATCAAATGAGCATTTCTAAGAGACAAAAAAAGTGATATTATTATTATTATTATTATTATTATTATTATCATCATCATTATCAGACAACCCAAACCCTGTTTCTTGATTTGAAACAATATAACTCATTAGAACATGCAGAAATTAATTTTTCTATTTAGATATTTATTTTGTTAAAGAAAATTAATGATCTGGTTTCTACAACTTTTACTTTAGAGCAAAAATCTGACTTTAAACTTGAAAGAAATAGAGATTTGACATTTATAGTGATAATTATCAATACTGACTGATATGAAAAAAAAAATATTGTGATCATTTTTTTGACTATATCGCCCAGCCCTAATTGGAGATCATGATTCTCTCACAATTCTGGAGAAAAAAAACTAGAAAACTAAACAAAATAACATAAATTACTAGTGGTTCTGACAAAATGTTCATTGCTTAAGTCTTTTATATATATATATATATATATATATATATTCATTTAAATAAAATAAAAATTAAAAAAAAAATTCAATGAAGGAGTCAGTGTCCCAATTTATTAAGACTTGTTTGACTATTGAAATCTCCTAAATGAATGATTCAAAGACATTTTTTTTTTAAACAGGTAGTTGTCGCCACCTCCTGGCGGAAGAGCATAAGCATTACAAAACATGTAAGTGTTAAGATACTTTCGTTTCATCGCTACTGTAGACAATAAGTGTTTATACCCAAACGAAAAACTTTAATTCCGGGTACTTCTGTTATTTAAATATCTGTAACACAGAAATAATTATTATAATGTCCTTGAGAAGACTGTTTGTGTTGCTCTCTCTGGATCAGCAGCAGCATTAATGCAGATTTGAATGTTTTTAACACCTGTTTCACATCGTAAGCATTAGTGAAGCTTGAGCAGCGCGTTTTGCCGCCGCCCATATTAGTGAATGACAGCGTTCAAATCGGAAGCATAATGATGGCCGACCTTCTGATTCATTAACATGGGCAGCGACAAAATGTGCTTCACTGACACCTGCGATGTAAAACAGCCGTAATAGACATAGCTAAATCGTTGTCATTCAGGAATAAGATCGCGTGGGTGTTTGAATCAGATTTCGATTAATGGTACGGCTCTAAAGTAAACGCTGCAAAATGTTTTGCGAGGATGTCGTCACAAGATCCGACTGGTCTCATGAAACAGATCGAATCTCGCAAGATCTCATCACATCCCTTTTGTTTTCTAAACAAACTTCCGTCACACGTGACTTTTACAACATGACTACGTAATGCGTGAAGTCGAGCTAGTGCAAGACAAGTATTTGTGGTTATAAAGTATATACTTTTTTTTTTTTTTTGGAGAAAATGAATTGTTTTGCTAGATAAGATCCATATTCCTTGGGTGGGATCGTGCAGAGCCCTTTAAAGCTGCATCGAAACTGCAATTTATACCTTCAACCCATTGATCCCACTAAAGACCACTATATGGAAAAATTTCCTGCAATCTTTTCCTCAAAAACCTTCATTTCTTTTCAACTGAAAGTTCAATCAAAAAATGAGTAAGTTAAGATTCTTTTCACTGTTTACAAAGCCTAAAGCTATCACAGAGAAAGGTCCCGAATTTCTGTGATATCTGTCAGGTAGTTGGAACCCAAAAAAAAGAAAGCGAAAAACGTTTACAGCAGCTTTAAACCTGCCGTCTGTGAAAAACATACCTTTCAGAAGTGTCATCCTCGCTTTTTTCTGACAGCAAGTGTGAGTTTTTTCAGTCGTCTTCAAAAAAAAGATGCAAAATAACAAAAACAGAGCCATTCCTCAAACACGACTGTAATATGATTTGAAAAATGACCCAATGAAATTTCTGCAAGCACCTTACACGAACACAGACCGTTGAAACTACTGCAAGGAATCAACAAAAGCCTGGCCTTGCTAAAAGAATGATTTATGAGCAAAAAAACATGACATTCGTTTCAAAATCGAGAGGGTAGATTGATAAACGAGTTTTTATATTTCAAAACATTTCACAATGCATACTAAGAGGTTTGGTAAAAACCCATTTCCTTACTTTGGGCAAAATCATACTTTTTTTCCCCCCTTACGCTGGCCTGTATTTCCTCCCATCGCTAACATTTCCACTAGGATGGATTCAGGAGCGCTGTAGAGCATATAGGCAATTTCAACCCCAAAAATCAATTACCTACAGCTCTGAAAGTTCTTTCCCTCCCCTGCTGAGAACAGACAAGGATCTTAATTTAAATATATGAGAGGAGACAAACAGCCTCTTCCTCCCTTATCCCCATCACGTCCTCTCTGACAGGTGGGTCTCAGGTGGGCATATGGATGACTATCGCTGACTAAATCCACAACAGCACGTCTCCACTCCAAGAGAATTCCCCCGGCCCTCGAGGCATCGACGCGACATGGAAAAACAGCTGCGCTTACAGCACAGAGGAGACATGGAGGCGTTTAGATTCACTAGCAAAATCGTACTTGTTGAGTTCAGATGATTCCTCCTCATGTCACCAGAACATTAATTCTAAAGAATGTTGTTTGTAGACTGCTGGACATCCAAGGAACAGCCTACAGGTGTGTTTAAAGCTTTTTACGAGTATTGATGAGAAGTTTCAATGAGTCACCAGATGTTTTCTTGCTCTTATTCAAACAGAGAGCATCACAGAGACACTACTGAACTTCTGTGAGACCACTCTTTTGTATTCCACCCCTTGACTGCAACATTCAGTGCTTCAGCAAATTATGTTTTCCTAAAATGCTGGGGTGTATTAAAAGATAAGAGCTCAATAGCTTAGAGGAGTGTGTGAAAAGAGAAACTCTGAGATTAACAGGCCGTCTGTGGAAATGCATTTTAAAGGCCACATAAATAAACAAACAAGGTCTAAATGTCACAAAACAAACACAAAATGAATTGTATAGGGGCAAACCACTACCAAACTGAACTACCTGCTAAAACAAATCAACATTGCTATATACGATCTATATACGATCTATCTATATTCATCGGTCTACTCATTTTTTATTCATTTATCCATGTCTATACACATCTGTCTGTCCATCCATAAGGCCTATAAACCTTTAAAAGTCAAGCCAACATTTAAACTTGCATTTCTAGTTAAGAGAAATTAAATCAGCCATTCTAAATTAAATTTTGAGCATATGTTGGGATTTTTTATTTTATTTTATTTTATTTTATTTTATTTTATTTTATTTTATTTTATTTTATTTTATTTTATTTTATTTTATTTTATTTTATTTTATTTTATTTTATTATTTTATTTTATTTTATTTTAGCATTACCGCAGAGCTTCACCAAATACACTGGCTTCTCCAATGGAGACAAGCTAAACCACATGTCCTTCACACAGCGTTATAATTTTTAGACAATTTATAACATCGTCTCAGACATACACAGCCTGTTGCTAGGAGAACTGCGGCTCTTGGTTTTCTTTCAATCCCAATTTCCATTAGGACTCAAAACAGCAACAGCAGAGGGATTGATTTCAGCAATTTCCCATTAGCTACTTAATACTGATATGAGGTTTCAGAGACGAGAGTGAGAAGGAAGGTGTGAAATTAGCAAGTGCTTTATTAGGAAGCTAGCATGTGGCAGAACAAATAGCCATGCCATAGTGCGTTCACACACCAGTGATCTAAAGTGGGCCACAATGGAAGAAACAGAGCGGTTTGCTTGGAAATCTGATTGGAGGATGCCCTGGCAGAGCTATTAGCTATTTTCAAATGGTTAGGACTTTGAATTCAGCTCATAAATTTGAGGATAAACGTTGTTCATTGAGGTTTTAAAAGCTTAAAAACATTATTAACTGAAAATCTTCCCATCCACTACTGCTCTTACTGTAAATGTCATTCTCCATTCAGTAAATTCCAAACATGTGAACCACCATTGTTTATGACATGGGAAGCCATGGTGTTTGCCAGCACACAGATGAGCCAGTATTTTACTAGACTGAAAGGAAATTGCTTTGAATTTATATGATTTAATCATGTAAACTGTTTACACATAAACCGTTAAAGTTACATCAGCGTAATTTCTTAATTTATTAGTTTAGTAACTTCATCAGAAAATGTACATAAAAGATCTAATATATGGTTAATATTAACCATGTAAATATCGTTATATGTAAGTTATTTTTAAGTGACCCAATTAAGAAACCTCAAAGTGATTTTATGTGCCAATTAATTTCCTGATGATTTGTGATATTTCTGTCATATTATATTGACAAATTATATTAACTAGCTAAGAAACAGCCACAGCCCACATTTCCATGCCAAACAGGCATTAAGCTCATTGAGTAAAGCAACATTCAGCTGACTCCTCTTGTATCCATCCTCAACCTAAACAAAAGCTCTATTTTTCTCATCTTGCTAAGCAATTCTTCATTTAAATATTTACTCTCCCTAAAGGGATAGTTCACCCAAAAATGAAAATTCTGTCACTAATTTCTTACCTTCATGTCGTTCCAAACCTGTAAGACCTTCGTTCATCTTTAGAACACAAATTAAGACATTTTGATGATTTTGATGAAAGCTTTCTGACCCTGCATAGACAGCAACGCAACTGACACGTTCAAGGCCCAGAAAGGTATTAATGACACTGTTAAAATCAGGGCTGCCCCTAATAGTCCACTAGAAGATGCTTGGTCGACCAAAAATTTCATTATTCGCCTAGTTGCAGAAGAAAAATTAAAAATGAAAAATCCACAGAAATTGGCTAAGTCACGCAGTCTGTGACGGACAGATTGTTTACCGCACATTTACAGCTTGACAGACGGAGGCGCCAGTGCTTGCTCTTAAAATACTGGTCATACAGATAAAAGTAATACATCTTTTGAAATTTTAAAGACTCTACGTTTATTTGTATGCACTCACAATAACAACAAAACATTGCACTTTTGTAAAATAATGACAGTAAACAGGATGCGCTTTCTGCCATCTCGGTCTCTCTCAGCCTGCTCCCAAGTCTCATGAAAAATCACCCCAATCGCCTTTTGTGCTGTTTACTTGAAGAGTTATGGTAACATGAATACAGCATGGTTTGATGTATCGGCGCTAACACAGCCAGTTTAAAAGGGTTAACCGAAACTGTATGTGTATACTTGCCTTACAGACATAAAATATATATCTATAGAGACTGAAATGTCTACTTTTAAAAGCACCATTTCAAATGGAAAACAAATAGGCCTGTTCTCAGATTATGTCATCCGTATGAAAAATGCATACAGGTGCTTTCAGTACTGCGGAGATGACGAGTCAGTGTCGCCAACTTAATTTCTTAAGCCAAACACAAGGAAAGCACTTTTTTTAACAATAAATTATTAAAACGTTAATGCAGCCTCCCTGACACATTCATAATTATTACTTCTGCCGGTGCACTGTGGCAAGCTTTATGCATGTGTTTGAGCGCTTTATTCTATTAAGGCAATTAAAGGCTTATTATTATTATTTATATGGTTTATTAATAAACGTGTGACTAATAGTCGACTAATGCTTAAAATGAACGACTACTAGTCAACCAGAAAAATCTTTAGTCGAGGGCAGCCCTAGTTAAAATAGTCCATTTGACATCAGCAGATCAACCGCTATTTTATGAAGCTACGAGAATACTTTTTGTGCACAAAGAAAACAAAAATAAAGACGAGAGTACCATGACGTATCCGTGTGGTGTGGCGTTCTGACATAGAAGATGACTTGCTTTTTTTTGAAGAGAAATTGTTGAATAAAGCCATTATTTTTGTTTTGTTAGCATTCTCGTAGCTTTATAACATTACGGTTGAACCACTGATGTTACATGGACTATTTTAATGATGTCCTTCCTACCTTTCTGGGTCTTGAATATGGTAGTTGGGATGCTGTCTGTGCAGGTTCAGAAAAAAGCTCTCGGATTTCATCAAAAATATCTTAATTTGTGTCCTGAAGATAAATGAAGGTCTTACAGGTTTGGAACGACATGAGGGTGAGTAATTAATGACAGAATTTTTATTTTTGGGTGAACTATCCCTTTAAATACATATGCAAATACAATTTCCTCTACAGTTTCAGTTATTGCAAACAAAAATGATTTTATGTTCCCCCAACACAAATGGATTAAGAAAAGTTCAATTTTCCAAATCAAGACAGACTTGGTCACAATAAACTGTCATTTTAAAGAGCCTGGTGGATATTCTTTAAAATGCTTTAAAACAGCATATTGAATTGACGTAATGGTGAATAATGTCAGAATTGTCAAAAGAAAGTGTTTTACATAAATAGACAGGCATCGTAGGCAACTTCTTATGCACACAGCATGGGTTCTAAATGCCAGGGCTTCCTGTAACGCCTACTGATATTAATTAGCCATCATTAGCCATCTCCCCTGGGGGCTATAATCAAACAGACGTTTGCCCTTTGATAAAAAACCCACTCATTGAGTATCTCTCAGAATCCCTGCCTTGGGTTTCATACTGCCAGATGTCACCAGAGACATGACTGGCATCAGAAACCCACCACTACTCAAAGCAGACCTCATCTTCTGAAACGCAAGGACCGACGCAGATGAATGGATCAAGAGATGAAGATGGAGCGGGAATGAGATCACACCTGCATGACTGCTATTGTACATGCCAAGGAATTCCTTCATACTGACAGGCTTTCGACTCTGGCTCAGAGCATAGTGCCGTTATTGAATTAACGCGTTGTATGAGAGGGATTTAAGTCTGGTGGAATGACAAGCCGACATCTTCTTCGCTTGGGTACCGGCAGGGTTAACAGATTTCCTTAATGCGCATTTACGCTCTCGCGCCTCGCTTAAGTGAATGTTCAGCCGTACGCGAGGCTCTCTGCGAAATTGGGTGGATGGGGAACGGGGAGGCCAATAGGGAGTTCATTTCGTCTGCTTTGGCTGGACAAAGCTGGAGAAGCAGTAATTAATGGCGTAATGTTATACGAGTATCAAATATGCATGAGAGACACGCAAAGGACAAGGACTTTCAACACTCATGCCTTTCTAGACACCAAGACCCCCTTTTTTACATGATCATTACTCCCGCCTGGGAATTTGGGAAGGCTCTTGATGAATAAATGCATGGGATGTTGGAAGAGAATAGCTCTCCAACCGTGAGTGACACTGGATGACACCAAACCAAACGCAAAGTGGCGTCCCCCAATGTGACACATCTTTATCGAAACCGGCATTGAAAAAGCTGGAGATCGGGATCCAAATTATGTGTCTCTTTTAGTTAATGGAAAGGAAAATAGAAATGTGGCAGTGTAGTGTGGAGACTTTCACGCCTAGATGCTAACGACAGTGGACTGGTTCCATTTACCAGTTTCCAGTAGATGCATCGCGACAACGCTTCGCCAGAAACAGGCAATTTCCTGCAGGAGCCAATTAAGAGCTCCGGCTGAATTTGTTAAGATCACTTGGAATGTGAGGAATGGGATTTTTTCCCTCAGTTAATTAGCTATATAATGGTGTAACAAGAAATTTGCATAACATAAATTCATTTCACTTGATGTCTTGCTCCTTAAAGGAGCCAAAGAGGCGCTGAAAAAAAACAACGGATTTATATTGTGCAAATCTCTCTCTTGTAAAACATATTAAATAATGCTACACATAATGAGCTAATAGATGTCACATCAAAAGAATTTACTCGTTATGAATAATTTAGGATACCTTCCGGAGGAAAAGCACTTGCCTTGCTCATTTCCTCCCACAAACAGAGCTCGTTTTGTTCATTCGCTTAATAAACAACACCATTAGACCTTTGGCATGATGTGCTGATTTCAATTACCATCAGTGTAAAAAAAAACGTTCAAGGGACAGTTTTCGCAAAAATTAGCATTTTGTGATTTACTCACCCTCGTGCCATTTCAAACCTGTGGGACTTTCATTTGAAGAATGCTGGTAATCAAAGAATCTAAGTTCATACTTTGATAAGCCTCAGAATCCACAGGACTGAGCAAGACGGTTGTTGCCAATCGATCGGACTTCATTGTGTAAAATCACAAAGCAAGACATATACAGAAAGCATTTTTTTTAACATAACAAAGAAGTCATTTTGGCATGATGTGGATAAAGCTGAATGAACAAACCCCTATTCCACAAGGTCAAACAGCCTTTTAACATGTCAATGATAAATAGCCCCCGTATAGGGCATTCATGCACCAGCCTCAAAGGGTGGTGGGGGGGAAGAGATTGGATTTGAGAAGGAGGGGTAGAGCGTGGAGACATAGGGGTCTCCTGGGTGTACTTAATCCACTGACGACAAGCAACAAGAGTATAATTACAGGGCGAAAACGTGAGAGGACGCATGCCGCTGTCACATGAAATGACACATTTTGATGTATTCCATATGGCATCACCTTGGCAATCTGGCGAGATCAATTCTCAGCAAACTGAGAATCAGATTGGCCAGTTCCCCAAGGACCGTGGTACTAAATGTAGCTGTGCATAAACACATCCAGAGCTGTTTAATTAATTGAGGGTGACCGAAACACCTAATTGATAGTAGATTGATAACAAACAAGAGCAGCTACATGTTAGTACAACTAGGCTTAATTTGTAACAAGGGTGAATATAGGACTTTCACCCATCTGTTAAAGGATTTGTTCACTCCCAAATTAAAATTTCCTGATAATTTACTCACCCCCATGCCATCCAAGATGTTCATGTCTTTCTTCAGTGGAAAAGAAATTAAGGTTTTTGAGGAAAACATTCCAGGATTTTTACTCCATTTAATGGACTTCAATGGGGATCAGCGGGTTGAAGGTCCAAATTGCCATTTCAATGCAGCTTCTAAGGTCTCTACACAATCACAGCAGTGGAACAAGGGTCTTGTCTAGTGAAACGATTGGTCTTTTTCTAAAAAAAATAAAAATTTATTTACTTTTTAACCACAAATGCTCATCATGCACTATCTCTGCGATGCATGTCTATGACTTCACGCATCCGTAATCACCTCCAGTTTCAAAATCATCTGACGTTGTTTTACCTTTTTTTGTAAAAGTCTTTTGCACGTTCACTTTGTAAACACTGGGTCGATACTTCCACCTATGTCATGCACGACCTTTCCAGTGTAACTACATAATGCGTAAACTCGAGCTAGTGCAAGAGGAGCATTTGTGGTTAAAAAGTATATAAAGTTGTATTTTTTTTTTTTTTTTAGAAATTGACTTATTACTCCACTGGGATCATGTAGAGCACTTTGAAGCTGCACTGAAACTGCAATTTGGACCTTCAACTCGTTGATCCCCATTGAAGTCCACTATATGGAGAAAAATCCTGGAATGTTTTCCTCAAAAACCTTTTTTTATTTTCGACTGAAGAAAAAAGATATGAACATTTTGGATGACATTGGGTTGCGTAAATGATCAGGAAATTGTAATTCTGGAGTAAACTAATCCACCAGAACTTAGAAAATAATACTGTAGCACTCTGATATTCACTATGGTGTAGCCATAGTACCATTTCCAAAAACAAGGTAAAATGGTACTTTCTTGTTTGTGATGTCTGCTTTTTCTTCTTTTCTTCTTCTTTTTTTTTTTTTTTTTAACAATGACTAATGTTGCTAGTCGTTGGGTTCTAAAATGAAGTAAAGGACACAGTTCTGAAAATGAATAAGTACCATAAGGTTCGCATCTCAGTACTGTGTTAATATATGCATACTTACTTGAAAGCCAAAATGAACATCCGCCTTGAGCAGAAAAATGCAAATCGCCTTCCAATAATGGATGAATTGAGTCGCGAGAGCAGGTTAATTAAATTGTTGAGCATGGTCGCATTTCTTAAAATGTATGACAGGACCATGTAAATGAAAAAAAAAAATAATAAATACCAGAACAAACTACATGGATGTCTCATAAATTTGTCTTACAAAAATACATTTAAAGTGTGAGTTTTTAAAAATATTCTGGTCTTTCTAAGCTCCAAGAAACTATTTACTGGTGTATGCATGTACAATATGCTTGACCATCTACATGCTGATTTTTTGCCTGTTTCCAATTGATTTGTTTGAAACTCTTTGATGCTGCCATCTGTCAAAGCACTCAAATGGCATTTTAATGTTAAATATTGTGACCGTTGGGCACAGTACATTGGAAAATCAGCAAAGGGAATCGGCATTTATGAACCGAAGAACGCTTTTAAGCTGGACTCACACAAGAGAAAGGTCTCTGGAAGTGGAAAAAGACAGAGGTTAATGGACACAGAAGGCTGATGAGCATGAATGCGATGAATGTCTTCATCTATATATGATGGCACTGCAATTTTGGCAATTTCTAAGACCATTGGTTTCAATGTGATTTTTAGTGAATGTAACAGTGACCACAGGTGTAGTTCTTCACATTAACCTCTGACTACCACAAAGTGTTTACTTTGTCAAACTTCTGCAGATGTTTTGCTTGAGAAGTATGCTTGTGCAATGACATTCATACATTAAGTTTGGCTTCAGTGTGGGGGCCTCTGTATGGCTGCTAGACCACTTTACTCTATGAAAGCAAATAACTGGAGTTCACCTGCCAAATGTAGGTAATTTTTTATAAAGCTGGATGCCCACTGTGCGTCATTGTACAATACGAGCGAAGTATTGAGTGAAAGCCAACGCAGACTGTGACACATCAAGTCTTTTATGTCAGACAGCACAATATAAATCTCAGCCAAGACTTTGGTCATGATAGACAGCACTGACTGAGCATTTTAATTTAGCAGTCCACACTCATTCTGAATAATATAAAACAGAACAAAATAAAATAAAATAAAATGCTTTTGGGGCAACTATGTCTATGAAAAAAAGTCTATGAAAGTAAGTTGAAGAGTTTTTATATGCCTCCTGCTGTTCCAGACTTGGGATGGGCTGCAAATGTGTAGGTGTCAGTGAGCATTTGCTAATGAGGAGCAGCCTGTGCAAAAGCCGTTAAAGCTACAAAAAGGAACACAAAATTCAGAATCCCGTTCATTACAAACCACATTCGCACACTTAACACTGAGAAAGTGACATTATGTGGGTGGTTAGCTTTCCTAGCCGAGCTGACCTGGAATCAGTTGAGAATTTCTTCTCAAGATACAGTCATATGAACAAAAGCTGATCTGAGATCAGATCATGCCTCTTTAAGCTATTTATGCAGCAACTGCTGGATTTCTGCGCTGAGGCATTTGACAGGTTGTGAACGGATAACTGGAGATGTATTTTGGTCTTCCAAGGTAGGAGCGCATCGTCATCTATGCTGTCAAGGTATTAATGCATCCTCTTTCATATACGCTGACGTGCATTAATATTGATGATCTTTCCGCATGGAAACACATCGGCCGCTGATGATATCGCCCTCCCTGTACACGGGATTTGAACAACGCACAGATTAGTTTGACCTTGATGTATAGAAAACAAACTTTTGTTTTGTTTATTTAGGAAAAGGAAATTGCAGAAAGTCAGAAAGGAGACCGAACAGGTAAAACTACTACGACTGATTTTTTTTTTTTTTTAACCACACACGCTTTTTAACATGCATTTTGAAAAGTAACCTGGAGCCCACATTCAATGTTTAATTAACATACTTTTTCTAAATCATGAAATACTTTCAATTCTTTTACATTTAACAAAGTCTTACCTTCATAAAGCTACGAGAATAGTTTTAATGCACTATGATTTTGTGAGTTTGTGCTCTGAAGATGAACGGAGGTCTTACGGGTTTGGAACGACATGAGGGTGAGTAATTAATGACAGATTTTTCATTTTTGGGTGAGCTATCCCTTTAAGAACCCTATTTATCAGCTTATGGTATAGTTCGGCATAGAGTTAGGGTTATGATTGCTTGACAGGAATTGAATTGATTGAAACTGATTTAGTGAGATGTCCTACTTGCTAAATCTTCAACTATTCCATCACAATATTCTGTGACGCATATCAGATAAAGAGCATGTCTGAACCTTGGGTGCTTTTCAGTTTGACAAGCAATTTACCGCTAGACTGAACACGCATCTCACAGCCTTATTACACAAAAAAAAAAACTATAAAGCAAAAGCATGATGCTTCTGCATTGTTCCCTCCATTTGCTGTGATTTCTAAACTTCAATAGGCCAAGTGAGGACTTAAAAGTCCAGCTGATTACATCTACATCCAAGGTGAGTCGTGTTTTTTTCCATGGACATGAATGTTATGATATTTGGTCATGTCTAGACGTGAGTAGGAAATCCAAGCTTTAGCATAATGACCTAATTAAAGTGAACTAGAGGTGATTGGACTTTCATTTGCCAAGGAAAAAAGGCAATGTTCATCAGTTCATCCTATACCCACAAGCAATAGTTACTTCAGTCGGTTTAGTTTCCACAGGTGGGAAATACATGCATTACCTCATGTTTCGTCATTTTTTTTCTTTGGTTGTAACACCTTTTATGAAACAAAACCTAATGCATATGAGGATTTTCCATGTGAAGAGGCCACCTTGACTGCCTCGCTATAAGAACCGAGTTATGTATGTTTTCTAGAGCAGAGGAGCTCTTCATCACAGACCATATGATTATGCCCTCACAGCGAATGGCCACTGTGAGCGAAAGTGGCCTGTGTTAAACACCTACTTAACATTTATGGAATATATACTTTATTTTTCCAACTCATAGATCTGCCGATGGCTTGGGGGGTGATGGAAGCAGCCGTTTGTGCAGAGCTGACACACACCGCATGAGCTCATCTCTAAGAATAGAAGAATAACATCATCGCCAGAGTCTCTCAGGAGATGTGGAGTAGAGCAGATGCTCTCTGATGACCCCAATAAAGATGATCTCTCCCTCCTCTAGGCACGAAAGGTAGAAGCTCATGCATGTAAATACAGACAAGGGAGCAAACTTGCATGAAAGTGGGCGGAATTCGAGACCCCTGATTGAAAAATGCAGAGAACCTCTGCTGAAACCTATGGCATATGCCCTGCTGCAAAATCCATCTTAAGCTTTGGATCATGGTAGCTGGTCTTGAGCTGGTACAAGCTGGTCATTATTAGCTTATCCAAGCTGGTAGACAATTTTGGACAGGCAAAAAAACAGCAACCAGCTGGTAATATCATTTTAAGATGGTAAAGCTGACTGGTTGACTAGCTTAGACAAGTCAATGGTTTTTACCAGCTATTTACCATCTGATGACCGGCTAAATGCACAGCTTAGACCAGGTAATGAGCAGATTTGACCAGCTGACTGATTGACTGATTTGGACCAGGTAATGACTAGCTAATGATCAGATTTTACAAATTAATAGCTAGTTTTGAGCAGGTAATGACTATCTTAGAAAATCCTTAGAAAAGTCTGTGATAGCTTTGACCAGTAAATGACTGTCTTGGATCAGCTAATGACTAGATTAGAAAAGCTAATTAGCAGCTTTAATCAGCTGATGAAAAGTTTTGACCAGCAAATGACATCTCATTGCAAGACAGTAAACAGCTTGAAACAGCTTTGACTAAATAATAATCGGCTTGGACAAGTTACTGATGAGAACTCATCAGCTTAACTTTAAACTAACATTTTGGCTAACTAACTAATGATTAACTTGAATCAGCTAATGACAAACTTTGACTAGCTAAATGACCAGTTTGGACCAGTTTTGGACTAGGGATCATCATTGTTGAGATGATATCAACCAGCTATGGCAAAGCTAATAACTAGCTTTAGCCAACTAATTACTAGCTAATAACCAGATATATAAACAGCTGGACCAGCTTGGACTAACTAGTGACCAGCTTGGATCAGCTAATGACCAACTTGACTAGCTAAATGGCCAGTTTGGACCATATATTGGACTAATGATCAGCTTTGACCAGATGATGACCAGCTTTGGCAAGCTAATCACTACCTTTAGCCAGATAATTACTAGCTAATAACCAGCTATATAAACAGCAGGACCAGCTTGGACTAACTGGTGATCAACTTCAATCAACTTTGACCAATGACCAACTTTGACTAGCTAAATGACCAGTTTGGACCAGCTTTGGACTAATGATCAGCTTGGACCAGATGATGACCAGCTTTGGAAAGCTAATTACTAGCTAATGACCAGTTGTACAAACAGATGGACCAGCTTGGACTAACTAGTGATCAGCTTGAATCAGCTTATGACCAACCTTGCCTAGCTAAATGACCAGTCTGGACCAGTTTTTCACTAATGATCAGCTTGGACCAAATGATGATCAGCTTTGGCAAGCTAATCACTAGCTAATGACCAGCTATACAAACAGTTGGACCAGCATGGACTAACTAGTGATCTGCTTTAATTAGCTAATAACCAGCTTAGACCAACAGGGATGAGTGTTGATAAGCAAATTACAGATCAGCGAGAAACCAAATACTGCTGGATTTTTCAGCAGGATAAATTAGTATTAGTGTGTTTCTGCTTCAAAGATGACATTCTAGATGACTTATCACTGCATCATGACATTTAGCAGACTCAAAGATCAATATAGTTTGCACATTCTCCGATTTATTTCTACAAATGGGTTCAAGTCTGAACAAAGCATTGCACCACTACAGCGAACTGATGGGAGAACCACCCCAAAAACAAGCAGTGCTATAAGTAATGATCTGTAATTATTGTAATTATGTACTAGAGCCTTGCTGTTCTAAAGTCTGCTACTTGTATTGCTTGCCCGTGCCTGTTTTGATTAAGTTAGCATATTTGATGTTGGTTGCGGCGATGTTAGGTGGGGCTCAATGTCACATGGGCCGCCGAGCAATCATTATCTCCTGCTGTAATGATCCAATTACATTGCCCCAGCACCTATTAACGGGGCTAAATTACAGTGCTGACCTTTGATTCAGAAATTAAACTCTTCCATTAAAGACCCCACTCTGTAATTCAAAACAGTGAAATCAAGCTCTACTGCGCCCTATGGTGATTTTTCGCACTCATCCTAGTCTCTACATTTCTCGCTCTCTAACCTTGTTTACAACAGCATACTACCATACTTAAACTATTTTTGCATGATATACATCTTATATTTGCCAAAATATTTCATAAATGAATATGAAAGGGGTTGGACATGTGTAGAACTTCATGAGCAAAAGTGAGAAAATCAGTGATGGAAAACAAGTAACCGCATAATCTTTTTGTTTATCACACTCTTTCTCTGACAACCTGGTATAGGAAAAACACAACAACACATGTGTGAAAGGTGCTTTATTTCATGTGCCATTTCTAGCGCAGCCATTAATGAGACCATACATTAACATTTTGCTGACTTGGTGTTCCTTCCTCGTCTTTTCTTCATACTATTCAGTCATTCTCTTTCCATCAGAGGAGCAGCAGCAAAGCACTGGCATGGTTCACGCATTACGCTCAGAATATAGTCTGACAGTCCAGTGCCTGAAGCCCTGAACGTTGTACCCTCTATAATGTCCAGCCATCAAAGGCATGTCTCGCTCTCTCTGTCTCCACAACCACACCCCCAAACCAGTCTGCCTATGTGTGTTTGAAAGCAGCCAATCATGACCACCATACACCTTGCTTTTAAATATGCATGACAACAGCGCATCTCAGAACTGCTGATTGGCTCCCATGTGACTGTGCATGAATTTTTACAGGCCTTAATATCCCTCAAATTCAAGTTTCACTAGATCAAATGTAAAACCTTGTATTCATGTGATCTGTAAGCTACGGTTTATTCATGTAAGGATGTTTCTCTGGGCACTTTCATGCTCAGGAATTGATTTTTTTTTATTATTATTTTAGCTTCCACCTTCTTTGTGTTATATTACTTGTGTTATGTTACTTACTAGATTGCTTTGTGTTCACATTAATATTATATCATATTATTTTTCCATTTATGTTTTTCAATTCTGGATTTTATCTTTGTAACCTTATCCCAGATCCGGAGTTTTAATCTTAAAATGTGAAAAAGCAACATACAAATATTACGTATTCTATGCCTATAACAATCTCATTTCTAAAGAAACAATCAGTTTAACACAGTCTTCTTAACTGTTTTTTCTACTCAAGAGACCTTCACTGATATAATCTAGTTCAAACAGTAAGTAGTGTCTGAAGACAAATATGAAAACAAATCTGAAATGTCAGTATGGACATTATTGATGTCAGTCCATTTTCTATTTGAATTGTCAAACGTGCACACAAAGACAAAAGAAATCAATTTCTCCCAGCAGTCTGGCTTTGCTTAATTACATGGACAGGCGGGCAAGAGCACATGAGAGCTCATTGCTTGGTTTGTCACATCCTGCTGATGTTAATTGGCTTCCAATGAACAGGTAAAAGAAGAGATTCTCAAGAGGAAATGTAATAATCTTTGATCTAACACAAATACTTACTCCAATTTGTGTTACAAACACACAGCACAATGGCTCAACACTCTAAATTTATTCATCCACTAAATCAATATCTAGGTCGTGTAAAGAAGATTGGGAGTTTTAATCTATACATCCATAAATGACAGTTAGATAAACACAAGTAATAATCACAATCCAGATAGCACACTCAATTCCTCAGGTGGCCGGCCGCTCTGGGATAAAGAGATGCAAACAAAACCATTTATGATCATTTGGCTCCACTAAAAATAATGCATCTGTCGCCGCAAATGAGCGAAGCGGTGAGGTAATTCCACCTCCTATGCATACTGATGACTCCATTTACACAGCGGCCAATATGTAAAATCCCTTTACGGCACAAAAAACAATGCTTAGTTCATGACCCTACATTGCAGCAATTACAACTCATGAAATTAGTCAATAACAAACTCCTACCACTAAACACACACAAATACATAAATAAATATTCACAAAAGGGCATATATTTGCAGAATTTGCACTAGTAGCATGTCCTTCACAAGATGCACAACAGAATCATAGCACCACAGCGGTGTGCAATGGTCCTATTCCATCCTATTTACATTGCGCATCACTGATCCGGAGCTAGAAACCTTTATTTGCTACATGAGATGACTAGTCTGACAGCTGGTTGATGGGATTTGTTTTAGAAACAAGGTGAGTACTGACAGACTGTCTTATTTGAACGTCCCTATGATGGTTTCTGAATACATCTGGAAGTGTTTGAATGTCATTACAAGAACACTGAGCTGATGGTTAGTGGACTGTTGTGCTAAAAATGGATGCTATTTGGATTACCAGTCTGGTGATATTCATATTTCAGTCTATGGTCCATTTCAAACTTTCTTTAATATTATCTGACTGATAGAAAAGTGTAAGTGTGTGCACATACATATATAAGTATATATGAAGAGTTCAGATGCAAAACCAGCTAAATTCATCTGACATCTTTCTTTAAAAAATGCATTTTTATCAGGCTCAGATGTATAGGTTTCTATGTAAGTACCGGTACTGAGGCTGGTATTTTTGCGAGTTTAAAGAAAAAGTATTTGATGGATGTATAATATGTGTTGAGAGCATTCACTCGTTTTTGATGAGATGGCTTTTAGCTGGTTTTGCATCTGAACTCTTCATATATATATGGACTAACTAGTGATCAGCTTGGATCAGCTAATGACCGATTTTGACTAGCTAAAAGACCAGTTTGGACCTGTTTTGGACTAATGATCAGCTTGAACCATATGATGAAAGCTTTGGCAAGCTATTCACTAGCTTTATATCCAGCTCATTACTAGCTGATGACAAGCTATATAAACAGCTGGACCACCTTGAACTAAGTAGTGATCAGCTTGGATCAACTAATGACCAACTTTGACTGGCTAAAAGACCTATTTGGACCAGTTTTGGACTAAAGATCAGCTTGGACCAGATGATGACCAGCTTTGGCAGGCTAATCACTAGTTTTAGTCAGCTAATTACTAGCTAATGACCAGCTATATAAACAGTTCAACCAGCTTGGACTAATCAGACTGGATTAGAAAATGACTAATCTTGACTAGCCAAAAGACCAGATTGGAACAGTTTTGGATTAATGATCAACTTGGACCAGCAAATTACCAACTTTGACTAGCTAAATGACCAGTTTGGACCAGTCTGGCCTAACTAGTGGTCAGCTTGGATCAGCTAATGACCAACTTTGACTAGCTTCTAGCTTGACTAATTTCCTAAATTTCAAGGTCACTGCTTAGACCTATGTGAAGTTACCCTACCAAGAGTAGAAGTGCTGTTTTTAAGCACAGTTCATAAATAAATTGTATTCTAAACCACAGTATAAAAAAATTAGAAAACACTTATAGATACCTCCAAGTTATTGGCGATAATCTGGCACCTGGTGCTAATTTCCTTATATGCCAAACCCTATTTAACTGGCAGCATTCCTCCAATTTTTAATAAAATTGCAAGATAGCAGGCCGCTCTAAGGTGACTGAAATGCTGTGACAGGAGGTTATCCGGATGAAAAGAGATAACCCTTTTAGCCATTGCAAGAGAAGCTGGTCATCAAAAATCTGTGATTTCTCAAATATTGCAGGTTTACAATGACATTAATTCTTTTAAGATCCCCAAAAAAGTTGGTCATCTACATAAGACAAATAAACGAGAAAGCAGGATAATGCAGAGACTATCAATGGGTAATCGGTTCAACACTGCAGCTGGAATTGCTTGCCAGTTCACTACTGAACAGGGGTAAGAATCCGATGATTAACAATATTTCAGAAAAAAGTATTTATAGATTGTTCTCTAATTTTAATCTCCACTGTATATGTATATTGTATATATATATATATATATATATATATATATATATATATATATATATATATATATATATCAGTATATCAAAAGCAAGACCTTGGAGTTTCTATTACTATGTTTGACAAGTTGTGCTACATAAACATGTGATTTAATAAAGTAACAGCATGTGATCAGTTCTTCACCCACATCATGGATCTCATTAGCAGTAAGATGGAGTCTATTTGAGTTTAAGTTTAGAATATAAGTTAGTGTCATTTTCTAGAAACATAATGTTGACAGAGACCCTCAAAAAGTCATTTAATGTGACACACATACTCACCGACTCCCCAGTCCAAATGATCCCAGAACATGAATTCAAATTACAGTCCATATTAGAATTTTTTATACATGCTTGGGGCAAAAAATATCCCAAACCAGTCATAGACCCTCGTTTGCATTTTTTTTCTCCAGGGAAATCTGATTCCGCCTGTTGTCAGCGAGACATTTACAAGAAAGTTATTGCACATAAAATGTGTGTATAGTTTTTATACTGTGCATTTTATTAGACAGCTAGCTATCTCTCAGGTTATCTGGACTGGTACAACGCAGTCTATCACAGGAGCAATATCACCATCTCTTACATTTCTATATGTTTGAGAAATAAAGTGTGGCTATTTTTGTTAGAACTGTAGCATGACAAAGACCAATAAAAAGACCAACAGAAAGGTTAAAATAATGCCTAGACCTTTGACTGCTGCTCTACAAATCTTGAGCAGAGTAAAAACGCTCTAGATAGCCAAATTTAACTTGCTTCAGGTCCTCACATAGTCGGTTTAGATGATGTCACTTGTGACAAATTTAAATTCCCACAGGGCCTCGAACTGAAACAGACTGAATGAAAAGCGAATGAAGTCTGCTCAGGTAAAATGAAGTTCAATGAAGCAGAATTGTACGAGAAATGGGCGGGATGGACATTTCAGCAGGGGAAAAAGAAAGTGAAAAAAAGTAATTCCTGACAGAACTTTCTCAAACCTATGCGGGGTTGAAGTAATTTACAGTCGATTAACCGCACTATTCAGTTTAATGTCATGCTGGGACTGCGCAGTCATGAAGAGGTGAACGAGAAAGAGAGAACGAGAAAATGTAAATAAAAAAAGACAAGAATGGCAGGTGAAAGAGAGGAAAACAGCTTCTTAATGAGCTTTTGCATGTTGATAATGTGCATCTGTCTGTGAGTACGAAGGATACGAGAAGCGAAAGGCAAGACAGGGGAGAGATGAAGAGACAGATTTATAGCGAAACCAAGTGAGACAGTGAGAGAGAGAATGAGAGAGAGAGATTCCTTCAGCAGTCTCTCCAGGGTAATGTATTGTGATTGAGGGTAAACGTGCTTAGGGTAAACACATTGATGTTTAAAGTCTTCCTTTCTCTCTTTCTCTCTCCGTTCACTGTGCGCTGAGATTGTTCTTGAAAGCCCTCTAATAATTTGAACATACTAATCTGCCATGCAAAAGCGTCTTTAGCTTCTGCGTCATCTTACATACATTTCAAATGCTTAAACGTCAGAAAGCCTAAAACAATTGCATCTCAGTGAATATAGATTATTAGGGTTGTATACCTTTCCGAATTGAATCGAGAGTGCCTTTAAATACTAATTTAGTTTTTCAACTTAAAATGAGGTGGCAAACAGGATGCAGCATCCACATACAGCAATGGTATGTGTTTAGAAACATTAAATGATAGTAATAGCAAATGTTTGAAATCACAACAATCATATTTTATACATATAATAAAATCAATATAAATTAAATTAAATATTGATTCAATGTAATGTATAAGTTTGACATTTTGAGGTCAGTAATATAAATAATTAATACAGTAATATTGCTTTAAAAATAGCTGTCTTCCATTGTAATATCATTTAAAATGTAATTTCTGTGTAGGCAAAGCTGAATTTTCAGCAGTCATTACTCCAGCCTTCAGTGTCCTTCAGAAATCATTCTAATATGCTGATTTGGTGATCAAAATAACATTTCTTATATATACAGTTGAGGTCAAAAGTACAGAATCTGCAAAATGTTAATTATTTTACCAAAATAAGAGGGATCATATAGAATTCATGTTATTTTTATTTAGTACTGACCCAAATAAGATATTTCACATAAAAAACATATAGTCCACAAGAGAAAATAATAGTTGAATTTATAAAAAATGACCCTTGTTTGTCCTGAACAGTTAAACCGCCCGCTGTTCTTCAGAAAAATCCTTTAGGTTCTTTCTTTGGTTTTCAGCATTTTTGTGTATTTGAACCCTTTCCAACAATGACTATATGATTTTCAGATCCATCTTTTCACACTGAGGACAACTGAGAGACTCATACGCAACTATTACAGAAGGTTCAAATACTCACTGATGCTCCAGAAGGAAGCAATGCATTAGGAGCCGGGGGGTGAAAACTTTTGGAATTTGAAGATCAGGGTAAATTTAACTTATTTTGTCTTTTGGTAAACATATAAGTATCTACTGTAGCTTCTGAAGGACAGTACTAAGTAAAAAAATATGATATTTAGGCAAAATTAGAAAAATGTACACATCTTTCTGTTCAAAAGTTTACAACCCTGGCTCTTAATGCATCGTTTTTCCTTCTGAAGCATCGGTTAACGTTTAAACCTTCTGCATATAGTTGCAGATGAGTCTCTCAGTTGTCCTCATTGTAAAAAGATGGATCTCAAAATCATTTAGTTATTGTTGGAAAGGATTCAAATAGAGTTTGTGGGAACTGAAGGATTTTTATTTTTTTAACAGAATTATACTTAAGTAGTTCAGCATTTATTTGAAACAGAATTTTAACACTGTCCTTTCTGATTAATATAATAAAACATTGCTCAGTAAAAGAATTCTTTCTTTCAAAACAACTGACCCAAAACCTTCGAATGGTACTATTTATACAGAATTATGCACATTCATGTAATTAAAATTAAAATTTTATTTAACTTTCATCTAATCATGCTAAGCAGGAAGAACATTTAATTTCCAAAATACAAAAATGCTGCATTGTATTGTGTGCTCTTGCACTGATTGAATTTCTTTGGTTTACAATTCAGTTAATTTCACCTCCTGCCATTTATGAGCTCATTATTGTTCAGGGACATTTGTAATTTATTATCATCTTAAAGAAAGTTGGTCCCTAAAAACAAAAAAAATGTATAATATCTGTCAGTTACACCAGCCATGTATGCTCAACAAACACTCAACCTTTGAACTCCACATAGCAGGCCATCCAGAGAGAAATCGATGCTAGCCTAGTTGTTGACAGATCCTATCAGGTCAGTGGATCGAAAACAGCCAGACCACTAAAGCTGTGGTGTTGATATCAGGACCCGTCAAATGCGTTTAGCATACTGAAACAAACATCACATCTCTGTGACATACGAGACAATTTCAGTAATTACCAAACATAACAGCCCAACAAGTGATTAGAGTGCTTTATTGCAGAATTAGAAGCGTAAAACGCTCTGTCCAACTGCCTATTCATCCCAAAGTGAGACGTCAAACACAATGAAGAAAAAAGAGACTGCTGGGATACGCTGATGTTATATTCACCCAAAGCCATCAACTCCTTCAGCGACCTTGGTTTTCACTGCTACCTCTTATATAGAAACACAAAGCCTCTGTAAGCTGAAGAGGGATGCAGTCGATGATAAGTTACAGCAATATTGACAACAGAGACAGAAACGTAATTCAACTGTCCTTCAAACAATTACTTTTATTACCCTTTTGTTTTTACGTTTGTGTGGGAGCAATTGATTCATTCCTGTAACTCAAAAAGTTCTGCAAAGCTTGAGAGATTTTAAAGCGCCATTGATTCCCACCCAGCATTCTTAAATGGTTGTGGAATGTGTAAAGGCTTATTAAAATACTTGAGCACCTCTCTAAGACTTAATCATCAGTTTGGAAAACTGTAGCAGAAGCCAAGCCATGTTCCTCACTTGGATTAATTTCTTAATAATACCGCATTTGGCAGAATAATTCTCAGCCAATGATTCAAATTGCTTCTTCGCTGGTGAGCTGCCTAGATAGACTATATTAGAGTGATGTTTCCATCCATGTCCATTTTGCAAACCACTCTCCAACATGGCCCTAATGTATCCGGCACGACTACAAGCTGTTCTGTCCAATCAATGAATTAGAGCCGGTTGCATATGAGGGCGGTTCAGCTGAGGTTTAACTCCTCTCTTGAACAGAATGGCTGATCTGGGTGCCAGCGGCTTAATTTGGTGCAGTAGCGGGGGGCTGTGTTTTTTCGCCTGGCTATTTTAAGATGCAAAAAAACAAAGGGCTCTGGAGATTGCAGAGATGAGTAGAAAGCTCAGTGTAATTGGTAGAGCATTTTTCGGCCTGGGTCAGGGTACGTAATGTGAAAATGCATGTTTGCTTTTCTCAGAATGCTTCTATAAGCACAAATGTCATCGTTGTTTGACAAGGACAGTAAACAAATGCAAAGTTAGTGTAGATTAAGACCAATTCAGCTTTAAAATGACAAGCAACCCTAGGATGACAGGGGGAGAACATGATTTTTGTGGGGCTGCAGTGGCCCAGACTCACACTGTGCCACAGGCAAGATCAGGCATGAGGTGACCCCACACCTCTGAACAAAAATAAACAAAACACAGAACTTATTTGCTATATACCTAAGTTAAATCGTTACATAGTTTAAAATAAAAGGAAAAAAAATGAAATAATGTATACCTAAATGCTGCAAAATAATAATAATAATAATAATAATAATAATAAACTAGACTACATTAAATCAGGCACCCCACATTACAACACAATTATTTATGTGCTGTTTAACTAAAGTATGCTGTGAAAATAAGCACAACAGCAAAACAGAAGGAAACAAACCAAAACACATAAAGCTTAACTAAACAGTAATACTAAAATAATATAGGTTTTGAGGTTTAATCTTGGAGGATTGTTCCTTTTTTAATAACACAAGTAAAATGTAGGCCACCTTTTATTTGACTCATTTGACCTGAATTGGATTCTAGAAGGTAAAAAAAGAATGATAGGTAAGTGGATTAAATGTCTGAAAGCAAAAATAAATGGTACAATGACATCATAAAGAGACAGATCTGCACTGTTTGGATTAGGGGTGGGCGATATGACCAAAATCTTATATCACAACATACGTTATATATATCAATATAGTCATTTTTGCTTTAAATAAGGTCTTTATGATATCAAAATTTTTGATACCAAAGAAATTTCATAATTCTTGTCACCAGTATCAGCAGTGTTGGGAAAAGTTACTTTTAAAAATAATGCATTACAATATTGTTTTACTCCTTAAAAAAGTAACTAATTACGTTAGTTACTTTTTATAGAGAGTAATGTGTTACATTACTTTTGCGTTATTTTTTAAATCTGGGCAAAGCTTGCTTGCTTGCTTGTTTGCTTGTTTGTTTTTTTATATAAAATGTTCTATTTCTGGCAAAAAAAATAAAACCCCTTTCACACCAAAAGCCTCAAGAAAAAGTACATTCACGTCTGTACAGTAGAATGCAGAAGAAGAAAGTTCAACACTCTTCAGCAATAAAAAAAAATGGAACAAATGATAGTTTATCTTGAGTCATTTTTGTTTATTAGTATGACTGAACTGGATCATTGAAAATAAGCAGCAGAAACGTTGGTTAATGAAACAGGATTAAATACATAAAGGATATTTGTATTATCTAACATTTAATTATTGCAGGTTTGAGTCATATTCTGAGTTGCATTTCCCTGTTTTTATTTATTTTGACAAATACTGAGTCAGATTTTTTGTGAGTGAGATGAATTAATGCATGTTCACATTTATTCTAGAACTAAAGTAAAATCTTTCTCCTGAATTCTTTCAACATGGGGACAGGGGAGCTTTCAATCAATAACTGGGGAAAAAGAAAAGAAAAGGAACTGGCGTTACTTATTTGAAAGTAGCTCAGATATTTTCTTGTAAATTAAAAAGTAAATGCGTTACTTTACTAGTTACTTGAAAAAGTAATCTGATTACGTAACTCGCGTTACTTGTAATGCGTTTCCCAGTGTCAGTAATAATAATACTAGCCTAAAACCAAAAAAAACTCAAGCTCACTGAAGACAAGTAGACATCAGCTATTAAATAAGAATAAGAAATTAAATTAAAAGCAATAGGACAAAACAAAAAAGTAGAACAAATAAATAAGAAATGCTACATAAAGTAATCAAATGTATAAAAACACTGCATATTCTTGTGTAATGTGTAAATTAATTATATATTTCTTCTTATTAAAGTTGCAAAAGTGATTTAATCAAGAGCAGTGAGCAATTGTCTTTCTTTTGTTGTTTGATTAACATTAACATGACAGACAGCAGGAATATTAGACGGCTGTCACTTTAAGAACTGCCCGGATCCAATATACTGTTACACAAGTGTTTTCTTTCTCAGCTGTTTGCTTTCACTTAAGACCTGCATTACTGTGTTTACAAGGATACTTGCAAAGACAGGCATTTTGCCACATACAAGTGTATATTTTTAACCATTTGAGGCCTATAAAGCGCTTTATGTACACCATCTCAACATGCGCACACCTCTCTGACAGTACTCGGAAACAGTCTCTCAGACAGTGCGAACATATAGCAAAATGAGTTCTATTTTGTTTCTCATTTTTAAACCGCAATTCTTAAAAAATGTGTGCAAACGATACGTTTATGTGACCACGTAGCACATCAGGTCAGCGTGTAACTGCGATAGAGACAATAGTTGAAAATCTCTACCGGTTGACAAATTTCTACCGGTTATTCCTGTCTACCGGTATATTGCAAGACTTCTAGTTTGCATTGAGGTAAGGAGCAAACTCAAGCCTTCCTGGAGTAGAGCCAAGAGAAAGTCACCGTTAATGAGACAGTGGGCCAAGCTCAGAAGAAAGGACGGCGGCACTGGAGGCTGGACCATAAGGTCATGCCTACAAAATCCAAACCTAAACACGCAGAGTGGAGATAGAGGCAGCTGTGGGATCGGCCAGGTTTTCCGCAGCATGAGAAGATGACCCGCTATAATTGGAATGCCACTGTGGTGAGATTTGATTACAAGGGTGCTCCATTAATCAGCCACAATCACCTCCATCTTGAAAAATGACTGCAGGGCTTGCTTTGCTAAAGCACTGCTGGGAGTTTGAAAAAAGGGGAAGCATAGAAGTGGCGATGACTGTAGGGAACTGCAGGGTGATTTCATTGCCTTTGCTTGTATGATTATAGGCCATTGTCTTGTGTGTGTGCATGCACAGCCTTGATCGAGCGTTCATGCTCTATGAAGCAGGGGGAAGGGGATGTAGACACACACACACACACACACACACACACAGTCGCATACACACACTGGATGAGAGACGGCTGGCTTTGACATGCCGCCAGACACAGTCTGGTGGGCTCGAGTCAAGCAGGGATGGGCAGCGCTTGTTGCCCAGGGTAACAGAGAGAGAGTGGTACATTAAGGCACAGGTTGGTGAGCATGGTGAAGGGCACTGGCACAAAAGCACCAGTCTGTGGTGACATCACAGCATGGATGACAGAGGACGGACATCCGTTTGGCCAAAATCGCCCCTCTTTAGTACGATTTTGGTTGTATTCACTAAATATCACTTTGAGTGAATTTGTTATCACGGAAACAATATATATCACAATATAGTTATTTTTGTTTCTAATTCAACCTTAGAATGTTTTATTCCATAACCATGTTGTATTTTTAACCTAGATGCTGAAGTGTTTTCTATGGAAGCCCATTACCACCACTGAATAAGAAATAAAAATTGCCACTTTTTATCTCACTATTCTGACTTTTTTTCTCGCTATTGCTAGTTTACTTGTCGCAATTTTTTTTTTCTCAGAATTGCATAATACAAACTCACTGTTCTGAGACATTAAGTTAGAATTGTGAGATATAAACTAGCAGTTCTGACTGTCTTTCTCAAAACTGCATGATATAAACTCACAATTGCGAGAAATAGAATTGTGAGATAAGAACGTGCAATTCTGACCTTTTTTCTCACAAGTGCAAGTTTGTACCTCACATTTCTGATTTTTTCCTCTCACAAATCTGACTTCTCCACAGAACTGAGATATAAACTTGCATTTGCGCTTTATAAACTTAATATTGCAAGATATTGCAAACACAACTCTGATTAAAAAAAAGTCAGAATTGTGAGTTTATATCTTACAATTCTGACTTAATTTCTCAGAATTATGAGAAATTAAGTTTATTTCTCAAAATGCACGTTTATATCATGCAATACTGACTTCAAAACTTCATTTTGGGTTTATATCATGCAATTCTGAGAAAAAAAGTCGCAATTATCTTTTTTATTTTTTATTCAGTGGCAGAAACGGGCTTCCATAGTTTTCTGTTATTTGAGATTTTTACTTTATTTTTTTTTCCCTGATCAAAAGCGACAGTAAAGACATTTTATAATGACATAAAAGATTTATACTGCAAATAAACGCTGCTCTTTTAACTGTTCTATTTCAGCATTGATAATAGTAAGAAACCTTAAGCACCAAATCTGCATATTAAAATAATTTAATAATGCAATATTATAATTTTAATAAGACTTAAGACTGGAATAATGGCTTCTAAAAATTCTGCTGCCACCACAGGAAAGTGTCACAGCATCATTTTAAACTGTAATTATATTTCACAATATTACAACATTAAATATTTTGATCAGATAAATGTAGCCTTGGTAAGCATGAAAGTTCTTTTAAAAATCTTGTAAACCCTAAACTATTTTTATGATATTTTTATGGAAATTAATTTTATTTAATAGTTTAACATGGCAGGGACATGAGCTTCTTAAACGTACACTAGCTTGGGTTGACTTTTATTGTATTATTTTTGTTTAATGCTTGTATTTATTAATTTATTTCCCATAACACCTAGTTTACAATTGGAAGACGTCTTGGAGTACATATACAGAATTGAAAGGGGCCAAGAACCCCCTGTTTAAGATCCTGGCAGTATATCATAGGACCCAACCCTATCCCATCACATAAACATCTTATTATCTGCAATTATCTTTAGGGAAATGCATCATAAATACATGCAAGGAAGCAAAACTGTGTTAAAAAAATAAAATAAAACCAAAATAAACATCCTTCTACTTGAGATGCTAATGTCACTCATTTCAAATGTTATAGCCCAACCCTTAAAAAAATAGTACCTAAACACCATGCCCTAAATACACTGCTGTCTCTCTTGCAAAATGAAATGATTCCTTGTGGGATATGATTTGACATTTCAACTGGCGGCGCTGCACAAAGTCAAAACCCCAATCTCCAATCTTGGTCTGGATCAGGCCGCTCACAGCGGTCCTACAGGCATTTAACACGACCACAGTGCTGGTAGATGACAATCCTCATGATAAAAAAATCAAAAAGGTCAAATGCAAACTTTCGGCCTCTTTATTCCACCAGGCAAAACAGATGCGGTGTGAAGATGAAACATACGAATGTAAAAACTAACTGCTTTGAAAGGCAAAGCAATTTATCAATATAAACACTCAAGAGATGGACTGTTTTATGGAAAGGTCATAAAAAAAAAAAAAAACTCTGAAGAATTGGCTTGTTGTGGCATTTGAGTGCTGTCGTTATTTTGTGTCGCACTTGGCAGTGGTGTGACTTCATTTACTGTATTTGTTTGAAGTCTCATTTACCGCGATTGAACGCAGTGTGAAAGCTTCATGAATAAATATGCTCTGTGCTTTTACACAACACTTAATTTATCACAATTCAGACTAACATGAAGACATCGCAGAGGCTCCGTACGACTTCCATCTGGTAAAATGATTTATTGTTTGGGTAGTTGGGAAAACAAGGTTATAAGAAAGACAATCATAAAGAAGAGGAGAAAGAGAAAGCATAAACAGGCCCTCATCTGTAGATGCGGGTCACAGCACCAGATTTCTCCAGAAGGTATAACTTCTTATGCATTCTCTAGGGACAAAACAGTCCAGGACACCAGCAATGAATTCTGGGCTGAGACTCACAGTCTCCTGGCATCTGAGCTTTCTGTTGTCCTTTGACCCTCTGCATCCAATTACATCACTGCTGTAGTGCCAGAGTTGTATAGATCACAGCGACAGACACTGGGGAACATCTGACTCCAGCCAACCAGCCTGATATTAGCACTACAGGCTGCAGTCTTAGGGCAGTGATGTGGTGCTGTGATAACGCTTTGTTTGCGCACAATGCCATTGCATGGTGCTTGTTGCACAGAAAACAATAGTGATTGGTATCAGATAAAAATCACCTCTAGCTGTGACTGACACAATGTTTGCGTAGATTAAACTGCTGTCTCATTACAAATTTGGACATCATCATGTGTTACACACAGACAGTTTATCAATTGAAACTAATGACACTGGAGCCATGGTCTAGTGGTTTGCACATATTATTTTCAGCATTAATTTCCACGAACCATATAAACAACAGCTAAATAAACGAAAATGTGTGGTCTTTCTGAAGGAGCTAGGAAAGATGTCTACTTGTCGACACCACCAAAATCACAAAATATGCTGTTAACCTGCAATTCTTGTTACTGTCTACCTGGAGACATGTATAAATCCTTGAAAAATGAGTGAAGTGTTAATGCAGTGGATGAAACGAGCCATCACTGGGTTATATGGAGCTGAGCAGGACGAGGATCAAACGTGACCTCTCGCTTCTCATGTACCTTTAATGATGAGCTGAGGTAATGGCCAAACATCCTGGCATCTGAGAAGAACAGCGATGCTTGGAAATCTTTCACTGTGAATTTCTGAGCTGCTTTATGAGATCCGTAGCTGGAGGCTTCCTACTATGAATGCTTATGTTCAGTGTCCGATGCTGCATTCGTTCATCTGTATTCAAAGACATCTATTTCCTCTGGCCTTCTTCCTCACTGTCCAAGACTTATGCATTTTTTATGTTTCCACAAAAATGGTACACAAACACAAAAAAAGAAGAAACCTTTCTGTCCTTCCAGTGAAACCCTGTCTATATTGCCCACAGCACGGCATCAAGACACATCAACCCACAGCAAATAAATGACTGTGTGCTGCCATTCAATACAGTCACTTCATTGTAATTCCCTTTTTGTTGGAGCAGGAAAGAATAAATTCTCAATGTCCAGTGAAACAACAATAGATGGCAGGCTGGTGTTGAACATGTTTGGACTGAACGGTAGTGTCTGTATTTATCTTATAACATCTCATAAGAAACAATAATCACCAAATTGCCAAAAATATGGATATGAAAAAAGATGTTTCTCCTGAAAAAAAGACCTCAGTATTGTCATTTGTGTCTCCTCTAGAGTTTCACAGGAAATGTTCATATTTGCAAAGATATCCAATTTGCATCTAAAAACTCCCAGATATTAAGACTTGCCTAATATGATGTAAATTATATTTCTTACTGAAATATGTAGTAGAAAACCCATCCAAGATTTACGTTATTTAAAAAATCCATGTCATTTCCTATAGGGGGCGCTTTTATGTCAAAGACGTCAAATGGTTACACTCTGTGAGCTACTGGCATTACTGTTGCTATTTTTACCGCAACACAACTAGGAATACGCAACTCAGAAAATAAAATACCGATACAATCCCACATTGTGTGGCTTTCGGTTATAATTTTCAGTCGCAAGGCAACAAAAGCAGCGATGTAAGTGTTCACTGCTTACCTAGTGATAAGAAGGGGAGAAAAGAATGGGAAGATCCCTGCGGACGAATGAAATTTCCTAAAGACCCGCGTCTTTGTTCTCTTCACTTTAGCCCTGATGCCTTTAAGACTTTTAGTTGAGCACAGCTACTGAAAGAGCTTACAAACTGCAGAGACAAGAAACCCTAGATGCCATCCGGTCAGGATGTAAACATGTCGATGCTCGTCATGACGCTGTAGCCACTGAAGGGGTTCCTCAGTGCATCCGGGGGCGTTTAGACTCCTTGTGCAGAAAATCGATGGTATGGCATTTGGTTCAAGCCTAAGCTTATATCCATTGCCACCTATTAGCTCTTTCAGTAGCTGTGGTCATCGCATCAGTGTTTTATTTTCTGAGTTGTGTTGTAGTAAAACTAGCAACAGGTAGCGACAGTAGCTCACAGAGTGCAACCATTTTACATAATTGAAATCGTGGCGCCTCCATAGTTCAAAATATGTATAAAACGATGTGGATTTTTTAAATAAAGTAAATATTTCATGGGTTTTCTACTACATATTTCAGTAAAATACATAATTTATGTTATATTAAGTCATACAAGTCTTAATACCCGGGGTTCCCTTTAAAAGAGATTTTGATACTCAAACATTTCAAGAGCAAACTGCCCAAGCTATGTATGCTTTTTGCCAAAAGCAGCTTCATTTCTGTTATGATCTTTAGGAGAAACATCTAAAAATAAAGTTAATAATTAAATAAAACTGAAAATCTCTTTAACTATTAAAGAACAACTTCTGATCAATAAAAAATGCCTCTATTTCATCAGTCCACGACAAGGAGTGAAAACCAAGCAGTAGCCCATATACATGTACAAGCTCAGGTAACTAGCGTGCTTCAAAACAGAAGCTATTAAAAGTGAGTTTCCTGTTTCTGCTCCTTTCTGCTCAGTAAAAAACACAAGGAACTTTGCCAGGCCAAGAAACCTCTTCACAAAATGAGGAAAGGGTGAGTACAGACTTCAGGCGTGTGAATGGGAGTGTGCTATAAAAGCCCAAACACAAAGAAGAAAGAGGAAAAAGAGGAAGTAGAAGAGAAGAGAGTGTGAAGTTATTCTCCACCCTGGAGCAGGACTAATACAGTATATCGGAGAGATTGCTTCACATCAGTACATGTTGACAGACTCGCCTTGTCCTTCTTCATGCTGCTGTTTTACTAAGGCTTTGTGTTGCCTCCAGGTCTGAGATTGTGGCAACCAAACGGAAAAAGCATGTAGATGCTAATTGCTTTGGCAGATTTTTAGAAGGACACTTCAAAGAGGGCAGAAGACAAAATTCACCAATTATAAGGTCAGACATTCCATCTTGTTAGTATGGGAGACAATCAATTCTAAAGGCCCGTCAACATAACTGGTAAAAAGCCATTGCTGAAAGCCAGGCACTGAATGATCTATTCACTTTGGTCTGGGACCTTTTTAATGAGCACCATTCAAGGACATTTACTACGCTTTTGCACCAAAGATAAGCACCAATGCAGCAATGAGATTTTTTTTTTTTTTTATTCTCATTCAGAACTAGTTTAGAGATTGTTTTCATTTTAAAGGCATACTGTAGCTTATCCATAACTTATGATAGATAGATAGATAGAAGTTTTTTGCTAAACTAACCATTACGATTTTATGCCTGCAAAACATTTATCTTGTCACACATACAAACCAATTAAATGTCAAATGTAAATTTGCATCTAAAATTCACTCAAGTCTTTTGTCCCTGAGGGGACATTTAGTACAAAACAGCAGCAACCTCAAACACAGAGAGCAAAAAAACAATGCGACCCATATACAAACTAGAAAAAAACAGGAAAACAGGAGACCCAAATACAAAGCAGGTAAGTGATGAATGACTTTAGTGTGTGGAGACAGGTCACACACTAACAGCATCCACAACAGGAAGAGAAAAACCCACAGAAATAAACAGCACCTGACAAAACAACACACATGAAGAATGGACGGAGCAGGAAAGAGAGCAAATTGTCTCCAGCCAGCTGCCCTCAACAACTTCACACAGATTTGTGGGGAACTTCTCTGCATGCCAAGAGACTACGATTTCTGGTTAACATGCATGCAAAAAACACTTCCTCGATTTCCCTCGCTACAACATTGAATTGCGATAAACACAAGGAAAGGCATTGATTTGTTTCTTGTGAGTTTGCTTCATTTGACCTGTTTTACACTCCAGCTGAGCCCTGCTAAACCTTAACAATCTTGATGCAAACAGTCAATAAGCATTTCTTCTGACCAGTTACTATCGCTAAAGTCGGTTTCGATCAGTGATGCTGCAACATCAGCCAGTGATGTTCCTCCCTGGTGGACAAAGGACAAAGGTGTACTGTGCAAAGAAATAGCACCTTCTGAGCAAACAGTAAGCCACTAAACTTGAACCTTGAGATGTTCAGTATGTCTTCTGCATATCACTACATATCATCTGCAATGGTGACAAGTAAGGTCTCTCCGAAGGCAAGCAAAATAACCACACTGACTTTAGGTAAGTCTATCAGATATAGAACAATGCATGATAGTCAAAACATGTGATTCATCAGAGTTCTTGAATGACAGATTGCTCGTATTCTTGCTCCTACGTTTGTATATAAACATGTCCTTGCAAATGTAGTAAAACGTCAAAAACAGGTGAAGTGGCTTTTACTATTTGAAATACTTGTAAATCATGTTTTGCTATGGCAGCTTTGCATAAAGAATGGGTTCAGGGGTAGGTATCCTTCTTAATCTCAATATCTTGGTATGAAAACCACTGCATCTATTAGAGATCATTTCTAATATGTCACCTAGATGACTGAATAATAGTGTTTGCCAGTTGCTAATAACTCCATGCCAAGTACAATAAGCATTCATTAGGTAGAGATATGTTATTTAATTAACTTTACTACAAGTGCCATCAGATTAGTACAATATTACGAACTTCCATGAGCAGATTCAATCATAGATGAACAGATAAATAGATAGATTATTTAATCTTTACGCACAGTAAGGTTAAATGAATCTCAAATTAATTTAACTAAAGATTTTTTCACTGTATCTGAGGATTCTGTTCATTTTGAGACATTGTCCTTACCTATAAGTTCTTGACAGGTGTGAGCTTTTGGAACATAGTCCAAAGTCCCAGTGTATAAAAACTGAATGTATCCTTGTGTGTGCTTGCGTTTTAGTGTTCCTAATGCACACATTGGTGAAAAAGGCAGAGCTCTAAAATGACTGATTCACTGTTTGGACATCCATAATATTTCTTATTAAAGACCTTTGGACAAGGATGCATTTAAATCACCCAGAAGTAAACGAAAAAACTACATTAAACAATTTGTATATTGACTGTGCACCTTATTATCTTGTGTAAAATTTAACCAGTGTACTTTTACCGAACTGCTTGATAGCAGTGCTTGTATAACAACAAATGGAGTGAATACAATGAATTACGCCTCAGTAATAAAACAGCTGGCTCAATTTACAATCAGAACTAAAAAATTGTCTAAAGAGATAAGACTTAAGAGATAAAACTATTTGATATTCGAAGAGACTTAAGGTGCAGTCACTTTAGCAGAATGTGTGAACTTTAAAAAAAAAAAAAAGGGTCTGTTATGTAACACTATGAAGCACAGCTCACACAGAAGACACTTGAACCCGTAGTAAAAAAAACTGCGTTGAGAAAATCTTTCACCCTCACATGGTATTCCTGTTTACATAGATTCCATTTGAAATTACAGGATTTCACTTGCAAATATTACCCAAACAATGATAAATGTGACCACACCGTCTGACCTAGACATTCAGTCAAAAGGGTCTGCCAGGCCTTCTCAATGATATCATTTTGTTCCCTTTTTTTCTACGCATTTCTGAAGGAGAAGGTATTTTAACATTGAAAAAATAACAATTCTCCCAAGTGCCTAGAATAGGGCTCCACAGTGACCAGACGTCCCAGTCAGCAGATTTTATTAAAGCAGCTGCTACTTATCAAAGCCTGGCCTGACGATGACACTCCATAATAAGCCTCTGTAGGGACTGTCTGTGCTCCTCAGTGACTCCCTGTGCTAGTGACAGTCTCCTTGTCTCTCATCAGAGAACTGGAGTACTACCTTAGGTCTTAGAGGTTTGATGAATAGGATTACAGTGCTATCAAAGACTTCTGAGACATGAATCAAACGTTCTGAGCAGGTTCATGGCTTGAAAAAAGTGCTAAAGCAAACAAAGAGACACCCAAGCCTTATCCAGTCCAACTTATCTGGCAAAACAAATGTCGTTTGTCACTTGAATGACCTGAGTTTCATTAAGTGAGTTAATGGACAGTGTCTTTGACAGGGTATCTTTGTTGACTTGACCCTCTGTTGGGCATTAAGGTGTCGAGTAGATCTCCAAGTACCTATTAAAAAAGATGAAACGCATTGGACAATCTAACTTGGTAGGGGGGATGTGAGAGACTCATCCAGTGTGGACTGTATTGATCCAGAGCAGTGAAGAGTCTATGGAGGGTTAACCTTTCATTTTATCCTCCATGGACAAGATTAGGAATAAGCCCTGACTGGGCTGATGAAAAACACTTTGGCCAATTCGCCTGGAGGAGTGTTATAGAACGATGGCGAGTTGGAGGGGAGGCCAAGCAGGGTTGTCATGTGACATGTAAAAGCTTTCTCTCACCTGCTCCAACTATTCCCAGATGTGAGCATGCGAAAATCCAATTAGCACTCTATTTTAGCAAAGGCAGGCATGTCCATGCTATTTTCCGCTTGACTTGGGTCAAAACGGAAGTTGTGTCTGCTATAAAAATTAGGTGTGAGGTCAGTTCCTTAATTTATTTGAATTAACAGTCTTTGTGACATGTTTTGTGTGGCCATATGTCACCATTAGATGCACAGGTTGGGGTAATACATCTAGACCAGTGGACAGCCTGAAATTTCTGTACAGGCCGCAAACGATTGATTCTCACTGAGGCCACCAATTATGGAAATTCTGTTGGGTCCTCAGTCAATATCCCAATGCTGAATGGCCAATGGGTGCGAAGGCTGGAATTGCTGGGCAGATAAAGCTGCTTGCACATGCCGTTATAGATCGCTGTTGAGTCAGCTTGACTCAAGATTGGGTTAAATGAATGATTGGGCAAGCAACACTGGGATGCATCATTTAAGTGACCCAATTATCTTAAAAAATGCATTTGCATTATGTTAAAGGGTTAATTCTGTCATTAATTACTCACACTCATGTCGTTCCAAACCCTTAAGACCTTTGTTTATCTTCAGAACACAAATTAAGATATTTTTGATGAAATCCAAGAGCTTTCTGACCCTGCATAGACAGCAACGGAACTACCATCTTCAAGGCCCAGAAAGATAGTAACAGCATCATTAAAATAATCCATGTGACATCAGTGGCTTTTTGAAGCTACGAGAATACATTTTTGCAATGAAAACAAAAATAATGACTTTAATCAGAAAACTGAAAAACTGAAACTTTCAGATTTCATCAAAAATATCTTAATTTGTGTTTTGAAGATGAACACAGGTCTTACAGGTTTGGAATGACATTAGGGAGAGTAATTAATGACATAATTAAAATTTTTTGTGTGAACTATTCCTTTAAGTTCAAAGACACCCTTGACATGGCAACAATTGTGATACTTAGTACTTAGTGATTCTCTTAGAACTGGTCTTTGAATGGTTTCTATAACTATGTGTGTACTTGCATTGTATTAGGGCAAACAATACTGGATCACCAACCAGATAAAATGAGGGACTGATCCCAATGCAGAATGATCACAATGCAGATGCTATATTGACCTACATGGCCTGCAATATCCAGAAACACTGATGCTGAAATATCAAGATAAACACAGACACCATGACTTCCCTGACTTCACACAAGGATCAATACACAGCATTGAAAGGGATCAGGGAAAGTTTGTTTCTTATAGGAGCCAGTGGCTCCTTCCTTGATTTTTTTTTTTTTTTTGTCTGGAGTCCTATACAACTTGCTTTAAATGTATATCACACATAACTTGAAAAAAGAAATGGCTGTATTGTGGTCAGTAGACGAGTTGGTGGCGCAACTATAGCGATCAGACTATAATCCCACCCACTTTGAAGCGGTACTTAACTGCAGTGGAAAAGCAAACTGAGCCAAAGAAAAGCATGCCGAGCCGGGTAGTACCAAGCAGTGGAAAATCGCCATAAAGCAGTACAGGCATAGATTCTATCTCTTATTTGGTCTGTTTATTTACAGAAATCCAATTTCTGTTGTGTTTGCAAGGCAGATGCATTGACCTTACTCTGAGGACCAAGAGCTGATCTCCTCCAAATCCCCAAACGAACAATTGATTCATGGAGTAGAAACCTAAAATAGGACATGACATTACCTAGCTCTGTCTATTCCATTTCCTTTTCTCCTAATCTTTATCTTGCCGTCTTGCTCGCTCTCCTTCCTTCTTTGTCTTTGCGAGAAACCTTTAGATTCTTAAGCATCACAAGCCTAATACTGTTATATGTATTAAGCACAGAAGATGCTAAGCATAAAAATTTGTGTTTGAAATAGTGAGCACAGGTCCAGCAGTAATATTACTGCAGCAAAAATATCACTGACTCTGGGGAATAGGAAATGAAATGTCTGATAAGACAATCAAAATGTTAATAATCACTAGTAGCATCAAATGATGCTTTTCGACTCAGCTCGGCTTGCTTTACTTTGGTTCGGTTTGTTTAGTCACTGCAGTTTAGCACCACTTAAAAGTGTGTGGGATCATAGACTAATAGCTATATCTGCACCACCACCTCGTCTATTGACCACGATACAGCTATTTCTTTTTTAAGTTATGTGCGATGGTTGTTTAAAGCAACTCGTTTTAAAAAATTGCGAACAAATTATACTGCGTTGACTGTTGCTATTTAAATCTAGCGGTGTCTCATGTCGCAAATCCAATGATGTTGGTAGTGACGATTCTCCCTGACCAATCTCCAGTGTTTACACATCATATTTTAGTATCAGTACCGCTCACTTCGAACCCCAACGGAGGTGATACTAAAAATGTAAAAAGTGAGCTGTACCAAGCTGTACTGAGCTGTACCTTGCAGTGGAACTGCATTTGCTCACAATCATCTCCATCGCTGGCCTTGGAGGCGCCAACATGTGACATTTTCAACAAGATATGGGTGCAACTAGGGAGAGCTATTGATTCCCTGGGAAAATAATGTTCCAGAAGCTAATCTCCCAGCCTTGCACTCTCCTAACGCTTCTCCGTCCAATCAAACCCAAAATCCTGGCGACCCATGAGAAGCACCAACCTGGGGACAGCGATTTCTTTATCGGCAGATTTGAAAGTCTTTCTCCATCTCCCCCATACCATCAGGAGACCCCTGACGTGACATATGACACTCACGAGAACTCGCCCCCAGTCATCACCTCTGCGTGTAGCACTTGGCAGTAATTTGCCCATCCATCTACGCCACGCTATCGCTGCATAAATCAGAGCCTACAGTAGATCGGCAGCAGACATCAGCGAGCCATCTATGTTGTCGCCATGGCAATCAGCCTAGACCCTCAGCCCTAACCCATCCCCCAACTGAAGACGACTCATTGTGATTTATTGCAAGATGTGCGTTGTATCCTACTTCCCTATTCACACCGTTAGGTCGGGCAGAGGTGTTTGACCCCGATGTCCAATAGAAGGGTGTTTGGACTCGCTCCACCCAATACTAAAGTGATTAAAGAGTGCAAGAATGAATTTGATTGTGTAGTGCTGTCCTTTCAACCATGACCTTTGTCTAGGCTGTCAGACTACATTCAGTCTGACTCTTGGAGTAACTCAAAAAGGTCTCACCAATTTCATCCTGACATTTATTGCAGCAAGGTGCAGTTTTCAAGATTGGCTTAATGGTTCGGGTAATAAAGGCTAAAGCTTTTTCAAAAGAGTTTCATTATAAGCTCTGTTGTAGTAAGGGTCAAAACAGAGATTTGGTTGGTGAACCAAAAGGGTAAAGGCAAGGACTCCATATGTTTTTTTGTGTTGTGGGTAACAAGCGCAGTCTTTCCTCTATTTCAACTGGAAAGGGAAAAAGCATTTTGATTTGCGCCGCCACAGGAAAAATGGGATCTTCAACATGCCCTGTCACTCCCTGGCAATCCAGTTCTAATCTTGCCTATATGGTTGACTGGGTTTTTTTAATGAATCGTGAGCAACAGGGCCTTTTCAATGCAGCGATCCCCTTAAAAATCTAACCCACAAAATAAACTACCGCTCCAATTTCATGGAGCATAGTAAAAAAAGAGCTTAAAGACAAATAATGGCTTGGGAAAATAAATTATAGGAGAAAGCATGAGGCCCTGTTAGGTTCACTTCCATAATCATGAACGATTGTCCTAATTCCACACCCAAAAGGTCTCAGACATGGGCAAAAAGAAAATTGTGTCATTAAGGACAAAAGCCCAGAGGACGCCGAAACATAAGACATCCAATGTATGTCAGATCCACAAATAGGAATCAGAAGTCACCAGAGGCATCTATTGGCGAGACATGTCTGGTGTTGTGGAGGATGTAAACCCCCTCCGATGCTCGTTTACAGCATGTTTTTACACTCAAGAGACTTTGTTCTCCATTGGCATGTTAGTCAGTGCATCAAGCCGAGCTGACCGATCAGGCGGATTTCTCATGGGTAAACACAACCCTATACATCCGGATATGGGTCTGAATTAGAAGTGTGGGACAGAGAGGAGGTCAGAATCATCGTAAAGTAAACCGAGTGACATGAGATGCAAGTCCGGCATGGTGTGTAGGACAAATTACTAAGCTTTTATCAGAGGATCTTGTATCTGCTCTTTACAACCGCAGACTGTGTGAAACTATATGAGGCCTCTAAACAAAAAAAGGAGATGCATTACACATTGTCCCTACAGCTAAGGCGGCTAAAACAAGGGGAACGGAAAATGTCAGATGTCCTTTGAAAGTATAGAAAACACTGGAATCACTGGGCATAATTTATGCAACACCAAACAGCTATGTGCATGTTTTTTTTTTTTGTCCCACAACATTGGGTGTCACAGTGGAAAACATAAGCCATATCTTATTGTTTTTCAGGCATCAAAGAGTCTAAACTACAAGATGTGATGGGAAGCAGTGGGCATAAGGGAGAGGAATCCCTGAACCACATGGATTTCAGAGAGCCGCAAGAACACCAGCAGTGATTAACTGACGTGTGGTGGTGAAAATCCCTTAAAGAGGCGTTTAGAGCAGCTGGACGCTGCTAATGGAAGACGCGATACGCAGCGCGGCTTAAGGTGCCCTTACCTCCTCTCTGCTTGCGTGCAGAGACTACTAACATCCTGAGCTTGATTGCAATGTGTCTGACAAAAAAAAAAACAACCATAAACCAGGATTAGCTAACAGTTGGAATTTAAGAACTAGCTTTCCATTCAAGAGTTAAAATGAAGTTGAATTATAATTTGATTTGGAATGACAGGAAGAGCAATTTACTGAAATTCTGAAAAACGATGCATTAAGAGCCAGGGGTGTAAACTTTTGAACATATTTGTACATTTTTCTTATTTTGACTAAATATCATATTTTTTTCATTTAGTACTGTCCTTCAGAAGTTACAGAAGATACTTCCATGTTTCCCAGAAGACAAAATAAGTTACATTTAATCGATTCAAAATTTTCAACCCCTGGCTCTTAATCCATCGTTTTTCCTTCTGGAGCATCAGTGAGCGTTTGAACCTTCTGTAATAGTTGCATATGTCTCTCAGTTGTTCTCAGTGTGAAAAGATGGATCTGAAAATCATACAGTAATTGTTGAAAAGGGTTCAAATACACAAAAATGCTGAAGAACCAAAGAATTTATGGGATTTTTCTGAATAACAACGGGCAGTGTGTAAACTTTTGAAAGTGGTCATTTTTATAAATTCAACTGTTATTTTCTCTTGTGGACTATATGTAAACGTCTTTTATGTGAAATATCTTATTCAGGGCATTAATACCATGCATAACATATGCTCCCATCATTATTTTGGTAAATTAATTAACATTTTGCAGATTCTGCAAGGTGTATGGAAACCTTTGACCTTAACTGCACTTGTTTCAAAAACATTAAACTACTGGGACATCAGACAATCTGAACACATTAATTTTGTCATACTGCAGTACAAAACATCAACCACATTGTTTCAAATAACTTAATAAAAAATGCATTATGACATTATATGACATTATATGACCTACTGATTTCATAATTATCTAACGTCTGAAATATACACTATGAAATGCAAATGACTTATTACATAAATTCTAATTACAATTCAACATCCGTTTCCAATCCAATCTCTAAATTAATAAATCTCAAAAGAATGCAGCTATACACTACATACCCTATTTTGCTGTTTTTAATAATTCATATTAAATTTCTCTCTGTACTGTTAAGTAATTATAAGAGTAACAGTGAAATTAATCCAATCAACGCTTTGCGTTTGAAATCCCTTTATATAATCCTGCCAAAAGAGTCCCTGACTAGCTCTAAGCATTAGAGAGAAAGTGCAGGCTCTCTCTGCAGTGAAATTCAACAAACCTCTCACCCCACTATGGCTGGGACGCTTTAGACGTTTTGTTTCATGTTATCTGTGGTGCTCTGCGAGCGTCTCTCTGGGGGGCACCTTGATACCATTGGCCTACATTCTTCATGACAGAATCAAAGGCGTTCAGACCTAAACTTTGAAGCGAAGGCTGTGTGCGAGGGCCTTCTTTTTGGGGGGTTTGGAGTGGATAAAAGCATCACAGACTATAAGGATCCATGAAGACGCTCTTAAAGGAACAGTGACACGTCTACCTGTGCGACACAAGCGGGGGACTCAAGGAGACGCCGCTGAATGAGGAGGATGAGCCAGTCTGTAGGTGATGTAATTGACTGGAACGAATATGACATCGGAGCAACAGATTCACACAGCCTCTCAAGGTCTTACATCAGAGACCGGCAAATCATATATTACGGTTACGGAACGATGACAAGACCAAAGCGAATCTGCAGGCTTATGCCCCGTAGTCAGGTCATCCTTGGGGAGTCATTGTAATGCAATGGGCTGCAGATGTTGTATAAAAGAAAACCAGAGGAGAGAGATGACATGGGCAGGAGATAAATGGAAGCACACCAGAAGATAATAACACACCATGTGGCTTTGGCTTTACTGACGTCCCTTTTTCCGAGTCCTGACATGGGACTGTTTTTATGCCACTCCAAAGTAGCGGTAACAGAACTGATGGTCAAAGAAAATGTTATTCATTGGAAACTCAAAGAAAGGCATAACCACTTCCCATTTTGATAACTTTACAGAAGATTACTCTCTTGAACCAGAGTGAGGAAACATATGGCTTGAGGGCTAAAGAAGACTTGTGCATTATTAACATATAAGTGCTCAATTTCATTTCATTTCGGGTCCAAATGGCTTTTTTCATCTACCACATAAAAGCACATTTTAGGTTACCTGACACAATTTCTTAACAGTATAATCACACAGTATTTGAGAAAATGTTCAACAATGTCTGTACGACTGATACAACGTGATAAATTATTCAATTTTAGCTCAAAGACATCTAATGAAGTCATGCACAACATATAGAAAATGTTCAGATCACAGCAAGCTGTTGTGAACACACTAGAGTTATTCAATCACTGTCGCTGATGTTAATATTTTAACTTTAATAACATAATTTCCTCCCAATAGCACTGTTTGTCGTCGAGTCTATTGTATCCTGCCATACGGGCTGACACATTAACATCAAGAACTGCCATCTGTGTGTTATTTAGCACAGACAGTGTCAAAATCAGGAAAGTCTCAATGCACAGGCTCGGGAAAAATGAAAATTTTAGCATGAAGATTAATGACTAAATTCAAGAAATTTAACAGTTAGACAAAGACTAATATATTCAATATATCCCAAATAAATAAATATTTATAAAAATAAATATACTTACGGCTGTTGCATGAATGTTATTGAGCTTCACTTTCCAAATTGCGGAAAAGTTCAGTCCAAATTGTGACTCTGTAATTCAAATTTGTAAATAGCACTCCAAAAGGAATTCCCACACAACACTGTGCAAGTGAGAACAAGTTGCTGAAATGTTAATAAAGCCCATCTGATAGCTGCATGTTGCAGCTTTGTGTCATCATTGTTGATCATCCATATTTGTGTATCACTTATTGCAGCAGGTGTCTTCTTGAGTGAGCTCAGCCTTTGATTTAGCACCTCTTATTTTCTCCTACAGGCCTGCAGAAGTGTATAAGCAGCCATTACCATTAAGCTCAATGAACACACAGAACATTTACCCAGATATTTTACACACTTAAAAAAGCAGAAGCTACTTTAATGCTCTCAAACCCCAGCACAAGAACATCCGCCCATTTTCCAGTACTGAGAGGGGATGAGCCCATGGAAATGAGGCGAATTACTCTTGTCCCCTATCAATGTACCACAATGGCCTGAAACCCACGCATAAACACACATCCAAATGACAACGGGCGCCTCGCAGCCACCATTACACTCATCCTATCCCAGATTGGGGCTGCCACTACTCCGCCAACAGCAACTGCGGCTGGGCAAACATGACAGAGGTCGGGACAAATTGCTTGGCTGTTTTTCTGTGCCAGATGAAGGCTATGGATCACTCAAACACACTCTCGGGGAGAGAAAACAGGGGCGAGGGAAAGAGTGACAGGCGGCAGGAACGGATTTTCCGAGTCATCGCTGCCTTCCTGCAGTAGGCAAATTGGGCACAGAGGAAAACTCCGCCATTCCCGGAACAAGCTAATTAGAGTTGTGTTGGAAGATGCATGATTTAAGCGTCTTCCTGTTTCTGGCAGCATTTCCCTTTTTAAAAACCTGAAAGGCCCCAACAGTCTAATTGTAAACCATGATTCACATGATTCCCACTGTGGCACGCAATACATACAATGGGGCTCAAATTTCAGATTACACACAAAAAGCTGAACATTTTTATGATGTATAATGAACAATTAAAGGAAAAGTTCACTTCCAGAATAAAAATTTCCTGATAATTTACTCACCCCCATGTCATTCAAGATGTTTTTCTTTCTTTCTTCAGTTGCAAAGAAATTACATTTTTGAGGAAAACATTTTCGGAATTTTCTCCATACACTTCAGTGGTGGCCAACGGGCTGAAGGTCCAAATTGCAGCTTCAATGCAGCTTCAAAGGGCTCTACACAATCCCAGCATTGTCTTAAACACAATTGGTCATTGTCTTAAAAAAATTCATATTTATATACTTTCTAACCACAGGTTTGCACAAGTTCTGCGATGCGTATGCGCAGGGTGCGATTTGTGAAAAAAGAGGGGGATGCTTTTGAAAACTTTTTTCTCTCTCCATAGGCGGAGGTTACTCCAACTCCAGTAAGGCTATAGCCTAAGTGACCTAATGTCAGTTTAATCTGTTAACAATGCACATTATATACCCGTCTTTTTAGGCAAGTACCAGATAACGAGTGTCATGTCATTAAATGTTTTTAATACGACGGAAACTGTGTCTAACGTGATCACAATTAAATAAAAAACATTGTGAGTTAGGCCTATTAATTGTAATGATTTCATTTCAAACAACGAATAAATTATATAGAGAAAGCGAGCAAAGAACACAGTATCAACTGAGCTTTCTTAAACTTAGAACCGGTAAACTGAATCATTTGATTCAGAACGGGACTTTAAAGCGTGTATCGCAAATCATTTGGTTCAGAACAGAACAGGATTAATCAATAAAAAGTCACGGGTGGTTAGTTCTTCATCTGTGTACTTCGGTTCAAAAAGGTAAGGTAGGGCAAAAGCTCCATCTCATTTTCTCCTTCGACTTCAAAATTGTCTGACATCATTGTTTTGCATTTTTTGTAAAGACCATTTGACTTTCTTTACATGTTCGCTTTGTAAACACTGGATCAGTATTTCTGCCTATGTCACATGTGTGTGATTCCATAAGTCGAGCTAGTGCAAAAACGAGCATTTGTGGCTAAGAAGTATACATTTGTATTTTTGTTAGATAATGACCAATTGTTTAGCTAGATAAGACCCTTATTCCTCAGCTGGGATCGAGTAGAGCTGCATTGAAACACCAATTTGGACCTTTAACCTGTTGGCTCCCATTGAAGTCCAATAAATAGAGAAAAATCTTGGAATGTTTTCCTCAAAAACGTTCATTTCTTTTCAACTGAAGAAGGAACGACATAAACATGTCGGATGACATGGAGGTGAGTAAATTATTAGGAAATTTTCATTCTGGTAGTGAACTTCACCTTTAAGATATTGTATGCGAGATCATGCTGATTCCTATTGAAATGACTGCACCTTCATGCATGCACACCTAGGCACAATAAAAACATGTTCTATCCTCTGACACCGCATGTGACAGCCATAGAGCACCAAAGGGACTTTCTCTCAAATACAACACCTCCTTAACTCCAGATATCAACCCAAACACCCTGTAGACCACCCTGACAGACATACACGCACTGTAACTTCATCATACCATTGGGGAATAACCCAGAGGTCACCATAAAAGTGAAAGCATTAACCCTGTTAAAGTCTGAGTTTGCTCAAAGATTGAACTGTATCCAAGTGTCATGTGTTCCAAGAGCTTTAGGCCTGTGACAGGACGTTTGCCTCCCTCTTTTCCTTTGGCAAATTCACACTCTCACCTTTTTTCCCCACCTCCTGCAATAATCCGCACGCCTGCCGTGCTGGCATAAATAAATGGCCTCTCATGAATTCTGCATACCCGCAGCTCACAGAAAGCTAATGACATTCATTACACCACACTTGGTCTGACAGGCTGTGTGTTTGCAAGTGTGTAGGAGGATGATGTAAAATGTTTTCGGATTCACATCGAATTGAGTGTTAAATACTACAAAGCAGGCAGGCGACGTTTGCACCATTAAGTGAACCATAAAGTCAATGATCTGATGGTGCATGTTCCAGCACGCTCTCGTCATCCAGCGGGGGAATTTCTTGCGTTTTACGCAAAAAGGGGAATAAAAAATCTGCAGAGCATCAAAACTGTGGTGAAAAGACTGTAATGGAAAGCATTGCTTTCAACCGCCCACTTTAAGTAAAAAACACCCAGGCATGTCAGTCCCCAACCATGGCAGGAGGAACCACAGGGCAGCAGATGAGACTGACTGTGAGAACAAGCATTGCGTGAGCCGGGAGGCCTGACAGAACGGGAGGGGAAGGAAGAAGAGACATGAAAGAAAGATGAGGGCAGAACATCACTAAACAAGGGAGGTCCTCCATTATTGTTTATTAGTGTAATTGGCCAATAAATGCTCTAGGAGGTTGTAGCTTTGAGGCTTTTGAAAGGCTGGCATGCAACCATATTGGCAGAAACCCACTAAGCTGGAAAATGAGTGAGAGATTGCTGTGTATGGCATCTTTGGTCGCAGCGCCTTCGCCTGCCGTGGTTTTTTATGGAGTTTCCCTTGTGTTTTGAAAGCAAATAGTACATAATTTAATTAGGTCTTGTTAAGGGTCATTATGGCAGATAAATCCATTCTATGTGTTTACAGCAGACACCAGAGTTTGCAAACTGCTGTGGCGGACAAACAGACCTAAGAATTTTAAACCAACTTTACAAGGTTTAGACGAGCATTAGACAGACTCATGCACACTGTAAAAAACAATTTGTTGAGGCAACTTAAAATAATTTGTAACCTTGATGCCTTAAAATTTTAAGTTCAGTCAACTACAAAAAAGTTTATTCAACTTGAAATGTTAAATTACACCAAGTGACAACTTAGATATTTGAGTTGAATCAACTTAAAATTTTAAGGCAGCTGGGTTACTTACCCATCTGTTAAGTTTAGCAAACACAAATATATAAATTGTTGCTTAGTACAACTTAACATTTCAAGTTGAGTAAACTTATTTTAGTTGACTGAACTTAAAATTTTAAGGCAGCAGGAAATAATGAAATAATGAAAATTATTTTAAGTTGACTTAACAAAATTGTGTTTTTTATTTTTTACAGTGCAGGTAAAATGAAGCCTTCATTGCATCTGAATTCACATGGAACATAGTAAAAATATCAATAATGTTCAACTCTAAAATAAATGTCTTCTGAACTTGAATATATTTTATAATCTAATTAATTCCTGTCATACAAAGCAGATTTTTCAGCAGCCGTTACTCCAGTCTTCAATGTCACACGATCCTTTCAGAAATCACTCTTATATACTGATTTGATGCTTAAGAAACAATTCTTTGATGAAAAGAAAGTTCAAAAGCATTCATTTGAAAAGTATTTACTGTCCCTTTTGATAAATTTAATACATCCCTGCTAAATAAAAGTATTATTTTCTTTCGAAAAAACATACTGACCCCAATTATTTAGGCTAAAAACAACTACCATGTCCGAATTCATAAAACAGTAGGTTTTGATTCTAAAGCGCGCATCCAATGTACACTTTACTATCCCATAAGACCACAGAACAGTTGTGAATGCAATAAAGCAACACAACTGATATTCTAGGTCACATGACAATGGCAACATGATGAATGTAATACATCTGAATTACTTTCATACAATCTAGAACAGTGTTTCCCAACCCAGAGGTCACGACCCCCATTAAAGGTAAAGGTCACTTCAAAATTTAGAAGGGGTCACCAAGCTCAATCTTGTTTGAAGGTTAAGGGTAGTAGGGATAAAACGGTTACAGTCTGATGATAAACCACAATAACAATAACCACAATAACACAATTACCTAATGTTAGACGGTATCCCAGTTCAAATGGTAAACCGGTTTGAATTACGCAAACTGTATGATTTTTTTTTTTTTTTTTAAATTGAGAAGAGATCCCTGTTAACTTCATACACTTCTGACTAATGGTTGATAAACTCCTTAATAATTCTTTAACTGGCCAAATAAACCAACTGCAAACTGCCATTAACAGAAGCCAGAGAAGCTGAAGACGAACACAAAGAGGAGAAATCCCTGTTGCAGGCAGATCGAGCTCAGTGTTCATGATGCACGAAATTTAGAAGAAAATTCTAAATATTGAATTTGGAGTGAGGGGTATATATGAATGTATATTTGAGGGAAACTGACTGTAACCAAGGAAACGCTGTATCGCTGCAGTTCCATAAGCACCACCTGCTGTCAGAGAGTGAATTTGCGTTCTCATTCAGCCTATCTGTGGTTTTTGTTTCGTTTAGATGTTTCATGTAGCATAATATCACAAAGCTAAGGTCAGACCTTTCCGTTTTTGCTTTAAATTTTGAAATCATACAATCTAATTTAGATCAAATACTGATCATGCTGTATGCATTGTTTGGATTGTGATTAAAATGCAGTGGTTCCGCAACTGTTTCATGCATTCTGATTAATATAAAGGCATGGTCAGGGAAAAACCGCAACCTGATCTCATGGTGAAAACAAACCTGTGGGAAAATACATAGCGGCATGTACGTTTTGTGACTTTTTTTTTTTTTCCCCAGAACAGATATATATATATATCCTACGTTTTATGTGATGTTGGTTTTGTACGTGTCAGCACAGTTCTGACTTCAAATGTCCATTGAGTGGTGCTATAACTCTAACGCTCGGTGACATTTTAAAATGACGTACATATGCACTACACCTAAGCTTACCCGATAGTATGACAAAAGCAAATGTGAGGTAAAAATGCAATCGCATGCCATTTTAGCTTGTTTTTCAGTCTCTCATATTTCAACTCTTTCATCATGAGTTTTTCACAGGATTTCGTAAAGCGAAACGTATGGAGCTGCAATCATAACTGTGTACAAAAACGATTACAAGCATTCATTTCTGCTGGAAACTGCAATAATATGTAATTATTGCTACATATTTCGCGTCTTGTGAAAAAAGTTCCACAGGTACGTTTTTGTTCAGGTAGAAAAAACGTACTAAACCGTCAAAACACTCAGCACTATTATTACCGTTTAACATTTGAATTCTCATTAAAAACGTATTTGATTACCACAATTTGAACTCACATAAATACTGTCCAACATTAAACAAAGTTAGCAACAGTTTCACACAGGCACAGTATGCAGCATAGATTTAATTTGTGTGAAAACATGATGGAAGGCAGCAAAAGGTTTTACAACTGAGTTCTGAGGAAAATCATATGAATAAAAAGTATGAATTAATTACAAGATTCTTGAAGGGAACCAACTGTCTTCAGAAGAGTTTCTTTTCGTCATACTTCCATATCCTGCTTAAAATGCAGCGCTGTTTTGTGTACAGCATTTACCGAGGAAGCAGGTCTATTTCTGTTGTTCAATAAGTGCCACCTACAGGCAGAAAGTAGTTTTACATCTTCACTCAGCCTGCATCAGTTCTGTCGCTGGGGTGGTACCCCAAGGTACAAAAGTGAAAAGGTACATCTTTGTACCTTACCTACCCCTAAACGGTACATATTAGTACCTTAAAGGTACATTTTATTACTTTAAGAGTACATATTGGTAGGGTACCACCCCAATGACAGAACTGTACCTTTTTTTCTGACAGTGTAGAATTATTAACGGAGCAAACAAAATACCTATAATTATTCATCATTTTGATTCATATCCCTTTTGTTAGTCTGAAATGTGAGGATTATCATTTAAATGTTTAAAAAGGGGTCGCCTGAAAAAAAGTTGCGAACCACTGATCTAGAACATACATTTTTAATGGTCATGAAATTAATTCCCCATCAAATGCAAGTGGACGCAGCTTTTGCAGTCATTTTGTATTTTGTATGCTACTATGGTAATAATCTGAAAAATGTATAATAGGGGCACTGTTAAACAATTTCATATCTTCATTCCTTACAGCTCAGAAGGCAACTGAAAAAGCAACTCTTCATCTCCCATAATGAAGCGGTGACTTGCTAATTGCTCCACAGAGCTTTTCTGATTAAGGTGAGTTTTTAAAAGTAATTATCATAAGATTTGTCTTGGCAGAGATGCTTTGTCCTACTGTGAGTTTGATTAAAAAGGGCTCAGTGTCAGCGTATTTAAACCAATAACGTTAATGACAAACAAATGGGTACTTTGTGATTCAAATCATTTCGCCCGTTCACAACCACACAGCGGCGTGGTGTATCTCTTGGCTTGCGATGCTCTAATTTAATACGAAAACCTCACACTACGCTCCATTGATGCAGCATTACTGAATATGACGGATAATGACTCATTTTCCAAACTCTTTTCTGAACATAGGCCTGTTTTCTCAATTATCTTATTTAATAAACCAATAAACTTCGGGTTACTCTGTGTTCGACATGAACAGAAAAGAATACAGTTGTGATATTAAACACATATTAAAGATGGTAGACAGAAGCAAATCAAAAAAGCAAATGTAGACAGAGAGATCAAGAGGGAGTCAGAGGGAAGCAGATGCTCTTTTTGGCCTGCTGGGATAATCCTTGATGCTAAAATCCATTCACTGATTTATGCTTGATAAAAACCCATGACTTCAACTTCCATCGCCACTGAATGCAGGATAATTTGAAATGAATTTAGTTTATCCCTTTGAAACAAATGATCCAAAACCTCTTAGAGGAGTCGAACTTCACTGCTGCTATGACAACAACACAAAAGCTAGTTAAAAATCTCGATTTTAAGGCTGAAATGTATGAGTCTCATTGTAAATAGAGTATTCAACCCACTGAGTAAATGAACCCTGTGACAGAGAAACCCACAAAACAGCCATTACACACAATATTCCTCTTTTGCACGCAGAATTTTATGATACAATGAATGCCACAATGATTGTTGTAGGGAAGGAAAGAAATTCTTCTTCTTCAGCATTTCTTGGACTCCGTCCGCACCAGTTCCCATTCACACACACACACACACACTCACACAAGCAGAAATAACAATCAGTATGGGTCCCTAGACTCAGCACTGTGAGGTGGAAAAAGCCCAAGTCTAATTCTCTCTTAATAGCACACAAAGAAAAACACACATACGGGGAACAATCTTGGTACCACAGACAAACACACACACACCCTCAAACTGACGCCTAAACTGAGTAGATTGGATTCTGGCTGCACATCGACGATAAAGAAAGACAGGCTGATTGTCTAGGTTATTTGGAATTAGTTAATTAAAGCCTTTCAGCATCAATGCTAACAGGACACCAAGCTCTAATTGAAATGAAACTGGGTGTTGAAGCTCTTTGATGATAAGCATAAAAACTCAGCATCTTCTGACTGACATATTTAACGAAAAAGTAAGCTGCTGGGAGTCTGTAGGCTATATACAGAGTTTCGATTAACAAACGCTTGAGGTAAGTTACAGTGCTGAGGTGGGTCTTTTTTATGGACATTTCCCTGCTGAAAAATCCAGCCTATGCTGGTTAGGTATGTTTTGAAGCATGGCTGCTGGCTTGAGCTGGTTTAAGCTGGTTGAAGTTGGTTGTGCTGGTCCTAAGCAACTAGCTCCTGCTCAGGACCAGCTTAGAACCAGCAAATGACCAGCTAAAAACCAGCTCAAACCACCAGCCATGCTGCCAGCATAACATCTGAGGTGAGGCTGTTAAAATGACAAAAAATGAAAAAATTAAATTCAGATTTGATTCATCTAATCTGAAAATAATGCCTGACTATGCCTGACTTCATATCTTTCCATTCCCAGTGTGTCTGCTTTAGCCGTACCCTGATGAGTTCATTAAAACAGATAAATCTTATGACGTCAAACCATGTTTAGCCTCCATTTCCCTGTTGACAGGAAAGAGGGAGTGGTATGGGATCAGACTGGAGCGTCTTCCTAATCTGCTTCTCAGTTTATACACTGCAACTTTACATTCAGAAGGGAGTAGAGAATCAGTAGAACTCTATAACATTCTGCACTATATGCTGTCATAACTGCAGTGCATTGTTATTAGTCTAAAACTCTGTGGTGTCCTTTGCCTTCCACACTCATGACCTGCTGGAATTTATGAGCGCCACACCTACAGTAAGGAGGGAAAATAATATATAGACTATTATGGTTATTCACTGCTGGCAAGCTAACTTAAACAGCTAAGATATGTTGAGCAGAATGTGAATATCTGATTATGATAGGTAAATCGATAAAACGCCTTAAGATTTTTATATTGAGCCATGGTGGTTGTGTTTGAAATTAGCGTTCAAGTGGATCACATCATTTCCAGATCCTCTTCTCCCCATTATATCCCATAGTCAAAATCAATAAAACTACCTGATTTCATGACAAAAACTTACCTGTGGGAACTTTTTCACAAGATGTGAAATACGTACCAATAAGTACATATCAATGCGGTTTTCAACGGAAATTAAGCACTTGTAATCGTTTTCGTACACAGTAATAATTCCAGCTATGTTTCTCTTTCCAGATGTAACAAGCTTGCTCCATAACTCAGCCAGGATGGAGCTGGACTTAGGATGCGGTTTGCTTGGGCACGAATCCCGTGAAAAACATGACTCACTATGAAAGAGCTAAAAGATGAGAGGTCGAAAAACAAGCTAAAACAGCATGCTTTTGACTGCATTTTTATGTCACATTCACTTTTGTTCATACTATCGTGTAGGTTTAGGTGTAGTGCAGATCGTACGTTATTTTAAAACGTCAAAGAGCATTAGAGTTATAGCGCCACTCTACGGACATTTGAAGTCAGAACTGTGGGGACACGTACAAAACCAACGTCACATAAAACGTACCATATGTACGTTCATCTCGCCTGGGGGAAAAAAGCTGAACGCTCTTTTAGTGCCCTAAGTTGACATTTCACATTGAATATATCATGAAATGTACATGGTGATACCTATCTTGCGTCTTGCGAAAAAGTTCCCACAGGTACATATCCATCATGAGATCGGGTTGCAATAAAAGTAAATTACATTACAGTTTTACATTTTTGTTTTCTACAATAATATATTTTAAAATGTAATTTATTGCATTTAGCAGCCATTACCCCAGTCTTCAAGGGTTACTTCACCCCAAAATGAAAATTTTATTTTTAATCATTTACCCCGATGTCGTTCCAAACCTGTAAAACAGCGTATCCTTTGTACGCCGGATATGCTGTTTTCGTTTAAATCAAAGAATAAATATACTTAGTAAATCTATCCATGTGGTATGGCTGACACAGAATGGTGTACGCAGTTTGCGTCCAGCGGATACTCAAATATGGCGCTACGGTGACAAAATCTGAATAAAATTGTTGAATAAAATCGTTATTTTTTTCTTTGCGTACAAAAAGTATTCTCGTCACTTTGAAAAATTCAGATTGAACCACTGACGGCAGATGGACTATTTTGACAATGTCTTTCATACTTTTCTGGGTCTTGACAGTGGTATTTACCTGGCAGTCAATGGGACAGTCGCAAACCTCCTGGATTTCATACAAAATATCTTAAATTGTGTTCCAAAGACGAACAAAGCTTTTAAGGGTTTGGAACGACACGGGGGTAAGTGATTAATGATAAAATTTTCATTTTGGGGTGGAGTAACCCTTTCAGTGATCCTTCAGAAATCATTTTAATATGCTGATTTGCTGCTCAAGAAACATTATTATCAATGAAAAATGTTGTGCTGCTTAACTTTTTCTTTCAGGATTCTTTGATGAATAGAAACTTCAAAAGAAAAGCATACATTCAATAAAGATAATATTCTCAGCTCATATTGCATATAATAACATAAAAGCATGATAATACACTATTGAAGAGTCTCCAAAAATGTCTAAAAACCACACTAACAACCCAAAATACCACAGCTGTAGAGATGGAATGAGGCTGCAGAGCAGAGATAAAAAGAAAGGAAGTAGTTACCGACACCTTTTTTTTCATTATTTCCTCTATTTCTCCCACTTGGAGCCAGTGTTGGCTGCAGTCACAGACAAGTGCAGGAAAGAATGCCTATTTGTCATGACAACCTAATTCACAGGCATTTGAGAGTCGCTTCACAAGCCATCAGTGTCAGAATGTGCTCTGCTTTAACGGATCCAAGTGACAAATCAACTCGGCCTTTCTTGTTCTCTCTCCTCATCCCTTTCTCCTTCACTTTATCTAACAATCACTTATGTATCTCCCTCCTCAACTTCTGTCACAATGCCCAAAAAGCATTTCTCAAGCACCTCTATGGCATTGTTTCTCTCCTGCTGTTTTCCTAAATTGCCTTGGCAAATCTGTTTCTAAATAACAAATAATGAAATGAAAAGTGAAAGCTGATATACACATTTAAAACACACTAGTCAAACATTTTGACAGTAAGATTTTTAGTGTTTTTTTAAAGAATTCTCTTCTGATCATCACGCCTGCATTTATTTGATCCAAACTACAGCAAAAACAGTAAAATTTTGAAATATTTTTAGCATTTAAAATAACTGTTTTCCATTTATTCCTGTGATTTCAATGCTGAATTTTTAGCATCATTACTCCAGTCACATGATCCTTCAGAAATCATTCTATTTTTATGATTTGCTGCTCAAAAAACATATTATTATTATTATTATTATTATTATGTTGAAGAACAGCATTTATCTGAAATAGAAATCTTTTGTAACATTATAAATGTCTTTATCATCACTGTTGATCAATTTAAAGCATCCTTGCTAAATAAAAGTATTAATTTCTATCATTTCTTTTCCAAATAAATAAATAAATAAATAAATACTGACTCTAAGGTTTTGAATGGTATAATATATAATGTTACAAAAGCTTTTTATTTCAGTTAAATGTTGATCTTAGGATCTTTCTATTTATCAAAGAATCCTGAAAAAAATGTACTCAACTGTTTTCAATATTGATAATAATAATAAAAGTTTCTTTAACAGCAAATCAGCATATTAGAATGATTTCTGAAGGTGACACTGAAGACTGAAGCAGTGATGCTGAAAATTTAGCTCTGATCACAGGAATAAATTATATTTTAAAAAATGTTCAAATTGAAAGTTATTTTAAATAGTAAAAATATTTTTACAATATTACTGCTTTTGCTGCATTTTGGATCAAATAAATGCAGGCTTGGTGAGCAAAAATTAAAAATCTTACTGTCTAAACACTTTTGATTTCTTTCTCTTCTGCAAAAATTGACTAAAAGTACTAATACTGTTGCACTACACAGATTTTTCATCCAATAAAATGCTTTGAACCAAATAGGAAATAAAAATCATGTCCCATGTCCGAATAAACTAACTTTACTACTATAAAGTGCGCTTCCTTAATTGGCCACAAACAGCAACGCAGCTGATGTTGTAAATCACAAGCATGCATAAATATAGAACATACTTTGGTCGAAAAGCAAGTCCTTCATCAAATGCCAAAGGGAACCATGTAAAGATGAATCAGTCCTCACCTCAATCTCTCCTTGAAACTTGAACTTTCACATAACTAACGCCAGTTTGCTCCTAAAAAAGGAAGAAAAACAATACAAAAGACCACAAAATGGAAAGAATTTGCATCACATGCCCACCAATGGATCTTCTGCAGTGAATGGGTGCCATCAGAATAAGAGTTTAAACAGCTGACATGCACTGCAAAAAGCTCTAAACAAATAAGTTGGTAGATTTTCATGTGAGAGGACAATAGGGGATGGACTTTTTTTTACTGGAGGAAGCATTATTATGGATTACAGATTTGTGTTTTGGGCAAAAGGAACAGTTTAAAGTTAAAAAGCCATAATGAATGATTTGGTTCTTACAAACAAGCAGCTTTTCACGTCAGAAGATGTTAATGAATGGACTGGAGTTATGTGGATTGCATGTGGATTACTGTGATGTTTTATCAGCTCTCATTCTAACGGCACCCATTCACTGCAGAGGATCTACTGGTACGCATTTTCAGCAAATTTTCATTTCTAGGTGAACTATTCCTTTAAGGTGAAACCTATGTTGAGGTGAAACATGTAAAATCAACCATAAACAATGGCCGGAGGAAACACAGAATGTGAAAAACAAGAACTGCAGATGGAGATGGGAGGAGAAAGGCTTGAGGAGATTGAGGGATGATCTGTGAATGTAGAAGAGGAGAAGAGAGGAGTCCTTCAGGGTCCACTGCACCGCTAGTGAAAGTGACCACCGGTTCAAATTAGAAAGCATGTGGTGACAAGTGTGAGAAAATCTCATTAACTCTCCATCCGCCCAGAGAACTGATTCATCTGTCTTTACATGGTTCCTTTCAGCAAGCCTGGATTACAACGATTCTCCCGTGTGCCATTCAGCACTGGAGTTCATTTACTGTAGCGCAGGATACAGGACGCTTTGGGAGGAGGAACTGGATTGGGACCAAACATGCGTGCGAATAACACAATCATGTAGAGAAACATCAAGTGTCTTGTCTTTCATGACCGTGAAATCAAAAGACGATTAAGAAATGAGCAAAAGGCAATTAGTAGAAATGCGTGTAATTCGCTAGCATTCACCGCATGGATGATATCTGTCAAAATAAACCCCTTAATCGTAATCCATTCGTAAACTGCAGATAGGACGACACGGATCATTCATTAGAATGCCCAGGGCTTTTTTTAGCAGTCAAAACTCAAACCTGTGACACGCATACAGGATTTGGTCATTTACAGTGTTTGTGTTAATTTGTAATTGGGTAGATGACATGACATGCAATGTGTGCAATCTACAGCTATTTTAATGACATTTTTGTGTACATTAAGGTATTTGAGAGATTCAATTAAATATATTATTTACAAAATCATGCAATTATAAAAAATGTTTGGTGCTGAAAAACAGTCTTTTCACATGATTCATTATATGTAACAATTACAGACGTTTTTGTGTTATCATCTTCACAGAACTGAAATCAAACAATTACGCATTTACATACACTTTAACATTAAATTCTACATGCAGTTAATGCTAGACGTTGAAAAATAGTACTTCTACACATTATAACATGTAATGTAAAGTGTTGCCCAGGGGTTTGTACCGCGCATAAAGAATGACTCTTGCTCTCTTTTAAGCATCGCAAGAGAAAATATGTGTTAAGTCCTAAATTTACATCTGGTTGCATTTGATATTAAAAATGCAGTACAATAGATCAGATCTAACCGATGATGAGACTAAATGCTTTCTGCATGTTCCGCCGGAGCATCAGAGCATGTTTTGTTGCATCCCTCAGCATCCCTCATGCGCTCGGGTAACAATGAGCAACACTTTATCAACAGTGAGCAAATCAACAATTCAACCAAAAAAAGACCAATGCGAGTTCGCTAAATATTTAACACTTTTAAAACCAAGTCTATCCACCTTTTATTCTATTTTAACGCCTGGAGAAGGCTCTCGCATCACTGGCAACAGTTGAAATACGACATTCACGTTAAAGTAGCCTATCTATTCACTTCGGTGCACTTCATTTCAAAGGTAAGTTTATATAATAAGAGAAGCAGTACTTACCTTTCCAGGGATTTACAATCTGTCCGCAAGTCTGCGAGTCCCGTTATTTGGCATCGTCACCTTTCAGACAGGCAGCGAATTCCACAAAAGCCGCCTCACCTGCTTCAGCAGCAGCTCTAGGCAACGGAGGATGAATTCAAAGAGGAGATGCTGTGAAGGGGGTCGAGCTGCGAATGGCCAGTAACTCTCTCCGGGAGGTGTTAGTCCGCCCAGAGAACCGAGAGCGGCTGTCACTCCTGCCCGTCCCTCTCGCGGACCTGTCAGCGCGAGCCACCCGCTCTCACGAGCCAAACCCCGGACAAACAAACGCGCCTCGCCGCTGTAACGGCTCCCGTAGCCACCGTGTGGCGCTGTTGTCTCCATAACAACGCGGGTTTGACTGAGGTGAACTCTTTCAGAGTTGTCACATCTCGACATAGCTTTTATTTTATTTGTTATTAAAGAAAGTGACGTGGCGTTATGTAATATGAATTCACGCTGTTTAACGTTAACGCAATATATTTACCAGGGGGAAAAGGTTACAGTAAGCTGTTTTTGGACCACAGAATCTCCAGCAGGTGGTTTTCCGAATTGATTTAGGTGGCTCACCCAAAAACTGACGTCATTGCAGCACTTCCGCCAGTGTGCGTTTTCTTGTTTATTTATTTTCATTATTATTTTTTGTTTGTGATTGTTTTGTTTATTAATGCGGTGCTTTCTGTAATTTGTTTAGATTAAAACACACACACACGCACTGAAATTACTTGCTACTGCTCCTCAGTTGTTTTTGTGTAAGGTTTAAACGTAAACATTTGTGCTTTAACCTTTTCCCGCTGAATTTAGACTTCTAAACAACAAAGTTTTAGGGTAAGTGTACCCATTAAGCCCAAATCTAAGTTTAAGTGTTTTTCATAAATATTGACATGGTTTATAAGAAAAATCTTTTGTTAAAATTCAAGATTTCTCTCTCATTTTAAAATGTATTAATTAGTTGATATACACTCTAGAATATAAAATTAAGATATTTTATGAATAAAGTCAAAATAAAGTTCAAAGTCATGTGTTCCAAATAAGCCCACATCATGATTTATTAACACATTTAAAAAAATATTGATATTAAATTAAAACATCAATATATTTCCTCATTGACACAAAAACTGCTCATCACCTGTACTAAAAACATTTAACCCCAACCACACAGGACTTGGGCATGTAAGGACTGTACAAAGACACGCTAGTATGTTAAAAAGGAAAGGACATGACGTGTGGCCAAGTATGGTGACCCATACTCTGAACGATCTACCCATCCAAGTGCACACACACAGTAGTGGTGCCCAGGGAGCAGTTGGGGGGTTTGGGTTTGGTGCCTTGCTTAAGGGACTCACCTCAGTCATAGTATTGAGGGTGGAGAGAGTACTGGTTATTCACTCCCCCCACCTTCAATCTCTGCCAGACCTGGGACTCAAGCCCACAACCTTTTGGTTACAAGCTCAACTCCCTAACCATAAGGCCACTGCTGCCCCATAAGATCACCTCACCTCACCTCACCTCACCACATTTTACATTTAGCCTATATAACATAATCTAGCTTCTTGTTTACATTCTGCTTAAACACTCTTAAATTTTGCTCTCTACCTCTGAACTGAGGAAGGTCTCCCATCCCTGATGAGCAACAACTCTGATCTTGGTCTTCACTCACTCCCAAAAATATTTTCTGTCCACTCCAAACTGTTTTGCTAAAACAGACCTTTTTTTTTTTTTTTTTTTACTGTGCCCTCATGGTAAAGGCGATATGCCGCTACGTTTTTTGTACTATCAAACATAAGCAGACATCCATTAGGTAACAGTGCTACCCAGTGTGTAATTTCTAGGCCTAATTATCTAAATGTAAATTAAGGTAGTAAATAAGGTAAGGTAAAATGTTAGTAAGATAAAAGCACAAAAAGAACTTATTAAACACTTTCACTCAGAAAATGTATCAAAGTTTGTAATTAGTGGGATTCCTTATTAAAACACATAAGGTGGGCTTAAATGGTTTCAAAGACAATGTTTTCCTTTAAAAATGTAAGATATCTTTACAAAGACATGCATTAAGCTTAATTATATTGTCAACTAAGCATCATAGTCATTTTCATTGTGCGCACATTAAGAAATGTTCTTAAAAGTTTTTTTTTTTCATTCAAGTTTAGCTTGTGTTATCTGTAGTTTGCATGTGTTTAGTGGTGCTGTACCATTTAAGCCCATCTTTAAAAAAGATAATTTATGAAAATAATCTGCTCTGAAAAACAAGTTATGATGTATTTATTTGTAAATTAATGCAAAATGAATTACAAAACATTTATTATTTGCAGTTTAGACTCCTACTTCTTTGGCGGTCCATCTTTCAGTATGGCTAATGGTTTGACCTTGAAATTAGCTTTGTGTGCAAGCCAATAAAACTCATCTTTTTATTTAAAGAAAAATTATTTCTTATTATCTCTTATTTGACATAATATCAATGTACTTAAAGACACGGCTGAAAACCCTCAGACATAAAATAAATTTTATTTATCAACCCTTATTAAATGTAAAGTTATAACTCTTGTATCTTGTCTGGTGTTATATCTTGTACACTCTCAAAAAGGATGTGTTGATTTTTTAACTTTTTTATTACTATTTTAACACATTTAGCGTCATTTTGTGTTAAATGTGTGTTAAAAACAAAAAAGAAAAAAATCCAACACAATCACATTGGTCACTTCATGAGCAGTTAATCTCCTTACAAGGAAGTTTTCATTATTAGGGGATAGCTTCGATGTGTGGGTGTAAGAAAAATGTTTGTGTTTGGCATTATAAGCTTTTAAAATCTGGTTTGTGATCGTTTGTAGACGGTCGAGCGGCATTTGGCAAATACGCGGTAGCCGGAAAATGCTTCACGAATGGCGGTATGAGCTGCGCCAGCGCCAACGCTGCACGATTTCGGCGATGGGAACGTATTTTAGCAAGCTTTGTGGTTTGTTTTGTAATATTTATTGTGAATGGAATCGCTTTTAATTAATATCTGACACGTTCTAGTGCTTTATATGAGGAAATTCATGCCTTTCACCGTGTCTCTTTCTCTTTGAAAATGAACAGATTCAAGGTACCACGTGGCGTTTAGCTGACGTTATTTTGTTATATTCATTATGTGTAGCCAAAAAATAACAAAAGCATCTTTATTTGACTCTTGCAGCTTTGAATGGAAGACACTGCCTGTGGCAGTTTTTGACGTGACAGGAGATAAACGAGAAATTTCATCTCAACGACCCTCAACATCACTTGTAGGCTAATAAAACGATTTATGTTTAAGATGCTGTCAGATACCATTTTTTTAATTCAAAGTACGAACTTAAATAACCATTGACTCTTAAACAACTTTTCACTCATGGAACAATTCTAATGTTTTGATTTACTTTTTTTTTTTTTTTTTTTTGTGAATTTTGACTTATGTAAATTTAACAGATTTAACAGGCACAGGTGTGATAAGAAACACAGGTTGTGTTGTTTTTGACACGTCCTTTTTAATTGTGCAATTTCTTGTGTTTACATGTAATTTGAGTTTATTAAAATTACTTTAAAAGTCACATTGACTGCAGCACATCTTGACTAAAATCTAACAACTTGAAAACACCAGGATGAATTACATAAAGGGTATTTGGATTTTTGAAGAGGGCACACATTTGTCACTTTAGGCCATTCCTCAATTCTTGCCTTGGAAGGTCCAATGCACTGCAGAGTTCAGCTCCAACCCTGATCAAAATCACCCACGTGTGACTTTCTAATGATCCTGAACACACTGATTAGCATGCTCAGGTGTGTTTGGTTAGGGTTAGAGCTAAACTCTACAGAAAAGTGGATCCTTGCTTCAGCCTAATAAAGTAACACTACTAAAATGAGTAATTGTGCTGTTTATTCACAAATGCTTAAAATAAATATTTCTACCTTTATACTCTTAAATGGTTTTACCCAACATGCTGGGTTGTTTTTAAGTCAGCTATTGTTTAAAAATGATTATATTGCTGGCTTAAAATGGGCTGGAAATTAAAAATCACATACACAGAGGTAACAGCAATAATCAAAAGATGAACATTTATTTTTTTTAAGCAAGAACACCCATCGACAAAAATATAAGACGAACTGAATTTATTTGGGTGAATACAGCATAGTTTTCATACATAGGGGAGACCGGGGATGGTTGTAACATTTTGGACACTTCTGTCTATGTCTTGGGAGTTCTTTTAAGCCAGTGAGTTCAAAGTGTGACTCAAAGTAGTTACAAGCGTCCGCTATTAAATGGCGTAGCTTTTATCTTTGCAGCACAAACAGAAAATGCATGGTTTAGTTTCAAACACAAGGAGAGAAATGTTACAATTCACTTGTTAGTCTGGGTTAGTTGTAACATACCCTGGGGTGTGATGTAACAATATGCAACAAAGATTATGACCCAAAAAAATTGATTCTGAAAGCTTTTTACTCAACACTGACTTTTCCACATTACTGGTGTGTGTTACATTAGCATGATGATAATAAAACTGAATAATGTGCTGTGTGTGTTTAGGCATGTGTGTTAATGCCAAACACAGTAAGTAAAATTGAACAATTGAACATGCAGGGACACCCCTCGGTTTGTCTTTCTCCTCCAAGACCCATAAGCATACTGAAGTACAAAGAAAACATAAATAAAACAAAAAATCTGCTTGGAGTAATTTACAACATGTTTCACTGATGTTATAGCCTAACTAACCCCATAGTCTTGTAACCATGAATTAGCTAACCTTACAGCTAACAGCCAAAACATTAGCACTAACAACTTGGATGAAAAATATCTACACAGACACACAATAAACATAATTTAACTTTGATGAGTTCAACTACAAAGCAGGGACTGCCATCACACAAATAAATAAAGTATAAATCAGTTAGTTTTTCTCCTCTAAAATCTGCTGTCTGCCACATGGCTCTATTTCCTCACATGTGGAATAAAGACTAAACTGAGAATGTGTGAAGTGAAGCAGGTGATTTGTAACTTTTTCTTTATTTGAGAAATTTAAAGTGTGAAATCAGAAATTTGAGAAATCTGAACTAACCCGTGTTACAACCATCCCCGGTCTTCACTACCATTAAACTCGTTTAACATTCATTTTAGAAACACATGTAACACTTAAAAGTAGCATTTAAATTTTCAACCGTAATCACTTTTCACCGAAATAAGGCTAATTCTCTTGCCGGTGTGTCGCCGAAATCTGATCCGGTGATGGGCCGCTGTTCGCCGGATGGACTACGAACTTTAGACCGCCGTCTCGCGTTTTACTCGTGGCTGACAAATGACGATAAATATGCCCATAAATAAACAGTACCGATATAGGATAACATATTTTAACATAAAATTAAATTAAATTCAGTATTATAACGAATAAAATCAGTTTATGATATGCAAAGCAAAGGGCCGGCGTTTCCATCATGTGAAACGAACGACCGCTGCTAACACAGATAACAAACATCTCGTCCTTGTATGTTGCGTTGCATAAAATAATTTAGAGCACAGTGACGACTACATAAATTTAATGAAATGTATAAAAACCGATGAAAAAGTGCACGTCGACGCTGAGAACCACTCTCTCCGGTGTAGAGGACGCAGAAAGCCCGACACAGGATCAACCATGGTTGGGTAACTTAGAAGAAATAATCTAGTGTTAAAAATGACCCAGCAGTTTAGTTACAGAAAAACTACCCAGCAGAGTGTTAGAGTGTAAGGTGTTGAATTAAGTATCACCACAAGGCTGCGCTGTTATTCTGTTGCAATTCAAAGCATTGCATCGTTGCCATACACTCTTTCTGTGTACTAACTGCCTTGTGCAATCTCTGTTTATGTTTCAGAATGCTTATAAGAACATCAGAAGGGGATTTTGTTCAGGGGATGTGTTGTTCAGTGCCATCAGCACCTCTCTAGTACTACATACACACAAATATATGATTGTGGTTTGTTCGTTTGTCATTATAAAGAATTTCTCTCATGAAACACAGTAATACACCATGAAACTTTGCACATACAGATCCAACACTAATTTAAATTGATCCCAGTGTCATTTCCTGCACTCCACAACATAAGCAAATCCATGCAGTTTGGTGCACAGGCCTTTATAATGAGCTGCTTCAGTCTGAGCTTTGATTAGAGCCTTTGCACACAGAGTTTCAAGTAATTAGCACCTTCCCACCTTCAGCATGTGCGTGTGACTGCAGTGCATCTCTAACATGTAGATGTGATTGATTGCCTGGCAACCATTTTTGTCATCTCCAGCTGTATTTCTCATGCAATCACAACACACAATGTTTCATTGGTACCCAATGGACACAAAGTAAGATACAAGATGCTGGGTTTCAGTTCTCCCTATTTGAAATACACCAACATTAATCCATGTAGACCCTGCTCAAATGGTCATCTTAAACTTTTCTAGGTTACCACAGAAAGTGTACTGCAAACAGTTAAATTTACAAGTTGAAGTTAGCACTTAATGCACACCCAATCAACCATTTTTAAAAAAAACATTCCAGCAATCAGTTGATTAAGTAGTCCAACTCATGTGCAATTTCATGTAATCTTTATTAACAATTCAAAATAACTTAATACTATCAAATTAAGCTGTCAAACTTGACAAGCAAAATAAAGACTAAACAGCAAAGACAAAAACATTACTTCAGTTATAATTCAATGTTACTTAGTTTCTTTGATATAAATTATATAGCAATTTATAGCAATTTCAGTAAAAACGGTTTCTACACAAAGTTTCTCTGGAACACGTCTTCTGATGGATCCATCACCAAAGATGACACACAGCCTCTTCCGATTAAAGGTCACATGCTTGAGGCCATTGGGACAAGCAATAATCACTTGCCAATGTGTGCTAGCAGGATTTGGAGGGACTCCGACTCTAAAAACAGACAAGAATGACAAGAATTTTAAGAGTTATAATTATTTACATTTATAAGAGTTTAAATATTTTTTTTTTTAAACTGTACCACTTTTTAATAGTACTATTAAATAGTTAATAGTTTTTCCAAAACATTTTAAAGTCTTACCTACTGCAAAACTTTTGAAGAGTAGCTTAGATCACAGATATCTTCCACCTCTCCCATCTTAGTTACATGTGCAGATAAAGAAAATTGAGACAAGATCTAATTACAAAAAAAGTACTTTTTTTAACAAAACAAGTCTAGTAAATCTATCTAAAACCATAAACCAAGCCATACACAGGTCAAATCAAACAAAAGACCCAAACCACCCAACGGCGGGTATAAATACACAGGAAAAAGAGGGATAAAACAAGGAACAGGTGGGACTAATCAATTAACAAATGAGTAATTATGGCAATTAAGGACACATTATGTGAACACAATCTTATTTTGAGTTAAAGAACATGTAATTTCTCCCTCACACACACACACACAAATGAATGTATTGCATTAGATTTAAATGATTAAAATAAGTGATCTGCAAAGAATTTATGCTTGAGTGTATCTCAGCTCTAACTTGTTTCATTGCAATGATTCATAACCAACTGGTGTTTTTTTGTGCATGTATGCAGTCAGTTTCATTCAAGTTCATGTCTAAGAGTAACATTTAGCATGACAGCTAGAGAAATGTGTGTGCTGAACAGTACATCTATCGTTTATAATTTAAAATCTAGCAAACTCTAAATTGTGAAATGAGCTTGCGCTGTCGTTCTTAAATATTCTACTTTTATATTTTCTCATCTAATGCAACATTAATATTTTTAAGTGTGACTAAATGGCATTGTAAATTAAAGTTCTAATAGGACAATTTTAATCTATTACTCAAAAACACTGAACACACATCCTATGAGAGCATTAAGATCAAGTTAAAAGTTTGGCTAAAATGTGTTAACCTCTCAAGCTAATAGCGGACATAGTTTTGTTTAATTTGAGGTATCAGACAAGTCTGGCTATTAAAAGGTCTTATGTATCCAGCAAAGCTGACAGTTTTGGATATCAGACAAAACCTACAGTATATCATCTGATGGGATCTGGCAAACTGGATGCAATATTTCTGGCATGGAGATTCAATCTAACATTTTTGTTGGCAGGATGTCAGCACCATCTAACAGTGCTTAGCCAATTAAGAAAAGTTGGTTATGGAGTAGTCAAACTTATTGCGCAAGTTTGTTTACACTTTCATAAAATAAATGAAACAGTCATACATCAACCTTCAATCAAAATAAACAAGCTTTATTGATTAAAAAGCAGAAAAGGAAAAACATTTTTAATTTAACATTGAGTTTTAATGATAGTCGAGTTGAAAGCACAGACATGGTGGATCCATACAGCCTCCCCAGATCAAAGGTCTTAACCTGTGACAGCAGGACTTGAGAGACTGCGACAAAAACAAGAAAGGCTTCCATTAACTGAAAAGAGCATGAGGAAAACAAAGGTACTCACCTGTTCCCACAAGCTTCATGCCACACTTGTCCACACTGGCAGAATTTTAGTCTCTACTGATAAACTCCTGATTTTTCTTAATTTAGAGCCTCACAATACTGCTGTTTGTATTAAATCAGATCTTACAAATCTGCTTATTCTCCTCAATAATATCATGAATTAGAAATTGTAGAGTCATAATTAGAATACAGGAACATTGACATTCTAAGGCCTTACCAAGGAGAGGCAGATCACAAAATTGTTAATTTATGGACCAAATGCAACGCAATAAAAACCGATTTTAACACTGAAGCTTTTCACTAGCTTTTTTGTATATTGAATTGTATATACTACAGTTCAAGGGTTTAGGGTCTCAATTTTTAATGAAATTCTAACAAGATTACTTTTATTTGGTAACGTTACATTAAATAGATCAAAAGTGAGAGACTTTTTTCCAATTCCACAAATATTAAGCAACACAAATGTTTGAGTACAAAAACTCAAAAAGCATCATGTGACACTGATGATTTAGAAAGTTTCAATTATAATATTGTATTTCACTGTTACTATAAACTTAATATAAAAAATAAAAAATTGGCAACCCCAAACTTCCTAACAGTAGCATAGATGCAAACATTTTTCATGGAAAGAATATGGCTAGAACACGTACATACCATACACAGACCAAAACAACCAAAAGAATTAAACTGCCCAACAGTAGGTATAAATACACAGGATAAACGAGCTATAAAACAAGGAACAGGTGGGACTAATCAATTAACAAATTAGTTACTATGACAACTAGGGATCAGCCATATCACCAAAATCTTATTCTGATGTATGAGAAATTTACATATATCTTATATATATATATTGTACATATAGTAAAACTACCAAAAATATTGTTAAGAGCAAATATTGCTAAAATCACAGAGATATCACATACACACACTGTGGCGTTGTCCTTACAATTAAAAACTTAGTTAACAAGTTAAAAACAATATACTGATTGAGTTTCATTATTTTAACAATTTTGTTTTGTTGTATAATGTGCAAACAATAAATGCATTTAAATGTATTTTAAGTTCATAAACCTATTTTAAGTAACCTAAAAATCTTGCTAGAAAATATAGTAAAAAAACTAAAATCGACTAAAAATGAAGGGAAAAAGAGAAATTGAGTATTTACATAATTTGATCAGTGCCTGTAAGTGGATAGACAATAAAGAAGGTGTTAAATTGTATATCACCACAAGGTTGCGCTGTTCTCCTGTATAATGTATCCAACTAGCACTGATATGTTGCATGGCGTATCTCTCACAGTCTGGTGTGTGAGTCAGAATTCAGCGTCAGAAGCAGGAAGGAGAAACACTGTTCTAGTGGTCAGTGGTTTTTAAGTAGTTCCTGTATAGATGAGCAACTTAAAGCTCGCAGTAAGTTAATAGGCTTTGCTTATATTATTGATATTTAGTAGGTCTTTGAGTTCAAGTAAGTCACGTGCAACAACAACAACAACAACAAAAAAGAGAGTTTGCATGTTTTATTTACATTTGGCCGCATACAGTCAACACATGGCAAAAACAAAACAAAACAAAAAAAAACAGCTTTTAGATGGTGACGCTTTCATAAAGTTGCAATGACGATGATAAACCACATAATGTAATTTACAAACTATTTATGCTTAGGGTTTTCACTGTGTGAATGTGATGTTATTTCCCCTCAAGATGACATAAATATAGAGTAAACACAGTAGAAGAGTAAACACAGTGTTGTCAATCACAGTAACACATGACATCTGCACGTGTCAAATACTATTTGTGTTCAGTTTGAAGAGTATAAAAAATACATGCCACTTGATTTGAAAGTTTATTTTATATTGCAGCATCATTCATACATTTTAAATGTGACCTAAGGGTCTGTTACATTATTAAATTTTATCCACAACTCTTAATTATTTTTTTCTTTGAAAAAAGAAAAAAAAAATCATACGTAAATTGTAAATTTCGTATGTCTGGCTTCTGGTCTCATCTGCCTCCAGCTTTTTTTAGCTGTACAAAACAACTAGTTTTGCTTCTTGATATTGCAAACTGGTGTGTCTTACCATTTAATTTTAACGTATTATCTTAATTATGAACACACTGGTTTGTGATGCAAACAGTTTTACCATTTACTGCACTTACTCTTCTCGTTATTTCCCTACGGTGGCTTATGAACCGAAGCATCAGACATTACCAGAAAACACCTTACTCTCCCATTGAAAAATAAGGATACATTCAAAGTTTAACTGATTATATAATTGTAAACAAGTAAATGAACAAAAGTAAAAGAAAACATAACAACACAAACATATGGCTGCTACACACACAGGTTGCTATTAAGAATCCTTAGATTCTTTGTTGCCACAAGTTTAGCCTTAAATTAAAATCTTAGACTGATTTTGATACTCAAATTCAGAAGTGCTATTAGTCCATTGTAGATAAACTAGAACATATCACATTTCAGTTTACATGCAACTCCACGTCATTTCAAATAATACCATGGATTTACCATCTCAAAACACCAAAGGATGGAATAATTCAGAGAATACTGATATAATACATGACAAAAGCTTAAAGGGATCCCCAGGTATTAAGACTTGACTTAATATAACGTAAATGACTATTCGATGAAGTGAAATGGTTGCACTCTGTGAGCTACTGCTGCTACCCGTTTCTATTTTTTACCACAACACAACTCAGAATACACTACTCAGAAATAGAACACCGATACAACACCACATTGTGCAGCTTTTGGTTGTAATTTTCAGTTGAAGGGCAACAAGAGAAGCAATGTAAGTGTTTACTGCTTTCCAATAAGAAGAGGAGAAAAGAATGGGAAGATGCCTGTGGATGAATAGAACTTCCTAAAGACGCGTCTTTGTTCTGTACACTTTAGCCCTGATGCCTTTGAAGCTTTTAGTAGAGCACAGCTACTGAAACGGCAGGAAACAAGAAACGCTAGATGCCATCCTGGCAGGTTGTAAACGTGTGACGCTTGTCATGATGCCGCAGCCACTGAAGGAGTTGTATTGCAGCAAAAATAGCAACATGTAGCAACAGTAACTCACAGAGTGCAACCATTCCATGTCATCAAAATAATGGTGCCCTCCATAGTCCAAAATATACATAAAACGATGGATTTTTGAAATAATGTAATTTTAGTAAGAGACATAACACCCACTGCCTTTAACAGTGATCATTTTGCTTGTTTGTTTTTTTAACCAACACATTTCACAACCTATCAGTAACCTCTAAAGCTGTGTGATGCATCAGCAATAATGTGGCTAAGTGTTAAAGGAGAAGTCCACTTCCAGAACAACAATTTACAAATAATTTACTCACCCCCTTGTCATCCAAGATGTTCATGTCTTTCTTTCTTCAGTCATAAAGAAATTTTGTTTTTTGAGGAAAACATTTCAGCATTTTTCTTCATATAATGGACTGCTATGGTGCCCCAATTTTGAACTTTCAAAATGCAGTTTAAATGCGGCTTCAAACGATCCCAAATGTGGTTGTAAACCAAGATAGAAGGGTCTTATCTAGCGTAACGATCGGTTATTTTAATAAAAATAATATTTATATACTTTTTAATACCAAACGCTCGTCTTGTCTTACTCTGCCTGGACTGTTTTTGTTCCAGTTCATGACAGTTGGAGTATGTCGAAAAACTCCCATCTCATGTTCTCCCTCAACTTCGAAATCATCCTATATCGCTGTTTTACCACTTTTGTTAAGGGTGTTTGATCTTCTTTGCATGTTTACTTTGCAAACACTGGGTCGGAACTTCTGCAGCGATGTAGGATGATTATGAAATGATTTTAGAAGTTGAGGGAGAAAATACGATTTTCTCGACATACCCTAACTGTCGAGACAGAATACACAGAGTTCAGGGAGAGAAAGGAAAGACGAACGTTTGAGATTAAAAAGTATTTAAATTGTATTTTTTTTTAATGAAAATAACCAATTGTTTCACTAGATAAGACCCTTCTTCCTCAGCTGGGATCGTTTACAACCACATTTGGGATCGTTTGAAGCCGCGTTTAAACTGCCTTTTGGAAGTTCAAAATCGGGGCACCATACCAGTCCATTATATGGAGAAAAATGCTGAAATGTTTTCCTCAAAAAACGTAATTTCTTTACGACCGACGAAAGAAAGACATGAACATCTTGGATGACAAGGGGTTGAGTATATTATATGTGAATCTTTGTTTTGGAAGTGGACTTCTACTTTAACATTTTCTATTGTTTGCATATATCTAAAATATTTTTTAGGTAAAAAAAACAACAAATAGAGAGATGGCAAAGACTTATGAGTTACAATGTTTAACCTTTGCGTAAAGCTGAGAGGAGTCTACAAACAGCTCTTCTGATTGCTTTGACTGTGTTTGTTTAGTAAGCACATCTGCACTCACAATCACCTGGGCTTCTCTTGCTCTTGAAAACTCTACTGTTGAGCTCTCAGTCTTTGCCAGTCCTCCAGAACAATCCTGGACAAACCTTGAGTTTGTGAAGTCAATAGAGGAATAAACGATGGATTCTTGATTTGCTGTGGCAGCTTTAACAGATGACATCATGACATAAACAGGGTCGTCTTGAGCCTCCTGTGAAATGACCTAATGGATCGAGAGGGATGAATCAGTGGTGGAAAGCTCTAGAGCGTTTGTTTAAATGGTTTTGGAGTGTACTAGTTGTGTACTACTGCATACTGATTTCACTGTTTTGTTTTTAGAAAAGTGTATTTATTTACATTACATTTTAGTGAATGGTTTGTGGGTTTTCATGTGTCTGTTGCAACTCACTTCATTGGTATTTTGACCATTTCTCTCAGTGCCTTCAGTCTGTGAAAGTTTCCCATTTTCTTTTCTAAAGCAAACAAACAAAAAAGCATGTCCAATGTTAAAATAATTTCCAGTGGTGGCCAAAATTATTAGAACACTAGTATTTTCATCAGCTAAAAAGTCAGTTATTTCTATCATTTGCTGTAGTGTGTCAGTAGGAAATACCAGTTTACATTTCAAAACATTTATTTATCCACTAATAATAATCCAGTGAGATTTTTGTTTGCACAAGGAGCCAGTGCTCCACATCAAGAAACAGAACAAGCTGAGACAGACTAAATCCAGAAGAACTGTGGCAGCGTCTCCAAGATCCTTCAAGAAACCTACCTGCAAAGCTACATGAAAATCTATGCGCAAGTGCATCTGGAGCAAAAGCTGTTTTAAATGCAAAGGATGGTCACACCAAATATTGATTTAGTTAATAGAAGTTAACTGATAAATAGGTTTACTTATGACATTATGTTTGACAGCATCCAGCGTCTAAAACTTTTAACAGTACTGTAGCTTTGCAGGTAGGCTTCTTGAAGCATCTTGGAGACGGTGCCACAGTTCTTTTGGATTTCAGTCTGTCTCAGTTTGTTCTGTTTTTTCGTGTCATTCCAAACAGACTGGATGATGATGGGATCTCTGTGTGGAGCACTGGCTGTTGTCAGACTCCTTGTGGAAACAAAAATCTCACTGGATTATTACAATTAACGGCAAAATGAATGTTTGAAAATGTAAACTGATATTTTCTACTGACACTCTACAGCAAAAGATAAAAATAACTGACTTAAAACTTATTTTTAGCTGGTGAAAGTACTAGTGTTCTAATCATTTTGGCCACCACTGTATATTCTGAATTAGCTTCACAGTTTGCAAAATCAATTAAACTGGCATTGAAATCAAATATATATAAGTCATCGCATTATATATAAATTATCAAGTGACATCTACAAGCTATTTAGATGTCACCTGCATGCTCGGTCGAGGGTTTCTCACATCTTACTTCTCTATTTTTGCAACAGCTTTTAGTCAGATGCAGTAAATTAGTTTTAGAAGTGTGAGAAGCTGGTTCCCCTCAAGTTTACATAAATGCACAGTAGAAGAGAGAACAAAACACTTTTTGTGTTCAGTTTGAAAAATATACTGTAGTTTAAGTTTAAAACTAAGCAAGCCTCTGGTTGTAAAACAGAAATTTGTAAAACTGATTAAAAATTGAGCTCGTGCTATTATTCTATACTATATTGTACTATACTATTAAACTTTCTAAAAAGTAATGTCACTTGGTTTAAAAGTATGTTAATACTGCAACAACACATACATTTTTGGATGTATAATATAATGTGTAATATAATGGTTATTATATTATACTAATTTCTATTGATTCTATCTGTTGATTTTTTAAAAACATACAGTGAGAATGTGTTTCCTGGACACATACAGTAGTCAACATTTGAAGTGGATCAAAACATTTCATCAAAGTTGTCCTAAAACCAAAACAATACTCGTTCTTGTCTTACACTGTTAAAAAAAAAAATGAAAAACAATTTGTTGAGTCAGCTTAAAATAATTTGTTACCCTGCTGCCTTAAAATTTTAGATTCAGTTAACTCAAATAAGTTTAGTCAACTTGAAATGTTAAGTTGTACTAAGTAATAACTTTAGATATTTGTGTTTGTTAAACTTAACAGATGGTTAAGTAACCCAGCTGCCTTAAAATTTTAAGTTGATTCAACTCAAATATCTAAGTTGTCACTTAGTGTAATTTAACATTTCAAGTTGAATAAACTGTTTTTGAGTTGACTGAACTTAAACTTTTAAGGCAGCCACGTAACAAATTATTTTAAGTTGACTCAACAAATTGTTTTTTACAGTGTAGGACAACTTTTATTAACTTTTTCTGATCCACTTCAAATGTTGACTACTGTATACAATTAAAGATTTATCAGATATCGGCCTATGTACAAAAAAATCATCAGACCAAATATGTTGAATGTGTTTTTCTTACTGGTTTCAAAGTGCTCTTCTAGTATGCATTATTCTTAATGCCTCATATGCGTTGTACACCTACCGTACACAGATACATGTAACGGCGCACAACAACACGACCACCAGAGCCACAACAGCAACTCCAATCCACACAGAGAAAAGATTTGAACCTAAAGAAGAATAAAAAAAAAAAGTGTTTGTAAAACTCCTTATGATTCACCAATTAAATTAAATCACTTGCAAGAGAGTTGTATCATAATTGTTAAAGAACAAAATAATTAGAATTTAAAAATAGATTAGCATTAGCATTCCTACTGATGTCAATGGCTGTGTCCAAAAGCTTAGGCAGCTGATGCGTTGCTGCCTTATCAGGCAATGACTTTGCGGGTGTCACCGATACGGTCTCTGTGGCTCCCTCTGACCACCGCCAGCGGGAACCATCCCCGGACTTTTAACTACGTTTCCCATCATCCCGTACCTGGGACCCGCACTTCCGGTTCCGGGTCTCTCGGAACACACCTCTGGCGGCCATTTATAGACTACTTTCGCGGGCGCTTCCTCGCGAAGTTTTGGCTAGTCTTACTAACAATCCTGAGCGTTTTCCATTGCATCTATTGTTTATTTGTTGCCGACCAGACTGTTTGTTTTCTCCTTGTGATTCTTGCTGCCTGCCTATCGACCCCCGCCTGGATTATCGTTGTTGTTTTGGATTATCTGCTCTGTTCCCGATTGTTGTCGTTTGACCCTCGCCTGTTTGACTTCGCCTGCAATAAAGTTTGTTGCACATGGATCCTCCGCCTACGACTCCATCTACGGCCGCGTTACAGCGGGCAGTTTTTGTGCAAACTTATATCAGACAGACTTCTGAGGTAGCATAATGGTTTAAAATAATGAGCTCTGGTGATAACTAGGCAAATATTTGATTAACAAAACTAATGACATCAAAAGTTGAAAAAAAAAAAAATAAAATAAAATAAAAATCTACAGACCACTAACTTTCACGAGACATTTTTATTTTTTAGCTCACCTATCATGGAATCAAATGCAAAATTGATCAGATGAAGGCATCTCTGGAGACAGTAAGTAAAGTTAACACTGGATTCGGACATGCCTTACTACCCTGGAATGCAGCTTCCAAATGCAGCATTTTTCAGCTTTCGGACGCAGCCAATGAATGCACGATTTACATGTTTTTTTATTTATAGATTGCTGGCAGATGTTCTATTGGATGAATCACAGAACTGAAACTCACTTGCAACAGATGAAGGCAGATGAAGCAGTTGACTTGCATTGCCATGAGTGTTTTTGCTGACACACTGCAGAGTGGATGTGTTTGTGAGAGACTGATGTAGAGTGATGGAGCTCCTCAAGCCTGTGCTGCTCAATCGCTCTTCACTGATGAACGTGTTTGAAGAGTTAGTGACAGGACGTCCAGACAGATGCCACTCCAGTTCAGGAGAGGGATTCCCATCAACCTCACAGAAACACACAGTTACATCAGTTCTGTTACAGCTGGAGAAGTTAGAGATTTTAGGTGCATCTTAAAAAAAGAAAAAAAGGTAATGGTGAAATTTATATAGATTTATGTGTCTTATGGAGGACAAAAGAACAAAAAAATCTTACACTGAACATGTAATGTGATGTTGTTCTGTGCTGTTTTGTTCTCGTCCTGTAGCTGGTAGGTTATAGTGCAGGTGAAAGTGAATCCATGGTGATGGTGAGTAGCAGTGAAGTTCAGATCAGAGATGAGCTCCTGTAGTCTGCTGCTCTCACTGAGGGGGATTCTGGGAGTGGAGCTCCATGTGAGAGTTGGAGGAGAGGAGCAGAGAGTCTCAGCAGAGCAGCGCAGACTCACAGAGCTCCCCTCCAACACCTTCTCCTGATCCTGCACCTCCTTCTGCTCCACATACAGCTGCACTCTGGGTTTGCGGGGAGAGTCTGAAACAAACATACATTTATGTCTTATATATATGATTCTGAGAAACATCTAGTCCCATAAAATTCATTGAGTCATTTCAGATAACGCTGGTGAAACAGATTTTATTGTACTGTACTAGTTTAAAATTTGTAATTTATAATAATTACAATAAAACTATTTTCAGTCACTCACCAATTACATGCACTGAAACACTGGTTTTTGCATAGGTCCATTTCAGTCCATCCTTCCCCTCAATCCTGAAGTAATATTGACCACTGTGATTTGATCTGAGGTCAGTAAAGACGGTGGTACAGTTCCTGTCTTTTAATTTTCCAGTTATATTCCCTTTCATTAGGGATTTCCGGCTTGATGTACTTGAGTTAAACACTAGATTTTGGTTGACATCAGTCCCATTTCGGAACCACGCACTGTAGCTGTCTCAGTGAGGTCTTTGTCATACGTTTCATTAATCTCAAATCTGCAGTTTATGATCACACAGGATCCACTGAGAGCTTCAGTCTTCACTGGCAGACTAATGTTGAAATCTCTACAGCAAACACCTACAACACACACAACAAAAAGCATAATTTTAATGGGTGAACAAGCAAAACAGCAGCAACAGCGAAATCTACATTAAGCATAATTATAACCATTAATGTACTTGTAAAATTACTGAATGAGATTCCAGTTTTTAGAAACAATGTATATCAATCAATAAATGATTTAGCTAAAATGCTCTAAATAAAAAGTTGCCATATTGTTTAATGCAGGCAGACTAAACATTTAGCTTAGCACTTGTTAAACTAGTCATACTGAACACTAGGTGTGAAGAAGGGAAGGAAAAGCAAACCTTTTAACAGAAAACAGAAAAGAATGATTTTCTCTGCAGTATCCATCTCTTCATTAACAGACGCAAAGTCCTGTAGGGAAATACGCACTTGTACGTGCAAGTATTTACATGCATTAAAAAAGTCCTCTGATTTATCTCAACTCCTGAACTGCTGTTGATTTGAAACTGTGTTGCAGTGTGCTGTGTGAACAGCCACTAACACCATGTACTGACTCAACTTCCTGATGTGTTGTGTGAAGTCAGTTTCCTTCAGACTCACACAAATATGCTAGCTGTGTCAAAATGTGTTTTGTGTTAATTTTTTGTCCCCAAAGCATTTCAGTAATATATGGACGATTTACAGTTTTGTTTTACTTAACATACACTTACAAGTTGATGCTCAGTTTGTCTTTCGTTGTATGACAGATCACAGAACTGATACTCACATGTAGCCTGAGGGAGGCAGTGCATCTGAAAAAGACAGACACATATAGGGCACATGGTTTTGGGGGTTTGTGAAGAAGAAAATAATGGAAACCATTTTTTTCTCTAAACAATGGAAGATCATATTAGACTGTAAGTTCTATAAACTCAATCAATCACTTTTTTGCCTTACCCTTGAGGTTCACTAGGCTCCTTTCTCCAAGTGTGTTCCAAACTGTTTTGTATACATTTGTTTGGAATATGTTGGTTAACATAAGAAAATGCAAAATAAGCTCTTTATATAGACTGTTATTTATTTATTTAGCGATACAAACAGATACACTGTAATTATTCACAAACTTGGCATTACTTTAAAGGAATAGCCAACAAAAGCAAGAATAGAACTGAAGAACACAAGAATTTATTTATGGTTATCATCTATTGAGTCTTCGTGGGGAGAAAAAGCACTATGAATGTTTTATACGGAACATACACATTACAAAATCCTGAGAATACTGTTAATTTTAGAAGACAAAGGAGAAAATAAAGTACATATTTGTTATCAGACATGCAGCCTGAGGGAGGCAGTCCATATAACAGTCCATAAAATAATATTAGATTAATAACCAAAATCATTTCACATGTAAATTTTTTCAACCCATATTAACATTTTATTAGTTTCTATAGGTGTATGAATGTCAATCATACACATTTAGAATCAAATCAAATGTCAACATCACATCCATATCCTTTGCTTGCCTTTTAGCTTTTTTGCATCTCAAGAGTCACAACAATTAATGCAGTCATCTTCTGTACATTGTTTGTATTCATGCGTCATGTGTTTCCAATCAACAAGGTGCATGTTTTTGTGCGAGTTTGTTGTTTTCAGAGTGATTTGAAAAGTCTGGTAGTGTGTGATCCTCAGTCATTTAGTTTAACGCTCCTATTTTTTTTTCTAGAATAGTAAATATTCACCTTTTTTGTTCAAGGATTCCACAAAAGTGGATGATTTAGTAAACTAATTATACTTAAAGTGATCTTTAAGACTTACTCAGTCACTATAATTTCTAATATTAAAAATAAATGTCAATCCTTCTAGCTTCCTGCTCAGCATTCACACATTAAGAAGAGCTTATATAATTTTTTCTTTAGACCAAAAGCATCTGATATGTCTAATCAGATCTTTTTCTAGAAACTGCACATAAAAAATGGTATAAAAAAACAGTATGCATTCCAAGAAGTATCTCCATACAGTCCAACCACTTTCCAGTCATTCATATTCCTCAAACTTTTCCTTTAGAACAGTGGTTTTCAATCCTGGGGACCCACAGCACATCCACATTGTGTTTGTGTTCCTTACTAACACACCTGACTAATATCATCTCATTAGAAGAGAACTCAGTGAACTCAGCTGAGTGTTTCAGATAGGAGAAATGTCCAAAATGGGCAGTGCTGGGGCGCCAGCGCCAGGACTAAAAACGACTTGCGTTTAGTATGTCATTTGGGACACGACTTTTGCCTTTCATTGTTCCCTTTGTCAAGTGTGTGACAAATAGTCAAAATGAAAGACACAATTGCCCCGCTCCCTCCAGAGCTCTTTAGGAGTGAGCAGAACATACAGTAGGGCTGCTCACTTTTAACACACTGTCTCAATCCCAATAAAAACAGTTATGTGCGACATCAATGATTAGGTCAGCAGGGTGACTTGCGCTCATTACTACCCTCTTCTGGCGATTTACAGACTGAATTCACCCCTCACAGTAGATCTGCATTTAATTTTTCTATAAGTGTTTGGAATATGCTGGTTCAGAAGACAAATTCTGTATATAGAGTGCTAAAATAGCACAAACTTTTTAAAAATGATTTATTTTTTTCTTTCATCTTTACTAACAAAAAGCAAAAGGTTGAATATTTATAATACTTTATCATATCAATCCATACACTTTTTTTTCTTTTAATTGCAAATCAACAGCAAATGTGCTTGAATGTAGCATGTTTAAGAAAGAAAGAAAGAAAAAGACTGAAGACAAAGAAAATCAAATGTATGTTTGTTGTTTATTGTGTCTTATATTCATAGGATGGATTAAATTAAAAATTTGATACAATATACTTACTGCATACATACATGCTTTTATATTGCACTTATTTAAAAATACTATTATGTAACTGCCGACTCTACCCCTACCCCTTAACTCAAACTTAAACCTTAAACACAAACTGCTTTTATAAAAGTAAAACAAAGAACCCACCTATAGCTTAAGAAGCAAGTGACTTTAGACTAGAATCCCATCCAGTCAGAAGATTATAATATTTGACATTTTAATTTGTGTTCAGAATTATCTGAAAGTCTGGTAGTAGCGTGTGATGGACAGTTATTTTTTTTAACATTAAAAAAAGTAGCTAAATGTACTGTTTACAGGTTTTTAAAATCTCTTCAGTAGTTTTATGACACCACTTTTATCTGCAATACACAGTATGTTATAAAAGTATGAACAGTTACACAAATTGAAATCCATCAGCTCAATATTAAAATTAACGTATTCTGTTGATCTGATTTTGATGTTATTTTTAGTTATTTAGTTTTTTTTTTTTTTTTTTTTACTCCTTACATTTTTACACAAGTATCTGTACTTTCTACATTTTACATTCAAAACAGGCTCGTTACTTAAGTTTTAATCTGCATTTGGTGGATCACCATTCGATTACGAATCTCTAAATCATGAATCGGTTAGTCTGTACTGGCAACGCGCTCCGCGTCTCCGCCAAACGGTTTCAGAGTAATCAATGCGAGAGACTTGAGAATGGAATGGATCTGAGTGGCAAAACTATTCACCAGGACTTCAAGTGCAGGTCAGTTTTATCTTTAAATAGGCTACTGTAGTTTTGTCTTTGTTTACTTAGTTAAGTGCTAGCAGCTCTTAGCAGGATAGCAGCCAATACTGTAAACTAAATTACAATTACTCCAAATACTGTATGTAAAAGGACATCATTATTATCTACTGTAAAGTTAAAGTAGTAATTTAGCAAACAAACGTTATAAGAGATCGTTTCATAATACGTTTTGAGGGAGATAATAACACAACCCTTACGATAATTATAACCAAAACTCATGGTTATACTTAAACCATGGTAACCACAAATTAACCATAGTCTAACCCTGAAATTTGTAGTAAAACTATGGTTGTGAATTAAAACAGATTGTAATCAATCCACCAAAAAACAAGGTTAATTTTAAGGAGAGAAAAATATGACTCATGATAAAGTGATAACATGTTCAGAATAAGAATTTTTCTGTAAAGATATTGTCATAATGTAATTATTGTTGTACTATTTTTGACATTTAGGCAATTTGGAAAATATAGTTTTCAACACATGGTCATAATGTGATACTTTAAATTGAACTAAAATAAATTGTTATTGCAAACAAAATAGAATGAGGTGGTTGTTTTGCCAGAAGATGGAGACATTTCTGTTCATAACAGTAGATGGCTGATGGGAAAAGTGACAGGTACAAGAAAATTAGTAGGAAAAAAGTAAACACACACAAAGTGAGATGCAGAGAGATATCATAGAAAATAAAGAGACTGAAAAGGGAAATGGTAATGAAGGTGCAGTTCAAGAGAGAACCTTTAATTATTTTGTTTAATTATTATTAGGTTTTAAACCTTTTTTTAAATGTGATGGCCGTACAAAACATAGGTGGTTTGTTGTGGGCGTATGGGATGGCCTGGATGAGTATGAGATTTCACTGGCCTGAAATTTTATCCCAGTCCTGCCCTGTTCTACATGGTGGTTGTTCAGCCTTGATACACTCACTAACTAACAAAATTTTAAATGTAAATTATTTTGTATTAATGTGTCAATATGACTTGAGGTCCAGTTACCAGCGTGACACTAAAACAAGCAGTACTAATGGATACTTTTTACTTAAGTACATGTCAGAGCTCATACTTCTTTACTTTAATTTGAGTAAAAAAAGTGTAGTCAGTACTTCTACTTTTACCAGAGTATTTTTAAACATGAGTATCTGTACTTTTGTACTTTTGCCATCTCTGCAGATTTCCTAGGATGTCTATGAAAGCCTGTAGACTGATTTTTATCTGACGGGAAATTAAAAGGATGTGACGCCTACGCTTGCTCCCGAGAGCATCTCTTCCGCTCTATGACAAATTAAACAAATTCTTATGCAGAAAAAAACTATTCTGTATGATGATGTCAATGTATCATGCAAAGAAAATTGATTAATTAAAACTTAAGTCTCACATAGCCAGATCTATACAGAATATAGTCTTAAATATACTTTATAATCAAACTATCATAACATTGTAATTTTATTTACCTCATCTATCCACATGGTTGCTCTCAGCTTTGTGGACGGTGTCCGGATGTTCGTTAACATTACATCGCTACAATATTTGCAATTTCTTTTTACTTCTAAGCAGAGGACGACAAAAACTGACGTGAGCATATCTAGGAATCACGTTCAGTCTCTTGTAAGTTACGTGTGCACTGCTAGCATAAGCAATATGTTTCTGGCCACCGGTGTCGCTAATAACAAGGGTTTCTGAACTCACGCACCGGAATGAACAATTCAATGAAAACTATTGATTGATTAATAGGCTAAAACAAAGCAATTGCTTGATTTATAGTGTATAATTGTAGAAATAAAATCAGTATAATTTATAGATAATAGCTATAAAAATGATACTAATAATAATAATAATAATGATTATATATACACACACATATACACATACACACATTTTGCTTACACAGGTTACAACTTCCCCGGGTGTGTTATTTCATTATTCATGTCATCACCAAACATTTGATTCAACCCCAGTTTTTCTGAGATGAATAAGTTTGAGTGAACTTTTTCACTCAATACTGAGGTGTACCAGCTCAGATTAGCTCCAAACAGAAATATTTGGCGATTGTGTAGCCTAATAAGAGAAGGTCAGTCATTTTTGACCAGGAACACCTCATTAGGTAAAGGATTTTCAACACAGTACAAGTGTTAAAAAAAAAATAAAATAAATAAAGAAATAAATTATTTAAACTGATCAAGAAGCTGATTACGTAGCATTTTATTGACCTTTACTGACACTTCAAAAGTCACATAAAAACATAAATCATAGAAGTTTATTTATTCAACAGCAAAGAAATTAAAGGGAAAGAGGAGGGAATTTTGCTTATAATGATAGTCGAGCTCTTCTGTTGGACATTTAAATGCATCTCCTGATAGATCCATCACCACAGATGACATACAGCCTCCCCAGATCAAAAGTCACATGCTTGTGGCCATTAGGACAGATTGAAATATTTATCCAATTTGCTCCAGGGGGATTCGATATAGAGACACTAGTTCTAAAATACACAAGAATAATGGTTTATGCTAAAGATTTTTTTTATTATTATTTTTGTTCATAATTGTCAGTTTCTTTAAACTAAACAAGCTTTCATGCAAGAAGTGTATTTTGTAGCTCACCTTTGCAATAAATTCCCTTGAGAGTCAACGCCAAAGACATTGCCATCACTTGATACTTCCACCATGGACAGAGATCCAGCAATGGCCTCAAAAGCACCTGACCCTCCACAGGAAGCACCCGTCACAGACTGTATAACACAATAAGATGAAGATACACAGGAAAAGTGTGGATTTAAAGCTGCTTAGAACTAGAAGTTAGCTATTTCAGTGATGTACTTAAACAAGATCCTAAAATCTCAGTGGTTCACCTACCCTTCTGATGACGATATTCCCTGCGGCGTTCACTCCCCAACAGCTGTACGGGCCACAGCTGTAGTACTTCAGCTTTCCTGCAAGCTGTACCCAAGGAGCATCACCGGATGGCCTGACATTGTTAGCATCCTTATTTAAGCAGAAGACATCATCTATCGGTGAAACACCTACAACAATCTGATCTCCTCCTGCATCTACTTGTTTGAGTTGAATGCCTGACAGTAAAAAGAAGAGAATGAATGAAAAAAGACAACATATATACAGAATGAAGATCAAACACTAAGACAATGTTAACACAGCAGCAGAATACAGTTGTCAGTCCTGTATTTGAGTCAGTTACATTCACACTAGTGATGCGCGGATGGCGGTTTGTGTGTGTGTGTGTGTGTGTGTTCGCCTGTTCGAAAAGTTGCGGTGACAGAAAAGGTGACATTCCAGATGAAGTTTGAAGGGAGTTACGTCTGTGTTAATGCAACTGAGTAGGGTAATATGCAGTATGGTGCTGTACCTGCGTATACCCACTTCTTTATCAGTCGGCTTTGCGTAGCCTATACCCACTTCTAAATCCCCTGATGCGCATCATTCAGTAGTGTTCTGTCTTAGCCAAAATCATGACATGCCACCATTTCTAATTCAATCGTATGTGAACAAATGCAAATATTCGCTCAAACAACCCAGTAAAGACGGTAAGGACCGTGGCGCCAGCTTCCTTTAAAATATGTTTGATGATTTACGCCCGATGCGCCCGCACCAGATTTGTTGCCTGTTCATAGCGAGAGGATGTCAAGGGAGGCACGCCGAGTATTAAAATAATAATAATTATTGATTACTAATTTGAATCAATACATTATAATGAAAACAATACATTAAAAATTAATAGAATCAGATTTTTACTATCAGAAATTTCCTAAACTGGGTGAACCCCTGTAAACTTTTGTCCAAGAATCCAGTAGGCGTTCAGACACCCAACCGATTTCATCAGAAATCGCGGAGAGTCACGTCCAGATGTCAGTTAACGTTATTCTTTTTAGCGTGGATTTGGGACGAGTGATTAAGCTTATGCGATGTACAGATCAGCTGAATCAATCTGCTGTTAAAAATGTTAAAAACCAAGAATTATAATAATTGTAAATGACGTTCGGGTGCTAGTGCGTGGCGGCCGGGTAATTTTTTTGAAGCTGCGGATTTGGGTGACGTTTGAGCTCATCCGCGCATCTCTTTCAATTTCAAAATCACACACAGTATGGTTATTTACGGGAGTGACGATCACATTCTATCAGTCTAGATTCTAACATAGAATTCTAACAGTGAAAGAGAGGATTAGTTCACTCCTGAAATAAAATTTTCTATTTACTCACCCCCATGTCATCCAAGAGTTTCATGTCTCTTTTTTCCAAATTGCAGTTTCAATACAGCTTCAAATGGCTCTACAAGATCCCAGCCGAGAAATAAGGGTATTATCTAACAAAACGATCTGTCATTTTCTAAAAAAAAAGAATAAATTTGATATACCTGTTAACTACGAATGCTCATCTTGCACTAGCTCTGAGATGCGTGTCTATGAGTTCTACAGAAGGTCGTGTGTGGTCAGTTGTTGTTCTTTTTTTAGAACATGATCAATCATTTCTTAGAGAAAACCCTAATTCTTAATCTGGGATCGTGTAGAGCACTTTGAATCTGCATTGAAACTGCAGTTTGGACCTTCTACCCGTTGATCCCCATTGAAGTCCACTATATGGAAAAAAAAAAAATCCTGGATGGTTTTTCTCAAAAACCTCAATTTCTTTTTGACTGAAGAAAGACATGAACATCTTAGATGACATGGGGGTGGGTAAATGATAAGGATTTTTTTATTCTGGAGGGAACAAACCCTTTAGGTGTGTGCTTTTGGTTATAGAATGATAGAAGCCAGAATTGGACTAATCTGGTTCTTCTCAAGGATTTTCTCTAATGTTCTGTCAGCACTAAAATACTCTGTAAGCACACAGGGAAGCATACAACAACACTTCTTACTTGGAATTTGTTTGAAGCTTCCATCTGAAAACTTGAAGACATTGTTTAATGAGTTAGCCCCTAGATGTCCAGCAGGTCCGACAGTAAAGTGCTTCAGGGATGAATTTATCTTTTCAAATCTGGTCCCCAGGAACAGGAAGACTTCATTTTCATCGTTCACCCCACCTACTACCCCTAGTCCAGCATCTATTTGCCTGAGGGTACCAGGTATCACTTCACAATTCCAAGCTATGGAAAAATATAATAGAACAATCAGTGATCCAGATTGCTCCGCAAATGTTATCTTGATATGATGAATGGCCACCAGAAAAACATTAATAGTTTACCTATAGCATAAAGGATCGGGTGGCTAAAAAGTAGCAGGACGCACAAATAAACATTCATTGTTTCTGGTCCGTTCCTAAAAAGAAAAAAAAGGGGTGAAGTGTGGGGGGGGGGTTGCACTAATGAGTGTTAGTTGACATGTAGCTGCAAAGTTACTTATAGTTAGTAGAATCTCTAAAGTGGACTATTCAAGTAAAGTGTATAACCAAAAAAAGTCCACGAACTCAAGAAAAGATCCGAGTCTGATCTTGTACTGATTGACATCTTTTTAGAGACAAAATGTGTAGAAGTATCATCTTCTAAAATACAACATAAACAATTTGTTTCTAGTTTACACACATATATATATATATATATACAGAAGCTGATATACATGTATACAATTATGTGTATGATTAAATGAAGCCAACCTTCTGTTCTGTAAGCAGATTCAGCGATCAATGTGATTCTCCTGTGCTCACACTACAGGTGCCGCCACAAAGTTTGGAGACAGTGTTGCATGACAGCTTATATAGCTGCACTTTGTTTCCTGATTAAGTGTCCATTTACAGGAATCAGGCAGTGGTTTGAGGGGAATTTGGCTCGACTTTGGTATTTTAATGTCTTGGTACATCAGTTGTACAAGAACCTGTTTAGCTCACATTGGTTGAATTCTTTTCATCACAAGACTGTTTTTTTTTTCCACATCAAGTGACATACAGGCTTCTGATTATCACCGATACTAATTTAATAACATTGTATTTTTTTTTTTTGCTTGAAAAGTTCAGAATACCTATAACCAGTGTTTGGGGTAACATGACAAGTAATTAGATTGCGTTTTTCCATTACTTTAATTTACAAGAAAACATCCGAGTTACTTTTTCAAATAAGTAACAACAGTTTCTTTGTTTTCACATTTACTGACTGACAGCTCTCCTGTCCTCATGTTAACAGAAATCGGGAGATCAGATGTTACTGTAGCTCTAGACTAAATGTGAACATGCATTAATTCACCTCACTCGCAAAAAAAAAAAAAAAAAAGACAGAATCAGTATTCCTAAAAAAAAAAAATAAAGAGTGAAATGCAACTCAGAACATGACGCAAACCTGCAATAATTAAATATGTTAAGACACACAAATATCCTTTATGTATTTAATCTTTGCTGCTGACCTTCGCTGATACAATTCAACCATACTAATAAGCAAAAAAGACTTAAGAACTTTCTTCTACTGCATTCTACCATACTTGAATTTAATTTTCCGTCAGCCAAAGGCTTATTCATTTCACTGTTTGGTGTAAAAGGGCTTTTTACGTTTGCCAGAAATAACTTTTTTATATTAAAAACAAATAAGCAAGCCCTGCCCAGATTTAAAAAGTAATGCAAAAGTAACACAACACATTACTTTCCATTAAAAAAGTAACTAAGCAACATGATTAGTTACTTTTTTTAGTAGTAAGGCAATATTGTAATGCATTACTTTTAAAAATTACTTTTTCCAACACTGTCTACCTGACTGTGTGGAACTGATAATCACTGTGTTATGTTAAATGCAACCCACTTAACTACACACAACAATATAAAATAAAAAATAATATCAGTACATACAAAAATAAATAGTTTGTACAAAATAAATGTATACTATAAAAGGTATTTAATTCGCATGTACTGTATATTAATAGGCAGAGGTGGACAGTGGTGAAGTATTTTTACTCTGCTGTAAAAGTACTTTTCAAAGGTTTGTACTCAAGTGTTTTTCTTTAGATTTACTTCACAACATTCCAAAGCATAATATTGCACTTTTTACTGCATTATGTTATTAAATATAATTTAATACTTAAGTACAGTAGAAATCTATTACTTTCTTTCTTTTATTCAAGTAAAAGTAATTCAAAGATTTACTTGAGTACAAGAAAGTACTACATTTTTAACATTCTTAAGTATTAAAGGCAAAAAAAAAAAAAAAAAAAAACAACAACAACTTATGAAAAGTAGTGCAGTAAAAAGTATGACATTATGCTTTGGAATGTAGTGAAGTAAAGTTTTCCAAAGGAAAAACACGTGGGCTATTTTAATGAGGTCCTTACTAGCTTTCTGAGCCTTGAACATGTCAGTTGCATGGCTGTTTATGCAGGGTAAGAAAACTCTCGGATTTCATCAAAAATGTTCATTTGTGTTCCTGACGAACAAAGGGTTTACAGGTTTGGAACGACACAAGGAGGAGTGTCATTACTAGAATGTTAATTTTTGGGTGAACTACTGAAATGTAGTATTTGTCTTGTTGCCAGGCCAAAGCTTTATTTCATTTATTATAAATGTATTTAAAATCTGTGTTTTGTCTCCAATTATTTTATAGGTGGTACGTAGCATTGTAATAAGAGGGATAAATGTACAGTCAGTCATTTAAAAAAAAAAAAAAAAAAACAAAAAAAAACAAAAAACAACACAACATCATTATTGTAAATGTTTTTTTATTCCTTCTAACAGACACCTCATGCATTTTTTTTCCATGATACATGTCAGTTTGTTTAAACATTATGTGAATTAGTTATTAATTATTGATTTTAAAGACATTGATCATGTAGCAATTCTTTATTGACACTAAAAACCATAAGGCATTCATCAAAACATTTTTTTTTTGATCAACAACAACTCATGAAAGGAAAGAAATTGTTATTTTCAATTTTCTGTTTATCTAATGAGAGTTGAGCTCCACTGTTGGACATTTAAATGCATTTCCTGATGGATCCATCATTACAGATGACATACAGCCTCCCCAGATCAAAAGTCACATGCTTGTGGCCATTGGGACAGACAAGATATCCTAACCAACCTGTGCCAATGGGATTTGATGCAGACACACCAGTTCTAAAATAAAATATGCAAGAATAATGTTTTATGCAAATAAAAATTGTTCTCATGTTTTACATTTGATCAAACTGACAGATTTCTTAAACAAAATATGCTTTTTTTTTTTACCTCTGAAATAAAGACCCCTGATTGTCAATAGCAAAGACGCTGCCATCAGTTGCTACTTCGATCATGGACATACTTCCAGGAATGACATCAAAAGCACCCACCCCTCCACAGGAAGCACCAGCTACACCCTGTATAACACATCAGTTTTCAATTCCTTTACTGTAACAAGTGATGATTTTAAGCTGCCTAGAATTATAAGTTAACCATTTTAGTGATGTACTTCACAAGATCCTGAATCCTTACCCTTCTGATGACAGTATTCCCTGCTGCATTCACTCCCCAACAGCTGTACGGGCCACAGCTGTAGTACTTCAGCTTTCCTGAAAGTTGCACCCAAGGAAAGCTGCTGGTTGGCCCGATGTTGTTAGCATCCTTACTTAAGCAAAAGATATCATCTAGGGGAGTAACACCTACAATTATCTGGTCACCACCAGCATCCACCTGTTTCAAAGTGACTGCCATTAAAAAAAGAGAATAAGGAAAAATGAGTAGCATATATCTTTAATATTTAATTATTGACTTGTTTACTTACCTGGAATCGAGCTGAATTGACCGCTCTGAAACTTGAAGACGCTGTTTGATAAATTCACAGCTAGTTCTCCGGCAGGTCCGACAGTAAAGTGCTTCATGATTATATTTATCCTTCTAAATTCATTACCCAGCAACAGAAAGACTTCATTGTCATCATTCACCCCACCTACTATCCCAACCCCAGCATCAATCTGCTTCAGTTTACCAGGAACCACTTGACACTCCAAAGCTACGGGGGGAGAAAAAAAAAAAATTATTCTACAAAATGTTATTACTATATAGTATGTTCAAGAATCCTAAAAAAACACATTCATAGGATAGTTTACCTAGAGTATAATGGAGCAGGCAGCTCAAGAGTAGCAGAAAGCACCGACAAACTGTCATTGTGGTTTGCCAGGTCTCGTTTCTGAAAAGAAATGTTTATGAACTCAGAAAATAGACCTGAATCTGTATAAGTGTATAATCAGAAAAGTATAAAACATGAAGTTGCTTCCAGTTTATATGAGAAAATTGAGATGGCAATCATTGAGATCACCAACATTATAATGTTGTTGTATTATTAAATGAAGCCAACCTTGTGTCAGTGGATTCGGTGATTCTTCTGTGCTCACACTACAGGTGCCGCCACGGTTTGGAAACAGTGTTGCGTGACGGTTAGCTTTTATAGCTGCAGCACTTTGTTTCCTGATTTGGTTAGGGCAACAGTTGATACTGTAAGTGGAGGGGGAATTCGGGCAGCTGATTTAGAAGAATCTGTACTCTTTGTTTTCAAGTACACTGATCACATTCTTTTTTTTTTTGGTCTCTGTGAGGGCACCCATTACCTGTCTGTCCACATGCCATGGTTTTGATATGACTGTTCTGCCCTCCAGTGAATGATAAATTAGATAACCTGCTGGAAATTGCATAATACAAGGTTATTTTAATTATGGATCACTTCAACTACATCGTTATTGATGCAGCATGAAAGCATTAACAGCATAACACTGGATTTCACCATGAATGTTATGTCTTAAACAAGAACAATCCTTCGGCAATGGGGAAACAATAGAACTCTTTAAAAAAAACAAAAAAAAAAAAAAAAAAAAAAAAAAAAAAAAAAAAAAAAAACACCAAACAAACAAACAAAAAATTGATGGTTTCTCATAAAAAAAAGAAATAGATAAGTCATTTGTGAAAAAATGAGCATGGTTATCTATAAATGTAGGAACAAAGTACCTGATGACTATAGAAGAAACAAAAGTGAAAGCAATACAAAGCAATCACAAGTAAACAAATAACATTTTGGCATGCCTAATCTTCCATGGTTGTTTTGAAGTACAAACAATGTTTCCTTTTGTTTTTAAAGAAAAGAAAAAAAAGAAAAGAAAAGAAAAAAGGTACTTTGAAGAACTGCTAAAAGGTTCTTTTAGGGAACCTTTTATGGTTCCCCAAAAGGCATTGCTTCTATGGCATTGCTGTGAAAACCCTCTTTAACCTTTATAAAAGTCTAATGTTGGGAGTTTTTGCTATGTTTTTACTTTTGCCAGTGGCAAAAGACAAAATGTGCGTATACATACTTCTATCATAAGATAATGAAAATAAACATTAGATATGCTTATAAGATCAAACTCTTATTTTAAGGATTCTGAGGTATTTAAGGCTGTTAGCAGCTAGAGTAGTTATTTTAGATAAGTGTGCCTTTATAGGCTACTCCATTATTTAAGTCACCTTAATTTTTATAGAACTTTATACAATACAGATTGTTTAAATGCAGCTTCACATGGAAAAACAGGAAAATAATCAATGATGATAACTTCAAATATGACCATTTAAATTTTGAAGTAGCGCTTAAAAAAAAAAAAAAAAAAAAAAAAAAAAAATTCTATAGTGTCATTATTCGGCTTAATTTAGTTGCCAGTGTTCTGTTAATCACGTGCTACATTGTTTTTCTCCATGTCTGGCACAAGCACGAAACAAGATGTACGAGGAGATATGAGGATCAGATTACAGTCGGATAAAGATCTGTAATGCCAATCCTTCTGCGTACTGTTTGGCAAAAGTGAAAGCACTACAAAGAAAAGACATAACCAAATAAGCATCAAGCGATGAGGAACTGTTTTGAAATGCGCTTTCATGTCTCTTAAAAGTTGCAAATGAAAGCTCAAGTAAGCAATCATACAAAAAAAAAAAAAAAAAAAAAAAAAAAAAAAAAATTAAAAATGGTGAACTACATACGCCCCTACAGTCCAAAAATGTAATTGCATTCACCATTAGTTCTTGTTTTTGGGAGAATGACGGACAACTTTATATAATAGATTTTTTGAAAGGTATGGAGAGCGAGAGAGAAAAAAACAAACAAACAAACAAACAAACAAAAAAAAAAAACTTGAGAAGAATTGGAATAAAGACAATGAACCAATATTCAGTATACGCCGTAAACACGGTGAAATAAAGTAAGAGCTTGATACAGTAACTGAAATGTTAAATCGTTTCAGTACGCCAGATATATTGAATCCAGTCTCTTCACCAGTTTAGCCAAAGAGACAGACGAAGCTATGAAATATCAGAAAGCAGGAGATGAAGTTATGCCAAAAAAGATCAGGGTTTATTGAATACTCTTTGCGTTTGCTTCAGTGTTCAGTACTTCGTCCGAATTTCATTCCTTTTTTATCTACCCATCACAAGTTCAACAAGTGTTAGATTTACCAGATCAAAAGCAACGCAAATGACGAAGTAAAGACGAATAGCCTTTTCATTTTTGTGACATAAAATTAAACAATAACAAACATTGCAAAAGTTTAAATAAGTAACGTAATAAAATTTATTAAATTGTTAAAGGACACAAAATAAATTGTATGATTACATGCAATAATTAAATTGTGAGTCATTATATAGCATGACTATATATCATTACACATGACTGATTAAACAGAAACAAAATACGTTTATAAATAATTATTTATACACATTTACATACATAAATTAGCCTACATTATTAAAAATTTGGAAAATATGATTATCCACTGATTCAGTTAAGCAAGTGTTAAATTATATCGTAAAACAACCATGATGACAGCGAGAAGAACCATCTGAAAAATGCGCGATTAGCATTCGCATTTATGTCTCAAGTAGTATTACTATATTACTAGGCTGGTGCATGCACGATTTACACTTTGTTCATTAGAAATGAAAATGAAAACTCACAAAGCAGCAGAAACAGTTGACTTGCAGTTCCATGAGTGTTGTTGCTGACAAACTGCAGAGTGGATGTGTGTGTGATTGACTGACGATGTAGCTCATCAAGCTTGTGCTGCTCAATCACTCTTTGTTATTAAAAAAAAAAAAAAAAAAAATAAAAAAAATAAAAAAAAGGAGGTCGCATCATATAATATGTATTCGTGCGGTTTACAAAAAAAAGCAATCGGAATAATATATTTGCGTGGAAAAAAGTCACAGTAAGCTGTTTTTTGGGCCACAGAATATTCAGGTGCTCATTTGGATTTTTGAAGAGAGCTCAACTTTGTCACTTTAGCCCAGGGATCCTCAAATCTTGCCATAAAAGGCCAATGCACTTAACTCCAAACCTAATCAAAATCACCTACGTGTGATTTTCTAATGATCTTGAAGACATTGATTAGCATGCTCAGGTGTGTTGGATTAGGGTTAGAGCTAAACTCTGCAGGAAAGTGGATCTTGTGGGCCAGATTTGGAGAGCCCTGCTTTAGCCTAATAAATGTAACACTACTCAAATGAGTAATTGCTCTTATGCTCAAACAAATGTTCAAAATAAATACTATTTCTACCTTTTTAACTTAGCTAAATATTGTATTTTACCCAAGTTTTTTTTTATCCGTTTCTGTGAGTGGCCACATAAACCTGTCAAGAATCTAGATGTTAAATTACGTATCACCACAAGGCTGCGCTGTTCTTCTGTTAAATTCATCCAGCTAGCATTGCTACGTTGCCATACAGTGATGTGGTTTTTTTCACTTATTATAAACAGTTTCCCTCATGAAACCCACAAAGGAATATAGAAATACACCAGGAAACTGCTCATACAGATAAAACAGTTTTGCACGTTTCAGTTTTTTAAAATGTAAACATACTTAAATTATGCCAACGACACAAACTGTACTATTAAACTTTAGACTAAACTATCAAACTTATGCAAAATCAGGTTCTGGTGACCAAAAGAAAAACACACACACACACACACACAAAAAACACTTTCAAATTTGAAAAAAGAAAAAGGTTTCTACACAACTTTTTTTCCCCCAGTGTTACAGTTTCTCTAGAACATTTTTTTTGATGGATCTATCACTAAATATGACACACAGCCTCCCCTCATCAAAGGTCACATGCTTGAGGTCATCAGGACAAGCAATAATTCCTTCCTGTGCCAGCAAGATTTGAACAGTGTAGACCAGAAATATTTTTCATTTCTTTCATCTTTGTCATATGAATAAATATAACGTTTATGCAAAATGAAAGAACTATAGTGAAAGGCACAAACCAAACCATACACAGCACAGATCAAAAGACCCACATCCCCCTACAGTGGGTATAAATACACAGGTTAAATGAGGGCTAAAACAAGGAACAGGTGGGACTAATCAATTAACAAATTAACAACCATGGCAATCAAGGACAGGGGGCTGAACCAAGATAAAGAAACTAAGTGACAATAGTTTGCTATTCCATATATAATTGAACAGTTTATTTTAATTAGTGACACATAAACAATATACAAGCCTTTATTTTTAAGTGTTTAAAGATTTAAAGAAAACAATCACACATACACACAAAGAATGGCATTGCATTAGATTTAAATTATTAAAATAAGTGACCTGAAAAGAATTTACGCTTGAGTGTTTTTCAGATCTAACTTTTTTCATTGCAATGACTTTAACCAACTAGTGTTGAGTTGTTTTTTTTTTTTTTTTTTTTTGACGTATTGAAGGTTTGAATGTCTAAGAAGTGTAACATTAGTACTTGACAAGTACAGCCAAATGTTTTGCATGTGCATTTGCTTTGAACAGTACTTGTATCGTTTATAATATAAAACCTAGCAAACTCCGTATTGTAAAATGAGCTTGTACAGTTTTCCTTAAATCTACTTTACAATATGATTCATTAATAGTTTAAGTATGACTTCATGGTCCATTAAGTTACATTTTTAATTGGATAGTTTTTTTAAAACTTATTATTCAAAGACATGTTTAATTTGAATACACATTTTATTATGTGTATGCATTTTATTATTTAAGTCAAGATAAAAGTTAAAATTTACCTGTCAGCCTCTCAGGCTGATAGAAGCCTTTTAGTTAACATTGTTTTGTTTAATTTGAGGTATCAGATAAGACTTGCTATTAATGATTTTATGCATCCAACAAAACTGACAATTTTGGATATCAGACCAAGCCTGCAGCGTATTATCTGATGGGAAATGGCAAACTGGATCCAATATTTCTGACATGGGGATTCAGTCTAACATTTTTGTTGGCAGGATGTCAGCACAAGCTAACAGTGCTTAACAGATTAAGAAAAGTTGATTATGAAGCAGTCAAACTTATTGTGCAAGTTCATTTAAATTTTGTATTGACCCACGACTGATTTTTCTAAACTAAATTTAGATCCTCACAATACTGCAGTTTATCTTGTTTATCGTAAACTTACCAACCCCAAACTTTTTAACAGTACAACACCTATTTTCCATGTCTCTCATTTTTGTCTCAAGCACAGACAAGGAGTGTTTCAACAAAACAAACGACTAAGAAACATGGCTAGAATTACAAACCAAACCAAACCATACGCAGACCAAAACAACCAAAAGAACTGGATTACCCAACAGTGGGTATAAATACACAGGATAAATGAGGGATGAAACTAGGAACAGGTGGGACTAATCAATTAACAAATGAGAAACTAGGGATTGGCTGTACGACCAAAATCTTATTTTGCTGTATGAAAAATTTACATCTTGTTTATATATTTACATATAGTAAAACTACAAAAAATACTGTTAAGAGCAATTATTGCTAAATGCACCATGATACTACATTCACATGCTGTGGCTTTGTCCTTCAAAAAAAAAAAAAAAAAAAAAAGTAAGTTTCAGTATTTTAAGATTTCTATTTTGTTGTGTAATTATGTGTGAATGTGAAATTAGTTCCCCTCAAGACATAAATATACAGTAGAAGAGTAAACACAGTGTTGCACAGTAGCACATGACAACTGCATGTGCCAAATACTATTTGTGTTTCAATGAGTATATCTCTAAAAAAACAAATGCCACTTTATTTAAAAGTTTGTTTTGTATTGCAACAACATTAATACATTTTAAATGTGACCTAAGGGTGTGTTACACTATAAAAAATTTATCCATAACTCTTAATTATTTAAAGACATATAGAATGGCTTAAATATACCACTCATTTGTTTGTTTAATTCTAAACAAACAAATGAACAAAACTGAAAATTAAAATAATAATAATAAAAAAAACCAACAGAAACATATGGCTACTACACACTCACACAGGTTGCTATTAAGAATCCATAGAATCTTTGTTGACAAGTTTAGCCTCATGAAAATCTTAGACTGATTTTGATACTCATTCATTCAGATTTGCAATTAGTCCAGAATATCTGTTTCTCTGAAAGCAGTATTATAGATAAACTAGCATGCATCACATTCCAATTGTTATGGCAACTCGAGGCATTTCAAATAATACCATGGATCTCAAAACATCAGAGAATGGAAAAATTCAGGGAATATTGATATAAAACGACAAAAGCTTAAAGGAACACTCCACTTTTTTTTTTTTTTTGAAAATAGGCTCATTGTCCAACTTCCCTACAGTTAAACAGTTGAGTTTTGCCGTTTTTTAATTCATTCAGCCGACTTCCGGGTTTGGCGGTAGCACTTTTAGCATATCTTAGCATAGATTGTTGAATCTGATTAGACCGATAGCATCTCACTCAAAAAGTACCATATATAATGACGATATTTTAAAACTTGACTCTTTAGTAGTTACATCGTGTACTAAGACTGACGGAAAATGAAAAGTTGCGATTTTCTAGGATGATATGGCTAGGAACTATACTCTCATTCCGGCGTAATAATCAAGGTATTTTACTGCCGTGCCATGGGTGCAGCAGGCGCAATGATATTAGGCACCGCCTGAAAGTGACTGGCACTATAAGTTTGTGTAGATGCAGAGCTGACGGCTGCGTAATATCATTTGACAACTAGCTGAAGTATCCACCTTATTTTTCAATGCGGAAGTAAGCTGTTTTCTGGTAATGTGTTAGACGTCCGGTTTATAATCCGCCATAGGGTAATAACGAGAAGAATATCGAAGTGCAGTAAACGGTAAAACAGTTTGCACTACAAACCAGTGTGTTCATAATTAAGATAATACATTAAAATAATATGGTAATACACAGAAGTTTGCAATATCAAGCAGCAAAACGATCTTTTTGTGCAGCTAAAAATAGCTGGAAGTGGATGAGACCGGAAGCCAGACACAAAAAAATTACAAATAGCTGCACCCACTCTTATGGGAAAAATAAGGTGGATAGAGCGCAATGACTGCAGGGAAGTAGTGTGTGATACGAAAAAGTGCAAAAAGTCACTCTACATAGTTAGATTTTTTCTCTCTCACATCTTACGCACTTAAAATTGGCGAATCTCACAGCCAAATCAGAAACGCAATAGAACATTTCTCAAATCAGTAAATTTTATGATTACTACAGTAAATGTTGTATTATTATATTTGTTTTATGTTATCAGTTGTGGAATCCAACCATTAATTATACATTTGAGGCAGTTTTAGCCTGCTTTGAGTATTTTCATTTTATGCAACGTTACTCTTTACCATTAGTATTAGTTACTATTATAGGTCTAAAATATATGTTGTATTTATACATTATATTGTACGTTTAAATTCCCTGGAACACACTACAATCATGATGATCTTACAGAACATGATGCATTGCTGTCTGTATTAACTGAATAATTATTTTTTTTTGGAGACAGTGGCTGTTTTAACTTTTTTTACATAAACGTTTTTTTGTCTAGAGTCATGCTTTAACGGACATTGATATAAGACAATAGTGCAAGAAAGTTTACTGTGAAGCTTTTATACATATTTATTGTCTAACATTCCAAATTTTCTGATGCATGTCCTTAATTTAATTTTATATGTTGGTATTAATTTAGCATTTATAATGCTAATACTTGCACTTAAAATAGGAATTTCAACCGAAACTGTTTTCTAGAGAGCAAAGATTTGTGAAAAATAAATGAAAGACAAAGTCTGTTTTTGATAATCACTAGTCTAGTGATTGTACGTTATTCTGTGTTGTCATATTTTTTTATTGCTATAATAACAAACAAAGATTACAGTACAAAACATACAAAAATCATTTCAATAATAAACGACTTACGGTTAACAAAAGTACAAAAATTCTTAAGAAATAAACGAAAATGAGAAAAAAATATATTAAAAAATGTTGTCATCATCCAGGTTGTGTATTTTAGCTTTAATGTACATTTTTTTAAGCAAAGCAGCTGATATTTGCCATAGCGACAGCAAGAAGCTAGTGGACTGCCGTGTCGTTTTCACTCAAACGGCTGAAGCGTAGGGCTGCTGCTGGACGCCGCTGTTGCAATGGAACGTTCTATTGGCTTTCACTTCTTGTCAATATAAGTTCTTTGACTAGGGTGACCACCTGGGAATAGATCTGTCGCGGGACAAAGATGTGATTTTGCGGGACAATGGCCTTTGCGCGGAAACTACGCCGCAAAAAGAATAATTAATACGTTTTTCTTAAAAGGCAAAAGTTCCTAATATGATAAGTAAAAACCAACAGACTGATGAAAATGCGGGACATTTTCTCAATATACGACGTGCGGGACAAGAGGTGAAAATGCTCTGAGGTACAACGCAAAGCGGGACAGGTGGTCAGCCTATTCACAACCTATCAGTGGCCTCTAAAGCTGTGTGATGCGTCGGCAATAATGAAGCGAAATGTTAACATTTTCTCTTGTTTACATATATCTGAAATATGGGTGGGAAGGCAAAGACTCAAGTTATGGGTTACAATGTTTAACGTTTGCATAAAGCTGAGACTCTCCTATTGAGCTCTCAGTCTTTGCCAGTCCTCCAGAACAATGCTGGACTATACTGTAGACAACATTAAGTGAGGAGATGCTCCCGACCTCTCGTGGTTTAGAGTTTGTGAAATCAATGGAGGAATAAACGATGGATTCTTGATTTGCTGTGGCGGCTTCAGCAGATGAAATCGTGACATAAACAGGGTCGTCTTGATTCTCCTGTGAAACGACCTAAAAGATTGACAGGGATAAATCAGTGCTGGAAGGCTCTAACATGTATGTTAAAATCGTTCAGCATTGTACTAGTTGTGTACTATTGCATACTATTTTTTTTTTTTCTTTTCAAAAATAGGTGTTTATTCACATTACATGTTTGTGAATGTGTAGTTTTTATAAATTAATGCTTTGTGGTTTTTCGTGTGTCTGTTGTGACTCACTTCATTGGTATTTTGACCACTTCCCTTAGTGCCATCTTGTGTAGTCTGTGAAAGCTTCACATTTTGTTTTCTAAAACAATCAAACAAACAAAAAACATATGTCCAATAATTTATATTCTAAATGAGCTTCCTAGTCAATCAATCAGACTGGATTGGCTTTTAAGTCACATTCGTATGTCATTGCATTATATACAAATGATCAAGTGATATCTACAAATTATTTACTGCATGCTCGAGGGTTTCTCACATCTAACTTTTAAACAATGATATCAAGGTAGTTATCAGTGATGTCAAGTGTGGGAAGCTGGTTTTCTTAAGTTCACATAAATGTACAGTAGTAAAAAAAAAAAACACACTGTCATTTATCACAGATACTTTTTGTGTTCAGTTTGAAAAGTACATCTGTAGTTTAAAAACCATGCAAGCCTTTATTTGTAAAATAGAAATTTGTAAAACTGCTTGAAAACTGAGCTTGTACTATTATACTATACTAAATTGTACTATACTATTACACTTTCGTAAAATAAATGCCACTTTGTTTAAAAGTGTGTTAATACTGCAACTCTGATACGGGTCAATTTACTATTTTTTTTTTTTTTTTTTTTATCTCTATCTATTGATTTTTCAAAAACGTACAGTTACTATTATAAACCTCTTTTATACATTCGAAATATGTTGAATGTGTTTTTCTTATTGGTTTCACAGTGCTTTTCTAGTATGCATTATTCTTGATGCCCTATATGTGTCGTGCACCTACCGTAAACAGATACATGTAACGGTGCACAACAACACGACCACCAGAGCCACAACAGCAACTCCAATCAGCACAGAGAAAAGATTTGAACCTAAGGAAAAATGAATGAGTGTTTGGCAAACCACTGAAGTGTTAGAGCACTGTATTGTAATTTTTAATCATCAAAACAACCACGATGGCAGGGGAATAAGAATTTAAAAAGAGATTAGCATTTCTACTTATGTCAATGGCTGTGTCTAAAAGCTTAGCCAGGTTATGCCCTGCTGTCTTATTAGGCAATAACTGAAACAATTTTCAGGAGCCATTTTTATTTTTTAGCTCACCTGTCGTGGAATCGCATGCAAAATTTATCAGAAGTTGTTAACACTGTATTTCGATGTGCCTTAATGCCGCACTACCTTGGAACGCAGCTTCCAAAGGCAACATTTTACAGCTTTCGGACGCAGCCAGTGACCGTTACCCAGCAAGTAAATGCACAATTTACATGTTTTTCATTGACAGATTATTGACAGATGTCCTTCTATTGGATGAATCACAGAACTGAAACTCACGTGCAACAGATGAAGGCAGATGAAACAGTTGACTTGCAGTTCCATGAGTGTTGTTGCTGACACACTGCAGAGCAGATGTGTTTGTGAGTGACTGATGTAGAGTGATGGAGCTCCTCAAGCCTGTGCTGCTCAATCGCTCTTCACTGATCAACGTGTTTGAAGAGTTAGTGACAGGATGTCCAGACAGATGCCACATCAGTTCAGGAGAGGGATTCCCATCAGTTTCACAGAAACACACAGTTACATCAGTTCGGCTACAGTTCGAGGAGTTAGAGATTTTAGGTGCATCTGAAAAAGAGAAAGAGAAAACAATGTGATGTGTATAGATTTATGGGTGTCTTTTAAAGGACAAAACAACTGACATCAGAAAAATCTTACACTGAACATGTAATGTGATGTTGTTCTGTGCTGTTTTGTTCTCATCCTGTAGCTGGTAGGTTATAGTGCAGGTGAAAGTGACTCTGATCTGATGGTGAGTAGCAGTGAAGTTCAGATCAGAGATGAGCTCCTGTAGTCTGCTGCTCTCACTGAGGGGGATTCTGGGAGTGGAGCTCCATGTGAGAGTTGGTGGAGGAGAGGAGCAGAGAGTCTCAGCAGAGCAGCGCAGACTCACGGAGCTCCCCTCCAACACCTCCTCCTGATCCTGCACCTCCTTCTGCTCCACATACAGCTGCACTCTGGGTTTCTGGGGAGAGTCTGAAACAAACATACATTTATGTCTTATGTATGATTCTGAGAAACATCTAGTCCCATAAAATTCATTTCATCATTTCAGACAACGCTGGTGAAACAGATTTTATTGTACTGTGCTAGTTTAAAATGTACAGTAAAAATATTTTCAGTCACTCACCAATCACATGCACTGAAACACTGTTTTTTGCATAGGTCCATTTCAGTCTATCTTCACCCTCAATCCTGAAGTAATATTGACCACTGTGATTTGATCTGAGGTCATAAAAGACAGTGGTACAGTCCTTGTCTTTTAATTTTCCAGTTATATTCCCTTTCATTAGGGATTTCTGGCTTGATGTACTTGAGTTAAACACTAGATTTTTGTTCACATTAGTCCCATTTTTGAACCATGCTCCTGTAGCTGTCGCAGTGAGGTCTTTGTCATACGTTTCATTAATCTCAAATCTGCAGTTTATGATCACACAGGATCCACTAAGAGCTTCAATCTTCTCTGGTAGACTGATGCTGAAATCTCTACAGCAAACAACTACAACACACACATGATGAAAAGCATCATTTTAAAAGGCAAACAATAACAACAGCAGCAGTGAAATCTACATCAAGCATCAATGTAACTATTAATGTATTTTAATTACTGTAATATTGTAAATATTTTGAATGAGATTCCAGTCTTTAGAAAACACTTTGAATGCTCTAAAAATGCTCTAAATAAAAAAAAGTTACCATATAGCACTTTAGCACTTGCTAAACTAGTTAATTTACATTCTCAGTCATACATAACACTAGGTGTGAGGAAGGGAAGGAAAATCAAACCTTTTATCAGAAAACATAAAAAAATGATTTTCTCTGCAGTGTCCATCTCTTCATTAACAGACCCACAGTCCTGTAGGGAAACATACACCTGTACATGCAAGTATTTACATGCATAAACTACAAAAAAGAAAAAAGGAAGAAAGAAAGAAAAGGAAGTCTTCGGACTTATGCTGCTGATTTGAGACCGCGTGAAAGTGTGTTGTGAACAGTCACTAACACTATATACTGACTGAACTTCCTGTGTTAGTGTCAGCATGCATGTTTAACCTTTAAATGCATGAGTGCTGCTACAATCACTCATTGTAAAGCATTTTATATTTAATTTCTTAACCCCCCCTTGATTCTCCTATGGACTGACTTAAACTGACAGAACTGGATCAGTGCTGGAAAGCTCTAGTCTAGTGTGTCTGTTGAAATTGTTCAGCAGTTTGTGTACTTGTTTCGGTTGGTAAAAAGTGGATTTATTTTGCGTTGTAAAGAAATCATTTGTGGATTTGTGTATTAGTTATAGCTCACTTCATCGATCAAAATGTTTCTCATAGTACATCTATTCTGTGTAAGTTTCCTGTTCTCTGTTTTGAAAAGCATGTGTTCATGTTCTAATCAGGGTTCCCACTCTTTTTCGGTGATAATTTTCCAGGACTCTTCCAGGACATTTTTATTACAATTATGGCGGGAATAAAAGACAAGGAGAACGCCATATTCCTTTCTCGAGAAGTCTTTAAAAACATACAGTTTATGGCCATGACTTGCCTATAAAATAAGCTCTTTAATATGAGCTCTTAATTATACATTACAACAAATTATTTTCAGAACCAATTTCAGTCCCATAGCAAAATAAACAAAATATATTGGAAGTATTAAATTATTTTATTTACCTATTTGAAAATAAAAATACAATAAATAAGTTCATAATTTATGCTAACAATAATATTAAAGAAAATATTTTAAAATATTGGTATGTGTCCTTCAAATATTTTCAGTTGAGTGTTGCTTTAAAAGGGTCAAGTAAAAAATGAGTGGATTCTGACCTCTGATTAAACACCTCTGATTGGCCATTGCATATCACAGTTTGAAAGCAGTGTTTGAAAGCAGCCGCTGGTATTGTTACGTTTTTAAAAGCTAATTCACACATGCTTAATCCAGACCTGTATGTCATTTTACATTTCATATAGTTGACTGCTGACAAATATCAAAATTGAAATAATATCATATCGACCGAAATTAAGAAATATAGCGTGATATAAATTTTGGCCATATTGTCCAGCCCTACGATCAAAAGAAAGATTCTACATACACGATTAGTTTCTGATCTAATTTATTTTTGTGAAATTATGCTACATAAAAAATATCTGCAGTAAACAAAAACAGCACACTAGTTGATTGAGAGCGCAGATTCACTCTCTGACAGCAGGTGGTGCTTATGGAACAGCAGCGATACAGCGTTTCCCTGGTTATCGCTGTAAACAAAGCAGCACTGCACCTAGAAATACTACCTTAATATGGATAGTACAGTGGCAAGATGAAAAAAAAATACCATCTAAGCTTTTCTGAGTTCCCCCTCAGAGATACGATCACATACTATAATCTGTGCTCTTGGCGTTTTCTTTCAGAATTATTATTGGCTGATAGAAAGGTTAAAAATAGCATTTTATTTAAGATGGAAATAGAATCAAGACCCTCGATCACGTCATGATCTATTCTCTAGTGCAGCACTCAAAACTGTGGACAATATAAGGCCGTTTCACCGTAAAATAATTTTTGAGTCGTTTTTGAATTGGTTCATTAAAACGATCTATCCGAGAAACCTTTTCGTGGAAACGAATCAGACTTCTAATCACTATGAGCGAGCAAGAATGCATCCTCAAACTCAGACGTGCTCAGTTTCATTAATTCAGTTTATTTTCGTGAATCGATGTTCAGCGACGTTTGATGACAACAGCCGAGATATGCAGCCTTTCGTTTGAGAGGCGCCCACAGATAAGCTTTGTTGAACTGAAAACGGATATAAATGGAGAGTCGATTCCCCTTGATGGGATCGATTCCAAACTTTGGAATCGACTCTCGATTCCAACGCATCGGAATCGAGGAATCGATTCTTTTTGGAATCGACTCCCAGCCCTACTGCTCCCGCTACGCTCTGCTCACATGCTCTGATAATAATAGCTTTGATAATTAGTTTTGTCCACGTGTGTTGCCATAGTATTCATAAGCGGAAACCGAGGATAGCGCGGATATTGCGTCATTGATAGGCAACAATGACCGAGACGAGTCATTATTTAAAACTAAAATTTCTCTGGATTTACAAATCCTTGAGAACTTCTGAAAATAACATAAGTACACAACTGCATGAAATATATATATACAGGGCTGCCAACTTTTGAGTTCAGCTTGGAGTGAGAATTCAATCCAAGTAATATTGTTTTTATCATAAAATGCTAAAAAAACTAAATCAAAATAAAACTTGTTGCAGTGCTGCAAAACTATTAACCTTTTACCACAACAAAAATAGCAATGTACAGTGAAACAATTGCAAGATTTACTAGTCATTAGCTACTTTAATAAATAATTGCAACCGCATTTTAAAAATATTTGACACCAAAATTCAAATATCTCTCTATTAAACTATTAGTATGTATTGCTTGAACATTTGCTCTGAGAAATTCTATTTTTCTCCCATTCGAAAATGAATCCTTCATTCATGAGGGATTTATATGTCACTCTCGAAACTTTACTGTTTGTACAGGTTATATGGCCGTTAGCAGGACGAAAAACAAAACTTTCATTCAAATTCTGAACGGATTATATGTTATCCTAGAAGTGCGCAAATAGCCCTTCCTTTATAATCACTAAAAATGTTTTACTTCAGTTCATCGTGATCTCTCAAAGTTCCCTTATAATCGGTTAACCTCTTATTTACAGTGAGAGGATTCGGAAGTGTGCAGGAAAAAAAAAATGGGATTTAGAGGTGAGTGAATTCAGACTAACCTGAACACGATGGCCAATCGCAGGTGTTCCAGAAATAAACAGTTATGTCTGTAATTGGCAACATTACTCAGCACTATGAAAACAAGTTCTAAATAATCTTCTGGCGATTTCCAGTGCGCAAACACAAATACGCACTGAAGCCTTTACCAAATCTGTTTTGCCAAATATCCTATTATTAGAGTTTTAACAGAGGGTGCTTTCGACTTCATAAGAAAATGGATGTGTAGCATGAAAAAAAGTGTCAATGCGTGAGAGTTGGTAGCCTATATCAGTGGCTTGCCTATATCAATCTGATAAGCAAAATAATTTCCTGCACTAGCAGCCCTGCTACCCACAATTCCTCACCAACCCAAACTCGGTCTGACATTGCTGCCACACAAGCAGCCTTCACCTCTGCAGGCACAGTGTAGTTTATTGGTAAGAAGCAGAACATATATAGTTTTGAAAGTTTGGTTGGGCACAGTTTTATATTGTAGGTCACAGTATTAAGGGCCTGTATGCCAGCAACAGTGTTTCCTGTACAAATGTAGATCACTGAGTGATCAAAAGTACTGCAAATCAACAACAGGAAAATCCTGTATTGATATGGTTTGAAAAGTATGGTGTGACACCACTTAGCAATGCACCCAACAACCACTAAGAACACTAAAGGCTGTTCATACCAAGAAGGACAACTATTAGCATCCACACCATCAACAGTCTGTTTATTATAATACTGCATGCTGCAGTTTTGTCAGTGTTAACGCAAACAGCATACATTTTACATCAAGTACAAAAAAGTTGCACTCAGAACTGAAAGGACAAACATGTCCCCTAAAACCCATTAAAACAGCACTATTAAATCACGGTCATATGGCTTAGTTTGGTTGTTGTTGTGTGTGTGTCTGTGTTGGAGACATTGCTTGGCCCTGCATGTTGTCATAACATTGCTGGAGTCCCTTTCTTTAGTAAGATTAAAAGGCTCCTTCTGGCTGTTTTGGAGCACGTATATGCCTCCATCTAGTGGTGAAAATGTATCATGTTTTATATCAGCACCTCCTACTGGTTCAGTCATGAATCCTTACTGATAAAAGATACCAAACCTGTATGTTGACACTGTATTAAGTCAATAGCTCACCCAAAAATAAATTCCTTTAATCGTTTACTTGCCTTCATGTAATTACGTTTTTATCTGCACACAATAACATTGATGTTCAAACAACAGTGGACCTCATTGACTTCAACATTGGAACCCACTGACACATATTTCCATAATAGCCTGTTATTTTGGGTTTTACAGAAACAAAGAATTACAAATCTCTAACACATTTTTTGTGCCATTTTTAATTTTCTTAGTTAATCGTGGTCTTTGTTTGGTCCTTTTTGGTAGCTATTTGTGTATTTTCAAAATAGATAAAATACTTATTTAATCTACTAATTATACTTCCGATTGCCATTTTAAACTTGGTTTAAATTCAGTATTTGCTTGCATTTATTGTGTGTACTTATACGAGTATCGTTAAAAGAGGATGTAAGTTATTAACTTTTTAAATTTCACATGTAAAAATATAGTGTTTAATCATTTCTAAATATTTTTTCAAATGAAAAACTTAAAAATAATTAAGCAGGTATGACCTGCAATATTCTAGATAAATGTATATTTAAAGAGCCATACAGGTACCTAGTGGGTAAACCATGGCATTACAAATGAAAATTATTTTTTTTTCCCAACCACAAAATGACTCTAATTTGCCTCTTTGCATTGGAATTTAAAACCCTTTTCTCTATTTAACCTTAAATACTACACTAATTTTAATATATATATATATTATTTTTTTTTGAAGTCATTAATGGACTAGAATTATTGGACAAATAGTATTTAGTACTAAATGATCTCCTTAAAATATTAAATAAATAACTAAAATATAGATCATTTATTTAACTGAAAAATAGTTAAACTGTATGGTCACATTATAAGTAAGCAATACCTGCGGGTTAAATACAAGAAAACCATATTAACCCTTACGAAAATTTAATTTGTGGTTACCATGGTTTAACTATAGTAACTGGTTTTTTTGGTTTTATTTGTAGTAAAACCATATTTCTTTTCCGTAAGGGTTGCCTCTCCATCACTCTCCAGAATAAAATTATACTGTAAATGTCATCGACGTAAAAATCAATGCATAATATGTTGTAATGTTTACCAAAAATTGCTGCAAATACCTGTATAGTGAAGCTGTCGACTCTATCCTACTTAAACACATTCAAATACACTGTCAACGCTGGTTTGTTTTGAGAGCTTCGTGAATCACGTGACTGCGTGGCGGCGACGCCGGCGAGATCAAAGCTTGTTTTTCAATGGCTCAGGCATTAATAGAAGCGCTACATTTTACGATTTACGTCACATTACGTGCGCCAAAACGGTATTTATCGTTTGTATTTAGTATTAAAACTTACAACATTTAAAGGCTGAAACTTTGTTTAAAATCGCAAGCAGGGTTGCCAATTTGGCGTGAGATTTACATAGGCAGGGTGAGAGCGTGAGACAGAGCCTGAAAGCGTGTGTCTCACGCCAAATGCGTGAGAGATATATATATATATATGGACATTTTATTACAAAAGCCTTACGTATTGTGCCTTTAAATAAATATTTTGCGCATCGTGAACAGTGAGCTTGCTCTGCCAGTATTTTCTCCTCTTTGCATTCCTCTTCAGCATCTCTGGTTAATGTTCCGTTTACAGACTTCGTAATATTTCCACACAAATGACATTTTGGAAAATGCTTGGCAGTTCGAATATTTTCTACTACTACCATTATTTGTTTCGGGCTTGGCTAAAGGACAGCACAATTCCTTTTTTTTTTTAAATAACAATTTTCCAGGACAACTAAAGATTTTCCAGAACGACGCGTGGGAACCCTGCTAATGTAGCTATATATGAGCTTTACAGGAAGAGAAATTAATAGACAGGACTAGCATATATAATTACGTTTAACTCTAAAACATAGTCACACTTAATGTCCGAATGCCATTGCATTAGATATAACATGACAAAGCAAGTGTCATCTGCAAACTAATTTTTCTTTCATTGTGTAAATCACACATCTAATACTCACATGCAGCCTGAGGGAGGCAGTGCATCTGAAAAAGACATCTATAAAGCACATGGTTTGGGGGGTTTGTGAAGGAGAAAATGGAAACCACAAAAAAAAAAAAAAAAAAAAATCCTACTGTTGTCCTGTGCAGTTTTGTACACATTTTTTCTCTCTAAAAAATGTATTAGACTGTAAGATCTATATAATCAATCAATCATTTTTTTTTCACTAGGCTCTAAACAAAAATAGAGGAAACTGCACTTTCACCAAGTTTGTTCCAAACGGATTGTTAATATTTGTTTAGAATATGTTGGTTAACATAAAATGCAAAATAAGCTCTTAAAAAGGACTGCTAAAAGGACATTTCACTTTTTGTCATTTATTTCTTTATTTATTTTAGCGATACAAACAGATACATTGTGATTATATATAAAAGTGGCATTACTGTAAAGGTAAATGAATCAGATATGGCATTTTGTTTTTTTTATTAGTCTTTCATATGGGAAATGTGCATTTTTAAATTCCTGAAAGTACAGAAGACTTAAGAAGATAAAATGGGTTTTTTGTTTATTGTGTCACCTTTCTTAATGTTCAGAGTCTCATATTCAGAGGGTGGAGCAGAGAGCTGAAGAGATGCATATGTGCCGGCTGCCTCATTCTGAGCCTGGAAACAAAAAACGCTCTTAAACATCAACATTATCATCATGGTGACTTAACATATCTATTATGAATAGGACTTACCCTCTGCTTAGTGAACAATCTGTTAAAAAAGATAAGTATATTAGTTACATGTATATTAAATAGTAAAGTATAGTACATGCTCATCACATATCACAAGAATGTTTTCACGTGACAAATATGCATTCTTAAATACCTCATATGTGTTGTGCACCTACCGTAAACAGATACATGTAACAGCACACAAGATCACGACAGCCAGAGCCACAACAGCAACTCCAATCAGCACAAAGAAAAGATTCAAACCTAAAGAAGAATAAATGAGTGTTTGGCAAACCACTGATCATTCGCTGATTCAATCAAGCAAGTGTTAGGAGCATTGTATTGTAATCCTTAAGCATCAATATAACCATGATGGCAGGGGAATGAGAATTTAAAAACTGATTAGCATTAGCATTAGCATTCTTACTGATGCCAATGGCTGTGTGCAACAGCTTAGGCAGCTCGTGCCTCACTGTCAAATCAGGCAATGACTTTGCGGGCAGTTTTTCTGCAGACGTGTATCAGACAGACTTCTGAGGCAGCTTAATGGTTTAAAAAAAAGTGAGCTTCGGTGATAACTAGGCAAATATTTGATTAACAAAACTAATGACATCAAAAGTGAAAAAAGTTGGTCGAAAAAACAATTTTCAGGAGCCATTTTTATTTTTTAGCTCACCTGTCGTGGAATCGCATGCAAAATTTATCAGAAGAAGTTAACATTGGATTTCGATGTGCCTTAATGCTGCACTACCTTGGAACGCAGCTTCCGAAGGCAACATTTTTCAGCTTTCGGACGCAGCCAATGATTATTACTCAGCCAGTGAATGCACAATTTACATGTTTTTCATTCATAGATTGGATGAATCTCAGAACTGAAACTCACATGCAACAGATGAAGGCAGATGAAGCAGTTGACTTGCAGCTCCATGAGTGTTTTTGCTGACACACTGCAGAGTAGATGTGTTTGTGAGAGACTGATGTAGAGTGATGGAGCTCCTCAAGCCTGTGCTGCTAAATCGCTCTTCACTGATGAACGTGTTTGAAGAGTTAGTGACAGGACGTCCAGACAAATGCCACCTCAGTTCAGGAGAGGGATTCCCATCAGCTTCACAGAAACACACAGGTACATCAGTTCTGTTACAGCTGGAGGAGATTTGAGGTGCATCTGAAAAAGAGAAAGACAGAATGATATGATACATATAGATTTATGGGTGTCTTTTAAAGGACAAAACAACTGACTTATCTTACACTGAACATGTAATGTGATGTTGTTCTGTGCTGTTTTGTTCTCGTCCTGTAGCTGGTAGGTTATAGTGCAGGTGAAAGTGACTCTGATCTGATGGTGAGTAGCAGTGAAGTTCAGATCAGAGATGAGCTCCTGTAGTCTGCTGCTTTCACTGAAGGGGATTCTGGGAGTGGAGCTCCATGTGAGAGTTGGTGGAGGAGAGGAGCAGAGAGTCTCAGCAGAGCAGCGCAGACTCACAGAGCTCCCCTCCAACACCTCCTCCTGATCCTGCACCTCCTTCTGCTCCACATACAGCTGCACTCTGGGTTTGCGGGGAGAGTCTGAAACAAACATACATTTATGTCTTATGTATGATTCTGAGAAACACCTAGACCCATAAAATTCATTTCATCATTTCAGACAACGCTGGTGAAACAGATTTTATTGTACTGTACTAGTTTAAAATGTACAGTAAAAATATTTTCAGTCACTCACCAATCACATGCACTGAAACACTGTTTTTTGCATAGTTCCATTTCAGTCCACCTTCACCCTCAATCCTGAAGTAATATTGACCACTGTGATTTGATCTGAGGTCATAAAAGACAGTGGTGCAGTCCTTGTCTTTTAATTTTCCAGTTAAAATCCCTTTCATTAGGGATTTCTGGCTTGATGTACTTGAGTTAAACACTAGATTTTTGTTCACATTAGTCCCATTTTTTAACCATTCTCCTGTAGCTGTCTCAGTGAGGTCTTTGTCATACGTTTCTTTAATCTCAAATCTGCAGTTTATGATCACACAGGATCCACTAAGAGCTTCAATCTTCTCTGGTAGACTGATGCTGAAATCTCTACAGCAAACACCTACAACACACACGAAGAAAAGCATAATTTTAAAAGGCAAACAATAACAACAGCAACAGTGAATTCTACCTCAAGCGTCATTGTAACTATTAATGTATTTTAAGATTCCAGTCTTTAAAAAACAATTTGAATGCTCTTAAAAATGCTCTAAATAATAATAATAAAAAAAAGTTACCTTTTAGTTTAATGCAACAGACTAAACATAGTTTAGCACTTGTTAAACCAGTTAATTTACAATCTCAGTCATACTGAACACTAGGTGTGAAGAAGGGAAGAAAAATCAAACCTTTTATCAGAAAACCAAAAAAAAAGGTTTTCTCTGCAGTGTCCATCTCTTCATTAACAGACGCACAGCCCTGTAGGGAAATGCACACTTGTACATGCAAGTATTTACATGCATAAACAAAAAAGGGGAGGAAACGGAACTGCTGCTGATTAAAGACTGAGTGAAAGTGTGCTGTGAATAGTCACTAACACTATATATTGACTGAACATCCTGTGACAGCATCAACATGCACGTTTAACCTTTAAATGCATGAGTGCTCCTACAATCACTTATTTTAAAGCATTTTATATTTAATTTCTTAACCCCCATCCCTTTGTATTGGTTGGTAAAAAGTGTATTTATTTACAGCTTTAGGTGAATAATTCATTTGTGATTTTGTGTATCAGTTATAGCTCACGTAATCGTGCTCACAGCACATCTATTCTGTGGAAGTTTCCTGTTCTCCGTTTTGAAAACCATGTGTTCATGTTTTAAATGTGCGCTCACACACACACAGGTGTATACACAAGCATTCGCATTGGTGTAAAAACAGGTGCTCACAGACACACACTGTATTGATTTGCTGTTGCTTCAAAATATATTTTGTAATATTAGTTATGTGTGCTGCTCAATAACATTTAACATTTAGTATTTACTGTGAATCATATAGATGTTGTTTGTTGCTGCAGTCTCTTTGCCGTTGTGTCTTCTGTTGTTTTCTCTTTTTGTCAGCAGGTATGGAAGCAGATTATGCTTTTTTTTCTCTCTCTCTCTCTTTTTTCCCCCCTTTCTCTTGTTTTCTCTGTCCCCCGGTCTTGTCTGTCATAGTATGGTTAAATAAAAAGGTATAAAAAATTAAATAAATAAATAAATTAATTAATTAAAAAAAAAAAAAAAAAAAAATACATGCATAGCTACACATACACACTGTCATGTGTTATCTGTGTTACTGACAGGCGGGGAAAAAAAATAAAAAATAGCAAGTGGCATTTGCAAACCAACCTAAGAGCTTTTCTCAGAACTGTCTTCTCTATTCTGAAGGGTTTTTTTGTGGATGTGTGAAGTCAGTTTCCTTCTGACTCACACAATGCTTATCACATTAGTGCTTGGCAACCACAGTGTCTAAATACTTTTTGTGTAAATTTTGTGTAGCCAAATTATTTCACTAATATATTTACAATTTACAGTTACATACAATTACTGGTAGATGTTTAGTTTGTCTTTCATTATATAAATCACAGATCTGACACTCACATGCAGTCTGAGGGAGGCAGTACATTTGACAAGGACAGAGCACATGGTTTTGGGGGTTTGTGATTTAAGTTGAAAACAACAACAACAACAACAACAACAAACATTACAAATCGGTCTATCACATAAGCTGTATGCTTTCTCCATCTTCACCCACACCTGGCTCTCAGAGTCCCCTTTCACAATAAAAGTCACCACTTTTATATACATTAACATCAAATTAATCGCAGTTAATGTGAACAACTAAATCCAAAATTCAAATTCAAAACATTCAAACTAAAATGGCTCCAACAAGCCTAATAAACGTAACACTGCTAAAATTCGTAGGCCTAATTGTGTTCTATCATTGCTGTCTTATTCACAAATGCATATAAATATAAGCTCAAAACATAACAAATGTCAGTAAATGTGATCTAAAAGTTAATCCACAAGTAGTCTCTGCTCAACTTAATTAACTAATACATAATTGCAAACAGTTTTTATTTATTTGTTTATTTTCCTGTCAAACTGCATTTCATTAATTTCCCCATCAAATGTGCTATTTATTTTAAAAACAAATTTATTTCAGTAATCAGGTGATTATGAAGAAAAGTTGATTATGAAGCAGTCAAACTTGTGCAGTTTCATTTAAACTTTATTGACACTGACTTTATATGAAGTTTATGGTGTTGCATTTTGATGGCAACAAAGTACAGTTTTTGGTCAAAAGATTTTTTTCACACTAAAGTCATGTTAACACACGTTGTTGATGTATTATGACTGTAAATAAATGTTCAAGTGATGAGACAAATAGTAAGGTTTTTCTGTAGTATTATGCCAGAACATTATGCCACAAATGTAGCTTGACTTCTAACCCTAAAATATTCTTTGAAACGTCAAATTTTGTGGCCATTTGAAAAGTACTTGTACATCTCATGCCATTGCTAACAGATGAAGTAACAATGAAATGACAGTACAGCTACTTATGCAATATTTAAGTAAAGAAAGTGAAAGCATTTATGTAATTATATTGGTACTTAAATAGCCTATTACGCAAATTACAGGTTACTCAGATTCTTTTAAAAACCCTTGTGGTTTCCTTGTGTTTTTTTTAACACCAAACGTCTGTTCACGTTTCAGTAATGGATCTCACATGTATAAACACATAAAATAAAGTGAAAGCAACAACTGAATTAATTACACGACTGAATACATGATCATCAAGCCTTGGCCATTGTTCATACAAATTGTTTCTCTCAAACTCAAAATGACACCAAACAAGCAAAGTAGCTTTTGTGTTCTTGCAAAATCAAAAGCAGTTGATGATAACATGGAAAGGGAATCTGTCAACAGTTTAAAAAGAAAGAAGATGTAGAATCAATCACATGGACTAAACCTTACTGTAATAAAATACTTTTATATAAGAGCAGTTGGTTGGTACAAGTTTTATTTACTGAACAGTAACCCAACCCTACAAAACAACCCAGCTAGAAATCTGTGTGCATGTTTTAGTTTATAAAAAGCGTATTTAAGTTTATACAATAAGTATTTGTGATTGTGTTTTATGAATGTAATAATGTTTTTTGTGTAAATGCATGAATTTCCAATTGTTTCACGTCTAGTATGCAGAAGTTTCCTATTTTCTTTTCATAAAAGCATCACAGATAGCACACGTACCCCTGAGAGCACATGTACATCTTGGAGACGTCTGTCTGACATCTGCATTTACATCTGCAAGACATATTTTTTAGTGTTTGCTCATCTGCAATACATCTATAGGACGTTTCCTATCAGATGTCAAATAGACGTCTATTAGATGTCTTTAAGATGTTTATGATTTAGAATGTATGTAAAACTGACATCTTACAGATGTCTGTCAGATGTTTGTGCACAGAAGATGCTTTCCAGATTAAGTGATCTTTAACAGACATCTTGCAGACGTCCCAGATAGCACACCTACGTCTGCAAGATGTCTGCTGTGTAAGATGTCAGTTTTACATACTTTCTAAATCATAAACATCTAAAAGACATATAATAGAAATCTATTTGACGTCTGATAGGAAATGTCCTATAGATTGCAGATGAACAAACACTAAAAAAAAGTGTGTCTTCAAGATGTAAATGCACAATAATGTGTCCACATTAAAATAATTTTTACATACAGTTTTTCATAAGCCTCTCTGATAGCACACGTACAACTCTAAGACATCTATTTGAATTTACATCTGCAAGGCATATTTTTTGTTTGCTCATCTGCAATAGGCCTCTGTCTATAGTGCGTTTTTCTATCAGATGTCAAATAGATGTGTACTAGATGTCTTTAAGATGTTTATGATTTAGAATGTATGTAAAACTGACACTTCTGTTTGTACACAGAAGATGCTTTCCAGATCAAAAGATCTTTCATCATCTTTCAGATGTACGTGTGCTATCTGGGCTTACAGCTAGCAAGTCCAACAGAACTGACATTATTAAACAACAGAACATGAAATATATCTGTGTAAAAAAAAAAAAAAAATTATTTACATATATATTTTTTCATGAACCATTCATAATAATGTAGTTCAAAAATGTATTAAGTAAATTGGCAATACCTTGCTAGCTAGTAAAATTTGATCGGTGTCTGTGAGCAGACACGCTATCGATCTAGGAGGTGTTAAATTGTGTGGAACCACAAGGATGCGAAACCACAAATACATACGCATATATACATATATATACATACACCCACACACACTATGTACTGTACTAGCAGACAATAATTATTGAGCATTTTTCATGATGAAATGTGAGCAGTGTTGGCATAAAAATCAAAGCAAGATGGGTGACAGACTGATCTTGTTCTTGTTTAAGAACAAAATCACAAAGACATAACATTCATTGCAAAAACCAATGTTATGCTGGTGATGCTTGATGCTGCATTAATGAAGATGTAATCAAAGTGATGCATAATTAAAACCTTGTATTATGTAATTTCCAGCAGAAAATTAACCAACCACTCAGTAGGGGCAGAACAGTGATATCCAAACCATGGCATGTGGACAAACAGGGGTACACACACAGAGACCAAAAAAATGTGAACAGTGTACTTGAAAAGACCACAGATTCTTCTAATTCTAACTCTTCATCTGCCCAAATTTCCCTTCCACTTACAGTATCAACTGCTGCACTTACAGAATCAGAAAGCAAAGTGCAGCAGCTATAAAAGGTAACCGTCACGCAAACCGTGGCGGCACCTGTAGTGTGAGCACACTGATACAAGGTTGGCTTCATTTAATAATGCATCATAATTGTAATGTTGGTGATCTCAATGACTGCCATCTGAATTTTTGCATATAAACTAGAAGCAACTTCATGTTTTTCATGTTGTATGGAATTTAAGAATTTAAGATTATACACTTTTGTGAGATCAGATGCAGGTATTTTCCTGAGTTCACAGACATATTTCTTTTATTTTCAGGAACGGGACAAATACAAATACTTTGCCAGTGCTTCCTGCTACTTTGCTGTTGTACTCTAGGTAAAATTTGAATGCGTTTTTGGGGATTCATATATAATTTTGTAGAATATAACATTTTGTGTATAACAAATATAACATTTCCTATAACATTTTGTAAAATACATTTTATTATATTTTTCCCAATAGCTTTGAAGTGTGAAGTGATTCCTGGTAAACTGAAGCAGATTGATGCTGGGATTGGGTTAGTAGGTGGGGTAAACGATGACAATGAAGTCTTCCTGTTGCTGGGGAATGAATTTTGGATAGGTGGATAGATGTAAACATGAAAATGTTAAAAATCGTAGATTTCTATTATATGTCTTATAGATGTTTATGATTTAGAAAGTATGTAAAACTGACATCTTACACAGCAGACATCTTGCAGACATAGGTGTGCTATCTGGGACGTCTGCAAGATGTCTGTTAAAGATCACTTAATCTGGAAAGCATCTTCTGTGCACAAACATCTGACAGACGTCCTTAAGATGTCAGTTTTACATACATTCTAAATCATAAACACCTTAAATACATCTAACACACGTCTATTTGACATCTCATATGAAACATCCTATAGACGTATTGCAGATGTAAATGAAGATGTCAAATAGATGTCTCTGTGATGTACGTGTGCTATCAGGGTTAATAAAGATTTGGAGTATCATACTAACAAGAGGAAATAAGCGGGCACTGATGTATTCTATGGATGAATGATATTATCAAATAGAAAATAAACAGTTTGTACCTCATGTGTAAAATGTGGATCATTTTATTACGTAAAGGTTTCTATTAGTGGTGTCAATCGATTAAAAAAAAAAATTAAATCAGATTTTTTTTCTGAAATTAATAACTAATAACTAATATAACTAATGTTATGGAAAGTAATGTGATACGTTACTTTTGCATTACTTTTTAAATATTGGCTGGCTTGCTTATTTGTTTTTAATATAAAAAGTTTTATTTTTGGCAAACGTAAAAGCTCTTTCACTCCAAAAAGTTAAATGAATAAGCCTTAGGCTGAAGGAAAAGGAGAAGAAAGTTTAACACTTCTTCAGGAACACAAAAAACGGAAGCCCATATAATATTTTTAGTTTATCTTGCTTATTAGTATGGTTGAATTGGATTATCGAAGGTCTGCAGCAAAGACATTGGTTAATAAATTTAATACATAAAGGATATTTGTGTTATATAACATTTCATTATTAGGTGTGGATCATTCTAAATTTGCATTTCATTTTTTATTCATTTTGAGAATTAATGATTTCTTTTTTACAAGTAAATGCATATTCCCATTTAGTCTAGCACTACAGAAAGCATCACACAATGCCTCTGCACTTACTTAGTCAAGAAATGGAAAAGAAAGTAAATGGTGTTACTTCACTAGTTGAAAAAAGTAATCTGATTGCATAACTTGCTTTACTTGTAATGTGTTAACCCCAACACTGGGTACAGATATTCTAAACAGTTCAAGCCAAACACAACAACACTACTATTAAAGTAGACACTGCTATTAAGTTTGAATGTCACGTGATGTGGAAAAAACAGCCTTGTGGTAAAGAAAAGAAGAATTCAACCAATGTGAGCTAAACAGGCTCTTATACAACTTATACAACAAGTCATCAAAATAAAAAGCCTAGTGAAATTCCTCTCAAACCACTGCCTAATTCCTGTAAATGGTAGACATTACCTAATCAGGAAACAAAGTCCACACTGTAAAAAACTATTTGTTGAGTCAACTTAAAATAATTTGTAACCTGGCTGTCTTAAAATTTTAAGTTCAGTCAACTCAAAAAAAAAAAAGTTCATTCAACTTGAAATGTTAAATTATACTAAGTGACAACATAGATATTTGAGTTGAATCAACTTAAAATTTTAAGGCAGCTGGGTTACTTACCCATCTGTTGAGTTTGGCAAGCACAAATATCTAAGATGTTACTTAGTACAACTTAACATTTCAAGTTGAATAAAGTTATTCTAGTTGACTGAACTTAAAATTTTATGGCAGCAGAGTAACAAATTATTTTAAGCTGACTCGACAAATTGTGTTTTTTATTCTTTACAGTGCAGCTATATAAGCTAACTGTCAGGCAACATTGTCAGCATTGTTATATCAGCTTCTCAAAGCTTACTTTAGGGTTAGGGTTAGTAATAAGTTGACGTAGTTGCAAATTTACTTAAAGTCAGTCTGTTGGTGGACCATCAAAATAAAATGTTAGCAGATATTAATAGTCTACCAATACTCTACTGACTGGTAGCTGACATGTAATTGCAAAGTTTCTTTAATTTTTTTCTCCCTTTTTAGGAACAGACCAGAAAAAAAAAAAAAAAAGAGTTTTACACTGTAGCCACCTGTTCCTTTATACTACAGGTAAACTATGGAGACTAATAATCATATCAAGAAAAATAACATTTGCAGAACATTCACCATCACTACTTATTATATTTCCCTTGTAGCTTTCAATTGTGAAGTGATACCTGGTACCCTGAAGCAGACTGATGCTGGGCTAGGGATAGTAGGTGGGGTGAACAATAACAGTGAAGCCTTCCTGTTCCTGGGGACCAGATTTGAAAGTGTAGCATACAACGCTTTTAGCGCGTCCCACTAGCTCAGGGTTCAATATGGGCCGACGACCAGAAGTCAGGAACGTCTACTGGAGAGAGGGTGTGCTACTGGTGAGTGAATAGACAAGACGATTAAATCTGATTTATAAAAGAATTTATATTGACGGTTTTCTTTTTCCTTTGTAGTTTGTTTCAAGTAATCACATTAATGGACAATCAATTAGCAGCAGTCAAGGAATATTCTGTTGTCTCAAATAGTATCAAAATTGTCAACAGTTCAACAGATTCAAATCTGTTTTGACCAAAATAAAATAAATTCTCCAAAAAACAAAACAATAGTGTGTCTGTTTCTTCCAAATAGATTCACAGTAAAACGCTCTTCAATGAGCTTTACATTCAAGAACCCCGTAAGTCAAAAGGGCGTGTAATCGGATGATCACTCTGACTAAATTCCAAAAACAGACGTAAATGACACTTTTTCTTTCAAAACTCAACAGTAGAATCAATCATGAAATGTAAAACACAAGAACAAATCAAACGATTCAATTGAACAATACTTTGTGAATCTAACGATTCAGTTGATCAAAGTTCATGAATCAAATGATTCAGCTTCAAGAGCTAAACACTCCTTCGACCAGTTCCAGTTCAAAAAAAAAAACAAAGTCTCTCCGTTTCAGATGCAGGAAAAAAAATCAAATCTGTTCAAAGTATTGAGGTCTTTTGTGTCCCAAAAGAACAAGAAACAATGGAATTCTCCTACCAGTCGATGAATTCAAATCACAGTTCAAAGGTCCGTGGGCAGCTCGCCATTTGTGCACATGTAATCGCGATCGACACAGACGATTCTCACCAGAAGATTACGTTCAGCACAAAACAGGTGATTCTCTCAGAAGATCTTGTTCGTAGAAAGAAACATATGGAAGAAAAAAAACCCAGCCTTGCAAAACACAAGGCAAACACAATTAACTACTGATTCAACATTTTCATCACAACTTCACACATACACATCTCAAATGACACGTTAATATAACCTTTCAACTGTTAATAAACACGTTGACTTTCATAAATTACTTTTTGTCTTGTCTTATGACCCATTTATCAATATTACATGTGATAGCTTTAGCTCACGTGCTAACTAGTTTGGCGCACGCGGTATGCGCACGGCCTACTCAAAATCGTTTTGTAACGAATCATCTCGATATTATATTAGATCAATATACGAAAACTCACTCACCAGAGCAAAATAAAATAATAGATTGACACAAAGATGATTAATCACAGGGTATCAGCACTGGGATCCGCTCCAGTCACACTTCTCCGATTTTCACGTCACTCTCCGTCCGACGACAACACTCCAGGATGATGCCTCTATTCTTAATTTCCGTTTTCAAGTGCACTCTTATCACATTTATCCTTAGATTAATGTTTAATTTCTAAAGAAACGCTCCGTGCTGCGGTCTCGTGTAATGTCGTCTCTCTCTGTTCGTACTGAAAGCAGCAGCAGCGCCGGCGCTGCATGTGGGCGGGGCTTATGAATGCGCTGCTACCATTGGCTCTAAGAGAAGTCTGTCTCTGAAGTGAGAAGTAATTTGATGAATCTTTCATCTTTCTGGAACTTTCTCCCTTTTTCTCATCTCTCAGTTTCCTTCAACTCTTTCTATATTTTGAAGAATTTTAATTTCTTTGGCAGTAGCCTGGATTACCCGGGTTACAAAAGGATAAGATCATCCCTGAAGCACATTACTGTCGGATCTGCTGGGCAACTATGGGCTAATTCATCAAACAATGTCTTCAAGTTTGCAGATGGAAGCTTCAAACAAATTCCACGTAAGAAAAGTATATATTACTTTACATTTATGCATTTGGCTGATGCTTTTGCGCTTACAGAACATTTTAATGCAGACAGAACATTCAAGGTACACATTTTGTCAGTTTTTGTGAAGTCCAATGTGTTATAGATTGCGTGAACGTGGCCTTAGTGTTTGATGTTCAGTCTGTCTGCATGCTGACTTTTTTTATTCAATCTCTTCATTTTACTGTCAGACATGCAACTCAAACAGGTGGATGCTGGAGATGATCATATTGTTGTAGGTGTTTCGCCAGTAGATGGCGCTTTCTGCTTAACTAAGGACGCTAACAATGCCAGGCCATTTGGCGATGCTCTTTGGACATAACTACCAGGAAAGCTGAAGTACTACAGCTGTGGCCCATAAAGCTGTTGGGGAGTGAATGCCACAGGGAGTATCTTCATCAGAAGGGTAAGTGTACCACTTAGGATTCAGGATCTTGTGAAGTACATCACTGAAATTGGTAACTTCTAGTTCTAGTCATTTTTTGTTGGAGTAAAGGAACTGAAAACTGATTATGCTCTCTTCTTGTGTATCTTCTTGTGTTGTGCAGTCTGTATCGGGTGGTTCCTGTGGAGGGTTGGGTGCTTTTGAGGCTGTTGCTGGATCTCTGTCCATGGTCGAAATGGCAGCTGATGACCCTCAGGGGAATTTATTGCAAAGGTGAACTATATAAACACTTATTGCATTGAAACCTACAATTATGAACAAAAATGAAAATGTTTTCCTTAGCATAAACTATTATTCTTGTTTATTTTAGAGCTGGTGTCTCTGTATCGAATCAATTCGGAACAAGTTGGAAAAATATTTCAATCTGTCCTAATTGCCACAAGCATGTGACTTTTGTATGTCATCTGTGATGATGGATCCATCAGGAGATGCATTTAAATGTCCAACAGAAGAGCTCGACCATCATTATAAACAAAAAATCATTTTCTTTCTCTTTAATTTCTTTGTTGTTGAACAAAAACTTTTATGATTTATGGTTTTGCAATACTTTTGAAGCGTCAGTAAAGGTCAATAAAGTTCAATTCAATTCAATTCAAATTTATTTGTATAGCGCTTTTCACGATACATATCGTTGCAAAGCAGCTTTACACCAAATTGACATTTTTACAATATATGTAGTAGTAGCTTGATGTACATATGGCAGAGATGTGTGGTAAAGATCAATTAATGACGTAATCAAACAGACAAAGAACACTATAAATTAGTAGCAGAATTTGGTAGTGCTGTATGTTTTCAGGGTTGGCATCATCTGAAGTCCTCTGAGGGGTTGGCATCATCTCTTAAGCGTTCTGGATCCACACTGGAGCTTGTGAATTCCTAGTTACCATGGGATGTCAATCCCATGGCAAAAACAGAGAACAAATAGGAACATAATTAGCGTAGCTGCTGTTCAAACTAAGAAAAGGAAGGTTTGTTAAACCAGAGCTAAAAGATTAATAATGAACATTTGATCAGATATAGCTGCAGGAAAAGTTTATGAGATGCATTATTTGAATGCTTGGCTAAAAAGATGTGTCTTTAATCTAGATTTAAACAGAGAGAGTGTGTCTGAACCCCGAACGTTATCAGGAAGGCTGTTCCAGAGTTTGGGTGCCAAATGTGAAAAAGCTCTACCTCCTTTAGTGGACTTTGCTATCCTAGGTACTACCAACAGTCCAGAGTTTTGCGACCTTAGGGAGCGTGATGGATTGTAGCGTGGTAGAATACTAGTTAGCTACGCAGGAGCTAAACCGTTAAGTGCCTTATAGGTAAGAAGTGCTATTTTGTAGCTGATGCGGAACCTAATAGGTAGCCAGTGCAGAGACTTTAAAATTGGGGTAATATGATCATATTTTCTTGACCTGGTAAGGACTCTAGCAGCTGCATTTTGGACTATCTGTAGCTTGTTTATTGAAGATGCAGGACAACCACCTAGTAGTGCATTACAATAGTCCAGTCTAGAGGTCATGAATGCGTGAACTAGCTTTTCTGCATCAGAAACAGGTAACATGTTTCGCAGCTTGGCAATGTTTCTAAGATGGAAGAATGCTGTTTTTGTAACATGAGAAATATGATTTTCAAAAGACAAGTTGCTGTCTAATATAACACCCAGGCTTTTGACTGTAGTGGAAGTAACAGTACATCCGTCTAGTTGTAAATTGTAAGTCAAAAGATTCTGTGTATTGTTTTTAGGTCCAATAAGTAATATCTCTGTCTTATCTGAATTTAATAGCAGAAAATTGTTGGTCATCCAATCTTTTACATTTTTAACACACTCTGTTAACTTCGATAATTCAGAAGTGTCATCTGGTCTTGTTGAGATATATAGTTGAGTATCATCAGCATAACAATGGAAACCAATCCCGTGTTTTCTAATAATATTACCAAGGGGCAGCATGTATATTGAAAATAGTAGAGGACCTAGAACAGATCCTTGTGGCACTCCATACTTTACTGGTGATAACTGAGATGACTCCCCATTTAAATAAACAAAGTGGTAGCGATCAGACAGGTAGGATCTAAACCATTTTAAAGCCTGCCCTTGGATACCTGCATAATTTTGTAGTCGATCTATTAGTATGTCATGATCTATAGTGTCGAACGCAGCACTAAGATCAAGTAAAACTAGCAGTGAGATGCAGCCTTGGTCTGATGCAAGAAGCAAGTCATTAGTGATTTTAACAAGTGCAGTTTCTGTGCTGTGATGGGGCCTAAAACCTGATTGAAATTCTTCATAGATATCATTTTTTTGCAAGAATGAGCACAGTTGAGCAGATATAACTTTCTCTAAAATTTTAGACATAAATGGAAGATTAGAAATGGGTCTATAATTTGCCAGTTCACTAGGGTCTAGTTGTGGTTTCTTAATAAGAGGCTTAATAACTGCCAGCTTGAATGGTTTAGGGACGTGACCTAAAAATAACGATGAGTTGATAATATTGAGAAGCGGTTCTTCTGCCACAGGTAACAATTCTTTCAGTAATTTAGTGGGTACAGGATCTAATAGGCATGTTGTTGGTTTAGACACAGTGATGAGTTTAACTCTTCCTGTCCTATAGCGGTAAAGTACTGCAGTTTTTCTCTGGGTGCGACGAAAGAAGTTGACATATTAGATGCAGTATAATCTACATTGGTTATTGTATTTCTGATGTTATCTATTTTATCAGTGAAGAAATTCATAAAGTCATTACTATTAAACTGTAAAGGAATATTTAGATCAGGTGGCGTCTGGTTATTTGTTAATCTAGCCACTGTGCTAAATAAAAACCTTGGATTGTTTTGGTTATTTTCGATGAGTTCGCGGAAATGCTCAGCCCTAGCAGCTTTTAAAGCCTGTCTGTATCTGGACATACAGTTTTTCCATGCAATTCTAAAAACTTCCAAGTTAGTTTTTCTCCATTTGCGCTCAAGAGTTTCTTTCTTGAGGGAATGGGTATTACTGTTGTACCATGGCACAATACGTTTCTCTCTAACTTTTTTCAATTTGATGGGGGCAACAGCTTCTAACGTATCGGAGAAGATGGTGCCCATATTGCTAGTCATTTTGTCTAGATCCTGTGTATTAAGGGGTACACAGAGCAGTTGAGATAAATCAGGCAGGTTATTTGTAAATCTATCTTTGGTGGCTGGAACAATAGTTCTGCCACGACGATAACGCGGAGCCATATAGTTAATATCAGTGATACGCAGCATGCATGATACAAGGAAATGGTCAGAAACATCATCACTTTGAGGTACGATATCTATATCAGTAAGATCAATTCCATGCGATATAATTAAATCTAGCGTATGATTAAAACGATGAGTGGGCCCAGTGACATTTTGCTTGACTCCAAAAGAGTTTATTAGGTCAGTAAACGCAAGTCCTAACGCATCATTTGTATTATCAACGTGAATGTTAAAATCACCGACAATTAGCACTTTATCAAAATTAACCAATAGTTCTGAAAGCAATTCTGCAAATTCTTTTAGGAAATCTGTATATGGCCCTGGTGGTCTATACACAGTAGCTAAAACAAGAGATAGGAGAGATTTCTTTTGCATATCTGGCAGAGTAACATTAACATTAACATTAACATCCTGTTTTCTGAGTAACATTGAGAATATCACTATATATTGTTGCAACACCACCACCACGACCACTCTGACGGGGCTCATGCTTATGGTGCTACATAATCAACTAATTATAACCCTTGTGCTGAAAATTCTTTAATAAGCCTCATTAATCTGAGCTGACACACCTCAGTATTGAGTAAAAAAGTTCAGTCAAACTGCAAATACATACATAAATCTTTAAAAAAAAATCTTAATTGAAAAAAAAAAAAAAACAAGCTGATAAAAAGGTTAAAGAGCAGGTCATATGGTATTTTAAAGTGTCCGTACATTGTGTTGGAGTCCCCTACAACAGGTGTAAATACATCTAAGGTAAGATTAGCTAAGGTAACATTACAATTTTCTCAGAATAAACATTTATACGCTACAGACATTTCTCAATGATTTCGAAACGATTCGTTCAATCAGTTCGGAGCGTAAACCTCTCCCAAGTCTGTTCTGATTGGAACAGAGAGGAGTTCTGGCAAGTTAGCGAGCCCTACTAATAAGCATGCAGCAGAACAATGATACAGTGCTCCAATCCGTTCTTAAAATATTTACATAAAAACATTTTGTTTAATACTTATGCAAGTGAATCGTGCTCACAGCTAAGCTTTAGCTGCAAAACTGTAAACACTTACACTAACAAACAATAATGGTGGATACGTTAGCCGAGTGCTGACGAGACTAACGTTAACTGATGAAAGAACAGTTTGTAAACCAAAATATGTCTACATTCTTTCTTATTACACGAACTAATTAGAACAATGACAGTCTACATTAATCGACACATCGTCAGACTGTAATATCATGGTTTACCTGGAAACCTAAAGCTGCACTAGGTATATATCACATATTAGCACAATAACCTTGATATTTTTCAAACGTACTTACAGTCTGTGGTTCGGCGACGCTTGTTAGTCCACATAAAGAAGATTAGAAGCCAACGAAGATAAAAGCCAAGATTAGAGAAGCAGTCCTCCGTAAAACAATGAGCACACGACAAAAGTTTCCAGTTGTTTTGCTGTGGTATCGTGGAAAAAAAAATAATTTGAACCACCGATTCTTCACATCATCATCTTTCGGCAAAGAAAACAAAACAGACTCGCTTTTACAGCGCAGAATGCAGAGTCTTCTTGACATGATATAAACACTAACTAGCCAAAGTGTTTGTGGGCAGGTTAGAGTGTTCAAATTTCGCAGGCATGTGCCATTATGCAAATATGTTACCTAGTTACTTATATTTGTAACAAGCAGAAGATTCGAAAATATAACGACTAGTTAAGGCGATTAAGAGCCGACTCTTTCTTTTGAGAGCATCTTTACCATGCACTTTTTTGATTAACAACTTTGCAGACCGTTTAGATTGAAGGATAGCTACAAACTGCAAAAAATATATTTTTCAAAAACCCATATGACCTACTCTTTAAATCAAATATTTGGTTATAATATGAAATAATAAGGTAGCATCAAGTTCCTGGTCTCATTTCACAGAAAACCTTTTAAAATAAATAAGAAAAAGTGATACAGTTTATTGATTTATTTTATTATTCATGTTTGGCATAATGACAATTAAAAAAGCATATGTGACTAGGCATAAAACTTAAAAATACTTATATTATTACACAGAATAAGAATGTGTCTGAAGTTTCAGCTCAAAATACCCTACAGATCATTTATTATAACTATATATTATTGTTGCGGCATGTCTAAAAGAAGAACTATTTTGGTGTGTATCACTACAAATGCAAATGAGCTGCATATTCCCACCCCGTCTTCAGAAAAGGATGTATTATACATCTCTGCAAATGACATGAAGTAAAGGCAAACAGGCTATTTTTTGAAGAAAACACAAAATCATTAAACAAAATGTAACATGAGCACTGCAAGAGCAAGGAAAATAATTAAAATTAAAAGTAATGTAATAAAAATTATTAAATTGTTAAATAAATACAAATTAAATGATTATATGATTGAATGCAATAATTAAAGCAATAAATGATTATACAGTATGATTACAAATGATCAAAAACAGAAACAAAATAAAACAATAAAAAGTATGTGTTTGCTACACACGTCGCTGTTAAAAATATGAAGCTTTGACTGGTAATGTTAAAGACATTACAAAGAAAGTCAACAGGCTTAGGAAATGTAGAAAATTTGACAGTCTATATACAAATAGATGAAAGCAATGTTAGTTCATTTTCTGATAAGAATGTAAAATGAAAGTAATTAGTAATTACTTTTAGGAAATCAGTGTAAGTTTTCAAATATGTTAGATTTGCCTGGGCCACAACCAATGCCTGGGCCACATCAGGGTGAGCGTAAGATGGGGGAAGAAATATTTTAATTATATATATAAAATAGTCTAATATAATGTATTAAGCAATCAATGAAACAAGAAAAAGACCCTTAAGTTTGGTGGCATTGCCATGGTCATGCTATCATACTAAATGATGACAATGTAGGACACTTCAAAGAATACTGTCTTTTTACTCTCCAAATTTTGCCCTTGCTGAGTTTTCTAAGGGCTACGACGTTTCACCTGTGCATAAAGCTGAGAGGAGTCTACAAGCAGCTCTTCCTCTGATTCCTTTAACTCTGTTTGTTTAGTAAACACATCTGCACTCACAATCACCTGGGCTTCCCTTGCTTCTGAAGACTCTCCAGTTGAGCTATCCTGGACGATACTGTGGACAGCATGAAGTGAGGAGACGCTCCTGACCTCTCGTGGTTTAGAGTTTGTGAAGTCAATGGAGGAATAAATGACAGATTCTTGATTTGCCGTGGCTCCAGCAGATGACGTCATGACAGAAACAGACTCCCCTTGATTCTCCAGTGGAGGGGCCTGCAATATTTACAAAGTTGAATCAGTGCTCTTTAAATTCTTGACGCTTGTTACTTTAGGTTTTGGTGTTGATTGTCTAAACAAATTGTTTGTGTGATTTTTTTTTTTTTTGGTGTCAGTTGTAACTTACTTCATTGGTCAAAATGCTTCTTGTAGCACCTTCACTTCTAGCCTGCAGAAGTTTCGAATTCTCTTTTCTGAAAAATATTAGTTCATGTTTAATATCAGCTATATAGTACAGTCCAAGACATGAGTGATTGCATTTGCATATCGCAATAGTAGCGCAAACAATCAAATACAAACAGAGAACCATAACAGTTTAAGAAGAAACACATTATGGTGAAGTTGAACAAATGCAGCTTTGTTTGGTAACTTTTCTTGAAAATTACATTAAGATATTTTTAAAACTATTCATATGGATGACATTTCACAACAGCTGCCACATGGAATAAAGCTGTATTTTAATATTTTCCTCCCATAACGGGGTAAATCACTTTCATCTGCACCATATCAAAAAAAAAAAAAAAAAAAAAAGCATCTGAGCACCTACCGTACATATATACATGTAATGACACACATCATTAACACCACCAAAGCCCCAAAAACAACTCCAATCAGCACAGGCAAATGATTCGAACCTTAACAGAAAAAAATAAATATTTGGAAAATATGATGTTTTAATGATTCAATTAAGCAGGAGTTAGAAAATAATATCAATAGTTAAACAACAAAAAGGCAGGGACAATAAAACAATCTGAAAAATTTGACATTAGCATTAGCATTCCCATCTCAATAACCTAATATGTTGCTGGTACATGCATGATTTACAAACTCACATTCAACAGGAGGAAGCACATGAAACAGCTGACTTGCAGCTCCATGAGTGTTGTTGCTGACACACTGCAGAGTGGATGTGTGTGTGAGAGACTGATGTAGAGTGATGGAGCTCCTCAAGCCTGTGCTGCTCAATCGCTCTTCACTGATGAACGTGTTTGAAGAGTTAGTGACAGGACGTCCAGACAGATGCCACTCCAGTTCAGGAGACGGATTCCCATCAACCTCACAGAAACACACAGATACATCTCCACTGATACAGCTAGAGGAAGTGGAGATCTGAGGAGCATCTAATAGAGAGAAAGATCAAGAGCAGTCAGTGCAGCACAACTGGAATTGTATTAGTAACTTTTCTATGCAATTCACATTGTTTACCATCACTTGGTTGAAAGATTTCTGAAATGAAAACAAACACAGGGCTTCACAATAAATAGCACAAAAATATGATATTTATAGATTTATGGGCCTCTTGTGGAGGAGAAAAGCACTGATGGCACAAAAATCTTACACTGAACATGTAATGTGATGCTGTTCTGTGCTGTTTTGTTCTCGTCCTGTAGCTGGTAGGTTATAGTGCAGGTGAAAGTGACTCCATGTGCTGATGGTGAGTAGCAGTGAAGTTCAGATCAGAGATGAGCTCCTGTAGTCTGCTGCTCTCACTGAGGGGGATTCTGGGAGTGGAGCTCCATGTGAGAGTTGGTGGAGGAGAGGAGCAGAGAGTCTCAGCAGAGCAGCGCAGACTCACAGAGCTCCCCTCCAACACCTCCTCCTGATCCTGCACCGCCTCCTGCTCCACATACAGCTGCACTGTGGGTTTGGGGGGAGAGTCTAGAAAACACACACATTTGTTTTATATGGATTCAGAGAAATGTCTAGTCCCATAAAATTCATGTGTTCATTTCATTATTTCAGATAACGCTGGTGAAACAGATTTATTGTACTGTACTAGTTTAAAATTTGTAAGTCACAATAATTAGAGTAAATAATATTTTCAGTCACTCACCATTCACATCTATTGAAACACTGGCTTTCTTTAAAGGTCTCTTTCAGATTGTTTCCACTCTCAATCCTGAAGTAATATTTACCACTGTGATGTGATCTAAGGTCATAAAAGACAGTGGTACAGTTCTTGTCTTTTAATCTTCCAGTTATATTCCCTTTAATGAAGCTTCTGGTTTGATTTTGAGTTAAAAACATTTGTTTTAAATCATCCCATATTGAAGCCACAGTCCTGTAGCTGTCTCAGTGAGGTGTTTGTCATTGTCTGATTCATTAATCTTAAAAGTGCAGTTTATGATCACGCAGGATCCACTGAGAGCTTCAGTCTTCTCTGGCAGACTGATTCTCTCATCTCTACACCAAACACCTACAACACACACATGATGAAAAGCATTTAGACAGGCAGAAACAAACACTGAAGCATTTTGATACACCAACACAACATTGTATTATAAAAATACAAAATGCTACAAACAAAATTAAGTTTTTTTCATTACTTTCATAAAACATTCAGTTGCAGTATTTTTTAAAAGGTGAACATGAACAGTGAAATAAAAAAAAATATTCAATTGCAATTTTATTAAAAAAGTTGTAATAGTCTTGGGAAATTCTTTGCAGAATTCATATAAATATTTCATAGTGTCTGTTAGCAGACTATCTGAAACACCACAGTATCAGAAAATACACAGTTCAGCATGTGAACGTCACATTTTGGTTGTAAAAAGAGATGTGAAGATGAGAAAGGGAACCCCACCTTGTAAAAGAAAAAAGAAAAAAAAGATTTTCTCTGCTATGTCCATCTCTTCATTAGCACACACTTTGTCTTCTGGGGAAAAGCACTCTTGTAATTCTGCACAAATGACACAAATTTAGCCCCATGAAAATAAATGCACACTGATTAACCATTTTCAGAATTACTAAACAGATTATTCAGTTATTCTTTTTTCATTGCAAACATCCTTCAACTTAACAAACTGAACAGCACTTCTGAAGAAACATCCAAGGAAAAACAAGAAGAGTTTAAGACTTACCAGACAAGGCTCTATCCAGTGTAGCTGTAGCAGTGTAATATGTTTCCTAAACGCAGAAGGACACCAAGTTTTGTGCTAATGATCTGAGACTGAGTGAAAATGCTCTGTGTGAACATACAGTGATATAACAAGTGATAGCTAGTGTACAACTTCCTGTATTAGCGTCAACATCACAGTGGGCCCCTGTCAACCTCTGGGCCCTATGCACTGTCACTTTTTACCCCAATAGCAACACCCCTGTTTCTAGTATTGTAAATAAATATCAGTTTCACCAATTTCCTGCTTAGCGTTCATACATTAAAAAGAGCTTTACAAACCCTTTCTGTGGATATGATTTTTTCTTAAGACCAAAAGCATCTGATATGTCTAATCAGATCTTTTTCTAGACAAATAGTATTGTCAGGGTTATGTTCTGTTTTCGGTCTCAGTGTTTTTTTTTAGCATTCCAGTCATTTGACCCAGTTTTCCCAGTGTGTCTGATTGTTTTTACTCAGTTCTCCTGTGGTCTAATTAATTAACTCCTTTTATTAGACAGTCAGTAGATGTAGGTTGTATAGCAACAAGCACACTGTGAAATGGTTATCCTAAAATATGTTTCCTAAACGCAGAAGGACACTAAGTTCTGTGCGGATGATCTGAGACTGAGTGAAAATGCTCTGTGTGAACATACAGTAATATAACAAGTGATAGCTAGTGTACAACTTCCTGTAATAGCGTCAACATCACAGTGGGCCCCTGTCAACCTCTGGGCCCTATGCACTGTCGCTTTTTACCCCAATAGCAACACTCCTGTTTCTAGTATTAAAAATAAATATCAGTTCCACCAATTTCCTACTTAGCATTCATACATTAAAAAGAGCTTAAACCCTTTCTGTGGATTTGATTTTTTTTATTTTTTATTTTTTTTAGACCAAAAGCATCTGATATGTCTAATCAGATCTTCTTCTAGAAAAATAGTATTGTCAGGGTTATGTTCTGTTTTCGGTTTCATTGTGTTTTCAGCATTCCAGTCATTTGACCCAGTTTTCCCAGTGTGTCTGAATGTTTTTACTCAGTTCTCATGTGGTCTAATTAATTAACTCTTTTTATTAGACAGTCAGTAGATGTAGGTCGTATAGCAACAAGCACACTGTGAAATGGTTATCCTAATACTGTGGGTCCCCGGGAACAGGACTGAAAACCACTTGTGTATAATATGTAATTTGTGACACAACTTTTATCTTTCATTGTTCACTTTGCCAAGTGTGTGACAAACAGTCACTTTGAGAAACACAATTGCCCTGCTCCCTCCAGAGCTCCCACTTGATGGGCTTTGCCTTTAGGAGTGAGTAGGACATACAGTAGGGCTGCTCACTTTCGACTGGAATTCACAATCTGAATTCTACAAAAAGCTCCTATAAACCAAATACACACTGGAATAAACAATTCACTGGAAACTACTGATTAATTAATAGGTTAAAACAAAGCAATTGCTCATCAACAGTCCATGATGGGTTTGTCTGCAATTAGCCAAACAGACAAAGAAACAAATCCATGAAATAGCAGAAAACAGAAGACAAAGTTATATTAAAAAAGAGCAGTGTTTATTAAATACTCATTGCATACACTGTCCAAAATGTATTTATCTGAAGTTGTAAATTAAACAAATATTGGTTCATATGAGAAAATGTTAGAATGACATTTCTCTTTAAACAGCTAAAACATGTTTATGAGTATCATCTTTAACAGCAAAAAAACAAAAAACAAAAAACAAAACAAGCAGTATGAATATTTTATATGGAATATATGCATTTAAAGTTGACTAAAAATTATTTTAGAAGACAAGAAAAATATGTATTTGTTATCAGTTTACATAACAGTCCATAAAATAAAATAAAAAAAGTTATTTTATATTAAATAATAACTGGGAATGCATGCACATTTTTTTTTTTTTTTTTTTTAATTTGATCAACCCATAATATTACTTGTTTTTACAACACGCCAATAGATAATGTGTATAAATGTGAAATAACTGTTTTATTCAAACAACTAAATAGCTTTAAACTTTTGAGTCGAATCACATTTTGACACAACTCATATTTTGCTGCAAGTAATTCTTGGTCTTCAAGCTTTTGCTATGTTTCAGATATGAAATTCATGTAAAATTAGGAGATCAGATGTGCGTTTGTTTATTGTGTGTCACCTCTCTTAATGTTCAAAGTCTCATATTCAGAGGGTGGAGCAGAGAGCTGAAGTGAAGCATATGTGCCGGCTGCCTCATTCTGAGCCTGAAAACAAACAACAGCAACAACACTCTTACACAATGTCATTGTCATCATGCTGCCTTACAATGTAGCATGAAAGACTTACCTTCAGCTTTGCAGACAATCTGGGGGACGAAAGGACATTAGGTTACTAACGTGTAGTCCTTTGTAATATCTCTCTATAAATGACTTACTGTCTCATTTTGTAGAGCCCAAGTCCAACAGCCAGAGTGTTAGTCTGTTGACATCCTAAAAATATACCTGGATAGAAAATATAAAAATAATTCACAGTTTACCATCACTTGGTTGAAAGATTTCTAAAATGAAAACAAACAGAGGGCTTCACAATAAATAGCACAATAATATGATATTTATAGATTTATGGGCCTCTTATGGAGGAGAAAAGAACTGATGCCACAAAAATCTTATACTGAACATGTAATGTGATGCTGTTCTGTGCTGTTTTGTTCTCGTCCTGTAGCTGGTAGGTTATAGTGCAGGTGAGAGTGACTCTGTGTTGACGGCGAGTAGCAGTGAAGTTCAGATCAGAGATGAGCTCCTGTAGTCTGCTGCTCTCACTGAAGGGGATTCTGGGAGTGGAGCTCCATGTGAGAGTTGGTGGAGGAGAGGAGCAGAGAGTCTCAGCAGAGCAGCGCAGACTCACAGAGCTCCCCTCCAACACCTCCTCCTGATCCTGCACCTCCTTCTGCTCCACATACAGCTGCACTCTGTGAAATGGTTATCCTAAATGTTCAAAATATGCAGTACCGTGGGTCCCCGGGAACAGGACTGAAAACCACTTGAGTATAATATGTAATTTGTAGAGTTGGGGTACTCTGACTCGTACTCATACTCGAGTCCGGTCTCGAGTACAATTTTAGGCGACTCGGACTTGTCACGGACTTGGATGCATTTTTACTCGGACTTGACTTGGATTCTGAAAATATCAGATCTTAAAGCGACAGCAGTGTAAACCTGCAGCCGCCGACGCCGTCATAAATATTAATGAAACAACAAAAGAAAAAGAGAAAATCACTCACTTTTCTTCACTGAATCACTTATTAACTTTAATCAGAATCATATTTAATGTATAAAGTGAAGATTTTACAGTGTTTAATTTTAACATTTATTACTCCAAGAAATGTCTGTATTTCTGTAATAGCCTTTAGATAGACATACCTAAAAAAAAAATAAAATAAAATAAATAAAAAAATAAATAAAACTTTTATTTTTAAAAAGATTCTATTTTTAAAAAATATTATTTAATTTGTATTTTTGATTAATGTATTTATTTATCCTTTTGTTTGCAAGTAATAGGCCTACTTGGAGTGTTTACTTGCCTTCTGTAAGCTTGACAATGTTTTACTTACATTAGTTGATTAGTTTTTGCTGTATTAATATTATTATTTTTTAAACATGGTGGCAGTTTCTAGCTTCAAAGAAAAATAATTTTTCTAACATCTTTGCAGCAATAGTTTTAAAACTTTAACTGTCACCGTCTGCCCTGTGGGACGCCTAAGTTTACTTCACCATACTACAAATAAATTCTAATCTAATCATGACAAGCTATATATCGTTGGGAAGGTCTAAGACTCCTAAATAGATATTTTACCACTCTTTTGTTACAAATTATGTAGGAAAAGTAATAGGTTAATTTACGACAAGAGTGCACCTCAAAAATCTACATAACAGGAGTTCTGACCTTTGCCACAAAAATACTTTCTTTGTTGCCTTTTTCCCTATCACGCAATAGAAATCTTAAGAAATTATATATCAGCTGAAAACTTAAAATCTTAAAATTCATCCTTTGAAAACCATTTTAAAATCAGACATTGCATTACCATGGAAAATGTACATCAAACTTATATTACAAAATGTTTTCATTCATGAATTATAAAAATTTAACTTTGGATAGTGCATTTTCAAGTCTATGTTCAAGATAGGGAGTGACAGTTAAAGGGTTAATGGGTCCAAAACCACCTTGGGTGTGCATGATTTTCTAATAAATCAATGGCACATCATCAATTTGTCTTTATATAATGTAATTGATTGTAATTAATGTAACTATAAATGCATTCAAAAATAAAACAGGTGTGAGTTTGCTGTGACTTATGGAAAGTATATGTAGGGCTTTATACACAGTGTGTACCATTGTAAAGACTAGGTTTATCCCTCACAGCCTCATGTTCATCCAAGAAAAAAAGATATATAAAACCCAAAACACACACAGCCACAATCAGAAATGAAAGAGGTGCATTTTCTGCTTTTAAGGTCCCATTCACCAAGATACCTACTTCTTTACCCCCACCCCTTAATTTATACATTTACTACAACATCAGTGAATAAAGTCAAGTACCACCCTATAATTTTTCACATTCTAAAACTTGTTTCACTCTAAAATATTTCACAAGACGTAAGTCAGCCATAACTTCTGTTACATGACTTTAAGTTTGCTAAGCAGAGCATGAACACTAATTATGAGATGTTGTGAAATCAAACATCAAAATGGCAAGATTCACTAGAGGTTTGCTTTTCTTACATTTCAATTGCCCTTGCGTTTTTCTAGTTGTAAAGGTTAAAAACAGAGGTGCCCAAACTCGGTCCTGGTCCTTGGTTTAGCCTCAACACACCTGCCAGGGGGTTTCCAGTATGCCTAGTAAAAGAGCTTGATTAGCTGGTTCAGGTGTGTCTAATTGGGGCTGACGCTAAACTCTGTAGGACACCGGCCGAGTTTGGGCACCCCTGGGTTAAAACAATGTTAAGAAACTGACAAACAGTAGTGTTTCCTTGGACTTGGACTCGGACTTGGGTCCGACTTGGCCCATTTTGGACTCGGACTCATCTCAGGCTTGATTGGTTAAAGACTCGGACTCGACTTAGGTGGACTCGAACCCAACACTAGTAATTTGGGACACAACTTTTATCTTTCATTGTTCCCTTTGCCAAGTGAGTGACAAACAGTCACTTTGAGAGACACAATTGCCCTGCTCCCTCCAGAGCTCCCACTTGATGGGCTTTGCCTTTAGGAGCGAGTAGGACATACAGTAGGGTTTGCTCACTTTCGACTGGAATTCACAATCTGAACTCTACAAAAAGCTCCTATAAACCAAATACACACTGGAATAAACAATTCACTGGAAACTACTGATTAATTAATAGGTTAAAACAAAGCAATTGCTCGTCGACGGCCCAGGATGGGTTTGTCTGCCATTAGCCAAACAGACAAAGAGACAAATCCACGAAATAGCAGAAAACAGAAGACAAAGTTATGTTAAAAAAAGAGCAGTGTTTATTGAATACTCATTGCATACACTGTCCAAAAAGTATTTATTTGAAGTTGTAAATAAAACAAATGATGTTGTAAAATAAAACATTGTCTTTCTTCTTCAAAATTTCACTTTAAATTCAGTGCTACTTGCCGTAATCAATATTTTTTTTGGCTTACCCTTGAGGCTCTCTAGGGAAAATTGCTTCCTTTGTCAAGTTTGATTCAAACTTGATTTTTAGACATGTTTGTATAATATATTGGTTCATATGAGAAAATGTTAAAATGACATTCCTCTTTAAACAGCTAAAACATGTTTATGAGTATCATCTTTAACAGCAAAACAAAAACAAAAACAAAAAAACAAGCAGTATGAATATTTTATATGGAATATTGTAACGGGACTCGTATGAAGCGTGATAGATCCAAGGGCGAGCTTTATCGAATACAACGTAGTCAGACAGGCAAGGTCAATCTCCAACAAACAGTAACATCCAGGGCAAGACAAAAGCGTAATCCAATAAAACAGGCAGAAGGTCAAAAATCCAAAAGAGCAGTGCAAAGTAACAAATAAACAAGGCAATGAAACAAGGCAAAAATATGGCAATGAACAAGGCAAGAACTATGGCTATGAAACAAAACAATGACCATGAAACAAGGCAATGAAAACAGGGAAAATGCTTGGTGGAGTCCGCACAGGCAAAACAATACTTCGAAACCTCCTGTTTGGCATGACCCTCCTTATCCACCTTATTTTTGTCGTAAGGGTGGGAGCGGCCGTTTGTAATTTTAATGTGTCTGGCTTCCGGTCTCATCCGCGTCCAGCTATGTTTATCTGTACAAAACAGCTCGTTTTGCTGCTTGATATTGCAAATTGGTGTGTCTTACCATGTTATTTTAATGTATTATCTTAATTATGAACACAATAGTTGGTAATGCAAATTGTTTTACTGTTTACAGCACCTCAGTATTCTTCTCGTTATTTCTCTATGGCAGATTATGAACAGGAAGTCTAACACATTACCAGAAAACAGCTTACTTCCGCATTGAAAAATAAGGTGGATATGGCTGCCAAACAAGAAGTAACCATAGAAGCAGCAGAGGGAGCAGTAACAGTCAGTCCATAGGTAAGGGCTCCCTCTGCTGGCGTGGCATTACAAATATATGCATTTAAAGTTGACTAAAAAATATTTTAGAAGACAAAAAAAAATGTGTATTTGTTATCAGTTTATATAACAGTCCATAAAATAAAATAAAAAAAATGATATTACATGAAAGACTTACCTTCAGCTTTGCAGACAATCTGGGGGAAGAAAGGACATTACGTTACTAACGTGTATTCTTTTGTAATATCTCTCTATACAAATGGATTGTTACCTGTAAATGACTTACTGTCTCATTTCGTAGAGTCCAAGTCCAACAGTCAGAGTGTACAGAACCAGAATCAGTGTTAATATGATCAAAAGTGAAACTGTAGCCTGTTGACATCCTAAAAATACACAATATGCACATGGAAAAAAATAATTAAGATAATTCACAGCTAAAGGAGAGAAAAGAAAAATATAGTCAAAACAGCAGTATACACTTCCAAAATAGTTAACGGGCACCTATTATGCAAAATTCACTTTTACATGCTGTTTGAACATAAATGTGTCTAGGCAGTGTGTGTACACAACCACCCTATAATGATAAAAATCCACCGCTCCTTTTCAATCCCCATAAATCATAAGCAGTGTCTCAGAACAAGCCGTTCCCAGAATCCGTAAGATCTGACATCACATTTTACGAGTCTTTATACACCTCTGAAAACATAGTTCAGTATATTATATTGCATTTCTGTCAATAGATCCTGCTAAATATTATGCACTGTATTATTAAACATAAATACACGGAAACAGCATGTTTCTGCTTCCACTTAAAATAGGCATTTTAAAAATTATATAATAAATGATTTGTGGAGTATTTTGAGCTGAAACTTCACAGACACATTCTGGGGACACCTAAGACTTATAATACATCTTGTAAAAAGGGGCATAATAGATGCCATTTAAAAAATTAGTTCACCCAAAAATTAACATTCTGGAAAACAGTGGTACCACCCTCGGTCCTATAGGTAAGTGTGTCTCCAGTCTGAGTCACTGAACTGAAGCACAGACACTGATGTGTTTTTAGGTGAATCTGAAATAAAAACAAACACAGGGCTTCACAATAAATAGCACAATAATATGATATTTATAGATTTATGGGCCTCTTATGGAGAATAAAAGAACTGATGGCACAAAAATCTTACACTGAACATGTAATGTGATGCTGTCCTGAGCTGTTTTGTTCTTGTCCTGTAGCTGGTAGGTTTTAGTGCAGGTGAAAGTGACTCTGTGCTGACTCTTTCATTTTATTTTTATTTAAAAAGTTGTAACAGTCTTGGGAAATTCTTTGCAGAATTCGTATAAATGTTTTATAGTGTCTGTTAGCACCACAGTATCAGAAAATACACAGTTCAGCACTTGAACATGTCACATTTTGGTTGTAAAAAAAAAAAAAAAGTGAAGATGAGAAAACCACACCCTGCAAAAGAATACAGAAAAAAAAAAAAAAAAAAAAAAAAATTTTCTCTGCCATGTCCATCTCTTCATTATAGCACACACTTTGTCCTGTAGGGAAATACTCTCTCTTAACTCTGCACAAATTACATAAACTGACAGAAATCATAAATTTAGCCCTATGAAAAAAAATGCACATTGATTAACCATTTTCAGAATCGTACTAACAGAGTAATTATTCAATTAACTGCAGGCATTCTACAGCTCAACAAACTGAACAGCACTTCTGAAGAAATATCTAAAGATAAACAAGAAAACTTTAAGACTTACCAGACAAGGCTCTATCCAGTGTAGTTGTAGCAGTGTAATATGTTTCCTAAATGCAGAAGAACACCAAGTTCTGTGCTGATGATCTGAGACTGCGTGAAACTGAACCGTGCGAACATACAGTAACAGTGACAGCTAGGTGTACAACTTCCTGTATCAGCATCAACATCATATTGGGCCCCTGTCAACCTCTGCAATAAAGCAGCTGCCAACAGTAGTTCAACATTTCGGTAACACTTTCTATGAAGCCCGTATTTATAATACATTATAAGGGTATACTTAAGGCATTATAATGAATGCATAATGCATTATAAAAAACCTTATAGTATGTTGTATCATCTCATGAGTATTCATAAGAACAGTTTTAATGTATTATAATTTTTACTTATTTGTGGTTATAGCTTTTAAGAGTATGATTACCTCCTCACTGTTATAACGTATTATACGTCTCATATCTTGCCATGTCACGCATTTCACTTTACTTACAGCATACAAAGACCACTTATAAGTAGTAGTAATAATAATAATAATAATATTTCTCAAAGACCCATAAGATCAGGTATCAGATCAGATGAATGTGTTATATGACACATTTGTATTATCAGTTTGATTATTTTGATGGTACTGCATGTCAGCTAGCAGTTATTATTATTAGTAGTATGCTAAATATATGTTAACACAGTATTTTGATGGTTCCCCAAAAGACAAACTGATTATAAGTAACTTTGCAAGTATGTGAACCTGCTACCTAGCCTAACCTTAACCTAAGTCTACTAATACTCTGAGGCAGTGATTCCCAACCACGTTCCTGGAGGCCCCCCAACACTGCACATTTTGCATTCCTCCTTTGTCTGACACACCCATTTCAGGTCTTGGAGTCTCTACTAATGAGCCGCTTATCTAAATCAGGTGTGTTTGATTAAGGAGACATGGAAAACATGCAGTGTTGGGGGGCCTCCAGGAACGTGGTTGGGAACCACTGCTCTAAGGAGTGTTAGTTGACATGTAGTTATAAAATTGCTTATTGTCAATAGACTAGGGGGACCATCAAAATAAAACGTAATGTAATGTAAAAAATAAATGTAATATGATATAGTCCATTATAAATTAAGTAGATCTTATATGCTGTCCATTGTGTGTTATAAATAATCATAATCTTAAAAGTTATAAACTCAAATACTCAAGTATTATAATGTATTATAATTGTTGTTATGATTATTCATGAGATGATATAACATATTATAAGGGTTTTTATAATGCATTATGCATTCATTATAATGCCTTAGAAATACCATTATAATGTATTATAAATAGGGGCTTCATATAAAGTGTTACCAAAATTTCAGATGATTTTAAGGATCTAACAAAAATGTTCAATTATCTAAACGGGCTCAATTTTTCTAAACAAAATAAAAGAAATACAGGGCTCTCCAATTCTTTGGTCTCAAGACCGTATCTGCCTTATGTAAACCTCTCTCACAGTATGATGTAGGACCACTGTTTAGGAGCCACAACCAAAAAAAGTCACAATGATTGTTTCACGATGGTCATCTTTCATCTGGGACAGCCCAAACCATCTAAACGATGTTCTCACCAGTGTGGATGACATCTGGATGTTCGTTAACAGTAAATTGCTGCAAAAGTATTTTCTAACTTCTTTTTACTTCAAAGCAAACAATGAAAAAACCTTGCTCTGAGTATATCTGGAAATCACATTCAATCTCCTACGTCATGTGTGCATGAGCAGTAAGTTTCTGGCTGTAGTTCACTTAAAGGTCAGAGGTTGCTAATAACAGGGGTTTCTGAATTCTACACGCAGCCCCTTTAAAGATAAATACACATTGGAATAAACAATTCACTGAAAACGATTAATAAAACAAAGCAATTTCTCATTAAAAGTCCAGTGTAGGTTTATCTTCAATTAGCCTAACAGGTAGAGAGAGGAATCCAGGAAATAGCAGAAAACAAAAGACAAAGTTATGCTAAAAAAACAAACGGGGTTTATTGAATACTCTTTGCATACACTGTACAAAATTATTTTTTCAAAGTTGTAAATAAAATTATTTGAGCATGTTTTACAAGAAAATACTTTCTACTTCAAAATTTTCCATTGATTTGTAAATATTTGTGAAATTTACTAACAATTTGAGTCAAAACTGTTTCAAAAGCATGTTTTCATTGTATGTTGCTTGATCAGACTTCAAACATTCAAACTTCAAACCTACTTCATTTATTTAGTTCAACAAGTGTTACTGTACCAAAACAAAATCATTGAAAAATTACATAATGTGAAGACAAATACCCCTTGAAACTATAAAATCATAAGATTAAACAAAAATAAGCACTTTGAGTGCAAAGAATTTAAGTAAAATGATAAGGAATGCAATAAAAATGATTAAAATGTTAAATAATACAAAATATTATGATTAAATTAATTACATTACTAAATGATAAATGTTCATTTTAATTAGAAGGCCATGTGTCCACCAAAGTCTTTTTTTTCCTAAAGCTAGCGCATTTTTAAAATTATTTTCAGTGCTACGAGGCGCTGAGCATCTGTTTCACACTTCTTTTTTTATTTCTTAGCACTGAGAGTGTTTTAGGTAAAAGGCAGGGTTCATCACTTTCACTTTTTAGCCAGCTGTCCAATCACAGTGGAGGAGGGGCAGAGCAAATGCAACACAAAAAACTGTCACATCTTGCTGAACAACAATGGAGGAGAAGTTAATATTGCTTGTCTTCTAGAATTCATGTCTGTACCAGATTGGATTCTTGGACTACAACAAATATTGATATGAAAAATAAAACTTGCAAAATTTCATTCACAATGCGTCTGCCACATGACTTCAGTTTTCAGACTGAAAATGGTGGTGGACACACGGCCTAATGATATAAATAGAGCAAGATGTTTTATAAAATGTTGCTACTGCATGCAAAGGAAACATACCTAGAGACACAAAGATGGTACACTACTATAATTTATGAATGGGACAAAGTGCATTGTGTATTATGGCAAGTCATTTCACTTAGTGACCATCTTTGAAAATTTCAGGCAGCTATTTCAATCATGCAAGTACAGCTCAATTAGCGACTGGCGCTTTTAGGGTGTTCACACTTGTTATGTTTGGTTCGATTAAAATGAACTCTGGTGCGATTGCTTTGTCAGTGCGGTTTGTTTGAGTAAATGTGAACGCTGTCGTCTGAACCCTAATGCGCACCAAACAAGCGGACCAAGACTGCTAAAAAGATGGGTCTCGGTCCACTTCCAAACGAACTCTGGTGTGGTTCGAATGATATATGAACACAACACAGACCAAATACTTCTAAAATAACCAAAAACAGGAAGTAATGAGAAGATGCGTCGCTATGCGACATGATTTCACGAAGGGAACAAGCGGTGTATCCAAAACAAAATGAGCAGAGGGCAAACGTGGAGCAACGAGGTGGTAGGGTGCTTTTTTATACTCTTTGTAAGCTCACAGGTGGTGAATCATATACACACTACAATGAGCACGCGTGTGTTCGACTTAAAGCGGCGATGAGCAGACCAGTCAGTGAATAGGTACTTTTATGTCATACACCTGCAGCGCCGCTTTAAGTGTTCGGTGCATTCCGTCACAAAATATACGTCATTCAAACCGACCAATCAGGTTGTGAACGCATCACTATTCCTATAGGTTTGGCATCTTTAGGTTCACTGTCAAAAATGCCAGTGTGAACGCTAAACGTACCCAGACCAAATGTATCATTTTCGAATGAACTGAACTACAAATGTGAACACACCCTTATTTAGAAGGTAGGACTATTTATTTATTTATTTATTTAACAATTTTTAAGAGATATAAAAGTTACAGATTTATTTTGTACATTCTGTGAAGTTATATTAGTTTAAAAAGAAAAACTGTAAAGTATATTTACTCTTTTCCCCATATCTTACACACTTTTAAAACTATCTATCTACCTATCTATCTATCTACCCATCTATCTATCTACCTATCTACCTATCTATCTACCTATCTATCTATCTACCCATCTACCCATCTATATATCTACCCATCTATCTATCTATCTACCCATCTATATATCTACCTATCTATCTATCTATCTATCTACCCATCTACCCATCTATATATCTACCTATCTATCTATCTATCTATCTATTATTTACAACACCTGTGACTGTTCTGTTCCTCCTGATGTTTTTCTTTGTATTTAACTGTATTAATATGAAAAGGAGAACAGACCCTGTGCAATTGTTTAAGTTTGTTTTTGTTGTTTGATGTTCGAGGATTGATAATAATGTCACCATAAATGATTCTTAAAGCGAACCTTTAAACAAGTTTACTGGCAGTCACTATTTAAATTTTAATGCAAGCTACGCCCATAATTTGCCCAAAGAATCATGGGATGCACGAAAAAGGTGGACAGGACGTTTGAAACTGCCTAAAAACGTTAAAGGCACAGAGATCATTTTTTTCTGTCTAAGTCCACTTTGTTATAGCTATGTAAAATTAATGTAGTTAAATTTATTTAAATAATTTTTAAAGTCATTAGTATATCAAATGTTATGTTTAGCCTCATAAGGGCTAAAAATCTAAGACTGATTTCTCAGTCTTAGATTTTTCTCACTCATTATTTCAGAGGTGCCTCTATAGACCTTGAGGCTTTGAAAGCAGAATTATACATATACTATAGAATGTATCACATTCCTATTTCCATGGGAACTCCAAGGCACTTCAAATAACCATCGCAAAACATTAAAGAATAGAACATTTTGGGAGAATATTTATAGAATCCATGAAAAAGCTGAGATAGTGTAAAAAAAAATAAAAATAGTTATGTGCATAAGAACTCCAATTTTTTTCCCCCCAGTTGCTGTTACTCGAACCCATATGGCGTGTCAGGAATAATAGGGCTCATTGCTAAAAATATCACACTTTTAGATAAATCTGAACTATCTTTTTAGGAGAAAAGAAATAAAGGGATGGCTTCAGGTCTAAGAGTTACGCCGTTTAACCTTTGCATAAAGCTGAGAGGTGTCTACAAACAGCCCTTCCTCTGATTGCTTTGACTCTGTGAGTGCAGTTGTGCTTACTAAGCAACCAATCACCTGTGCTTCTTTCGCTCTTGAAGACTCTCCCTTTGAGCTCTCAGTCTTTGCCAGCCCTCCAGAACAATCCCGGACCACAGCATAATCAGCATTAAGTGAGGAGATTCTCCTAACTTCTCGTGGTGTAGAGTTTGTGAAGTCAACGGAGGAATAAATGGCAGATTCTTGATTTGCTGTGGCGGCTCCAACAGATGACATCACGACATAATCGGAGTCGTCTTGAGTGTCTTGTGGAACGACCTAAAGGATCGACAGAGATGAACCGGTGGTGTAAAGCTCTAGTGTGTCTGTTTAAATTGTTTAGCAGTTTTGGAAAAAGTGTATTGAAGTCTGTTTAGAACTTTACATTTTTGTGAATGTGTGTTTATGAATTAATTATTTGTGGTGTCTGTTGTAACTCACTTCATATGCATTTTGACCACTTCTCTTGGTGACTTCTTGTGTATTCTGTGGAAGCTTCCCATCAACTTTTCTAAAAAAATAAAAATAAAATAAATAAAGTCAAATAATTTAACTTGGCAAAATTAAGTCAATTAGGACTGGCACCAAAGTTACAAATAAAAATATAAATATGAATATAAAACGTCATTGCATTTGATGCAAATTACAAAAACAAGTAAGATCTGCTATATATGCTCAAGAGATTCTCAGGCTAACTTCTTATTTCTGTGTAAAGACTTTTAACCAAAAGGTATCAAGCTGGTTAATAGAAATGTGACATGATAAGTCAGTTCCCCTCATGATCCCCACAACACATGACAACCACACATCAAATCATTATGTTCATTTTGAAAAGTATCTACAGTTTAAAAGCAAGCAAGCTTCTTCCTTAAAAATAAATTCCTCTTGGTTTAAATATAAATTATATATTGCAACGATACTGATTCAAAATGTATTTTTTTAAATGTAACTGTTTCATGATGGAAATTTTTATTAGTTTTTTATTTTTTTTGTTTATAATGACTTGATTACACCTCTGTTAGAATTCAAAATGATATCAGCTTATATAATGTACAATACATTCATCAGATCAAATATACTGAATCTGTTTTTCTGACTAATTTAGTCAGTCTTTTCTATGCATCATTCTTAGTGCCTCAGATGTGCCGTGCACCTACCGTACACATACATATGCAACGGTGCAAAACACCAGGACCACCAAACCCACAACAGCAACTCCAATCCACACAGAGACAAGATTAAAACCTAAAGAAAAATAAACAAGTGTTAGAAGAACCACTGATGATTGACTGAAATTATTGCAACTGCAAAGGAACAATCTAAAAAGAAATTAGGATTAGCATTCCCACTGCAGCTGATGAACGCATGATTTACATGTTTTTCATTTTTAGATTATTAACAGAAGCTCTTATATTGGATGAATCACAGAACTAAAACTCACGTTCAGCAGATGAAGGCAGTTGAAGCAGTTGACTTGCATTGCCATGAGTGTTTCTGCTGACACATTGCAGAGTGAATGTGTTTGTGAGTGACTCATGTAGAGTGATGGAGCTCCTCAAGCCTGTGCTGCTCAAACGCTCTTCACTGATGAACATGCTTGAAGAGTTAGTGACAGGACGTCCAGACAGATGCCACTCCAGTTTAGGAGACGGATTCCCATCAACCTCACAGAAACACACAGTTACATCAGTTCGGCTACAACTTGAGGAGTTAGAGATTTTAGGTGCATCTGAAAAAGAGAAAAAAAAGTAATGGTTTGATGCATATATATTTTTAGGTGTCTTATGGAGGAGAAAAGAACTGATGCCACAAAAATCTTACACTCAACATGTAATGTGATGTTGTTCTGTGCTGTTTTGTTCTCGTCCTGTAGCTGGTAGGTTATAGTGCAGGTGAAAGTGACTCCGTGCTGACGGTGAGTAGCAGTGAAGTTCAGATCAGAGATGAGCTCCTGTAGTCTGCTGCTCTCACTGAAGGGGATTCTGGGAGTGGAGCTCCATGTGAGAGTTGGTGGAGGAGAGGAGCAGAGAGTCTCAGCAGAGCAGCGCAGACTCACAGAGCTCCCCTCCAACACCTCCTCCTGATCCTGCACCTCCTTCTGCTCCACATACAGCTGCACTGTGGGTTTGGAGGGAGAGTCTGGAAAAAAAACCCCACCACAAATTTATATACATATATGTATATTGATCATAATATACACAACCATTCAAAAGTTTTAGACTCACCAATCACATGCACTGAAACACAGTTTTTGGCATAGGTCCATTTCAGTTCACCTTCACCTTTAATCCTGAAGTAATATTGACCACTGTGATTTGATCTGAGATCATAAAAGACAGTGGTGCAGTCCTTGTCTTTTACTTTTCCAGTTATATTCCCTTCCATTAGGGATTTCTGGCTTGATGTACTTGAGTTAAACACTAGATTTTTGTTCACATCAGTCCCGTTTTTGAACCACGCTCCTGTAGCTGTTTCAGTGAGGTCTTTGTCATATGTTTCATTAATCTCAAACCTGCACTTTATGATCACACAGGATCCACTGAGAGCTTCAATCTTCTCTGGCAGACTGATACTGAAATGTCTGCAGCAAACACCTACAACACACATATTACAAAAAGCATTCAAACACAAGAAACAAGTAAAGCATTCAGACACACCAACACATTTCTGATGTGTTATAAACTAAATTAATGTTATTTTTTATCTTCATTTTACATTTAACCGCATTAAAGGATGATTTGTATAAGTGGTGAACATAATTAAAAGTTACTGTATAGTTTAATATATGCAGACTAAACATAGTTTAGCACTTAAAATAATTAATTTTCGAGTTAATTTAGCACTTAAACTAATTCATCTAGTTAATTTACATTCTCAGTCACACAAAACAGGTCACACTTTACTAGATGAAGATGAAGGGAATAAAAATCAAACCTTGTAAGAGAAAACACAAAAGAATGATTTTCTCTGCCATGTCCATCACTTCATTAACAGACGCTTAGTACCTGTGTGGAAAACACACTTTCATTTAAGTATTTGCATTGCAGAAATTACAAGAAGTATTCATGAGAATCAGTTATTAAACCCCACAAATAATGCAAATTAATTGTATGGAAATATACCAAATTAACATATTTACATAATCTTTAAAAGTTTCTAACAACTTAAATTGAACAGCGCTTAAAGAATAATGAAACATTTAAAGAAAAACAAGAATTTAAGACTTACCAGAAACGAGAAAACAGTCAAGCCAGTGTAATTTCTGCACTGCTGCTGATTTGAGAGTGAGTGGAAGTGTGTCAATCACGAACAATATACTGACTGAACTTCCTGTATCATCATTAACAACATGTTTAACCTCTGAATGAATGCTGCAAGTGTTTGTCAAATCACTTGTACATTCCTAAACTTTTCATTTTTAGCACTTACAACAAACTTTCAGCATTTTTTGTAGCATTTTATGTTCTGAACTTCCCTTCTTTCACTTGTGGCATAATAGAAAAGATTGACGCGGTTGAATTAATGTTGGAAATGTTTGTTGAAATTTTTTTTGTCTGCTTGATTTGGTTGGTAAAAAGTGTAAGTTTATTTAAAACTGAAGGTTTTGTGTTGTGTGCTTTGAATCTATTGTGTGATTTTGTGTATCAGTTATAACTCACTACATCAGTCAAAACGTTTCTTGCAGCACATCAGCTCTCTGGAAGGTTTTTTTTTTTTTTTCCCCAAAAAGCATTGGTTCATGTTCAAGTATAGCTATATATAAGCTTTACAGGAAGAGAAATTAATAGGTCAGACTAGGACGGGACTGGCATTTATAATCAAATGTATAATTCTTTCAAACCTTAGTCACACTTAAACTGTCTAAATGTCATTGCACTACAACTTCTCTATTCTCTGCTGTATTTTTGCTATGCTAGCCTGGGTCAGAGTGGTTTTTAAGTGGCTGTGAAGACAGTTCCTCGCAAGTGTTTTGCAATACAACAAGAACAGAAGTATGTTGAACATAATCTTTATTAATGTAAGTATCAGTGTTGCCAAGTCCGTGGTTTTCCTGTGGAATTGGGCTACTTTACCACTGTTGCCGCAGGTTGTTTTTGATGTCCGCGGGTTGTAGTGACCCTAATAACGTCATATTAAACCCCTGAAATACAAATTTACCAGGGGAACCCTGACAAAGTGTAATTTATCCCCCAGAACACAATTTTTAACCCCCTTGACTAGGCTAGTTTTGGGATACTTTTAAGGAGCAATTGGGTGGGTTTTCTTGTGCAAACCTGGCAACCCTGGTTAGTACATAGTAGTTAAAGACACCTAATATAAAGTGGGACTGCAAAGTGTGCTCGTGCTGGTAATTCCAAAATGAAAATTAATTTTGATATTTTTGGGGGTCACAGAGTTCCCAAAATTAGTTCTGAAAGCTTGAGTGTTTTCAATTGCTCAGAAAAATACAATGATAAATATAAATTCATTCAAAACATTTGTAAAATGGAATAAAATAATAAGAATACAAATAATATTTATAATTATTGAACAATACTTTTACTTTAAAATATATCCACCTCCACCTAACTGGGTAAATCTCTTTTATCTGCACCATGTGTTAGCTCATGATTTAAACATTTTATACACAATTTACGTTTTTTTTTTTTTTTTATTTACAGATTATATTTGAAGTCTCTCTGGGAGAAACTGCTTTATCCTTCAAATGTAATTCAAACTGATTTTTAGATATGTTTAGAATATAGTAGTCAACATTTGAAGTGGATCAAAAAAAAAAATCATTAAAGTTGTCCTAAGACAAGAACGGGTATTGTTTTGGTTTTAGGACAACTTTGATGAAAGGTTTTGATCCACTTTACATGTTGACTACTGTATACCAATTCATATGAAAAAATGCAAAAAGATCTGTGACATTTTCTTTATTCAGACAGCTACATTTATTTATGGTTATCATTTTAAATAGCAAAAAGCATTTTTTTTTTTTTTTTTTTTGCGAAAAACAAACAATCTGAGGTTTTATATGAAACATTTTACAAGTTTCTAAAATCAATAGCAAATGGAGTAATGAGAAAATAATTGGTTTATTCAAACAACTAAATAGATTTGAATCTAATCAAATTTGCAAAGTAATTACATTCATATTTTGCTGCCAATATTTCTTCGTCTTCATGCTTGCACAATGTATTAAGATGTAGGATCCATAGATCCACAGGATCAAACTTTTTTATGAGTCTTTTTTTTAATGTGGAAATATATGTACTGCAGAAATCTTCAAACTACAGCTGATTGATGAAGACAGAGATGATCAAATGTGTGTTTGTTTATTTTTTGTCACCTCTTTTAATGTTCAAAGTCTCATATTCAGAGGGTGGAGCAGAGAGTTGAAGAGAAGCATATGTGCCGGCTGCCTCATTCTGAGCCTGAAAACAAAAACACTCTTCAACATCATCATCATGCTACCTTACAATGTAAAATAAAAGATTTACCTTCAGCTTTGCAGACAACCTGGAGGTAGAAAGGACATTAGGTTACTAATGTGTAGTCCTTTATAAGATCTCTCTATTTAGAAATGGACTGTTACCTGTAAATGACTTACTGTCTCATTTTGTAGAGCCCAAGTCCAACAGTCAGAGTGTACAAAACCAGAATCATTGTTAGCATGACCAAGAGTGAAACTGTAGCCTGTTGACATCCTAAATATACACAATATGCACACTGAAAGAAAATAACTGAAAAATTTAAGGAAGCTGATAGTGATGTGTTGGTGTTGTAATTGAACAATTAGCACATTGATTGATTGAAATATTTGTTTTACCCATAAACTGCAGAGGAGTGACAACCAGATGAAACAGCTGACTTGCAGTGCCATGAGAGTTTTTGCTGACACACTGCAGAGTGGATGTGTTTGTGAGAGACTGATGTAGAGTGATGGAGCTCCTCAAGCCTGTGCTGCTCAATCGCTCTTCACTGATGAACGTGTTTGAAGAGTTAGTGACAGGACGTCCAGACAGATGCCACTCCAGTTTAGAAGAGGGATTCCCATCAACCTCACAGAAACACACAGTTACATCAGTTCTGTTACAGCTGGAGAAGTTAGAGATTTTAGGTGCATCTTAAAAAAAGAAAAAAAGGTAATGGTGAAATTTATATAGATTTATGTGTCTTATGGAGGACAAAAGAACAAAAAAATCTTACACTGAACATGTAATGTGATGCCGTTCTGTGCGGTTTTGTTCTCGTCCTGTAGCTGGTAGGTTATAGTGCAGGTGAATGTAACTTTGTGTTGACGGTGAGTAGCAGTGAAGTTCAGATCAGAGATGAGCTCCTGTAGTCTGCTGCTCTCACTGAAGGGGATTCTGGGAGTGGAGCTCCATGTGAGAGTTGGTGGAGGAGAGGAGCAGAGAGTCTCAGCAGAGCAGCGCAGACTCACAGAGCTCCCTTCCAACACCTCCTCCTGATCCTGCACCTCCTTCTGCTCCACATACAGCTGCACTGTGGGTTTGGGAGGAGAGTCTGAAAAAAAGACACACATTTATATACATATATGTATACTGATTATAATATACACTGCCATTCAAAAGTTTTAGACTCACCGATCACATAAATTGAAACATCATTTAGTTTATAGTTCCATTTCAGTTCACCTTCACCTTTAATCCTGAAGTAATATTGACCACTGTGAGTTGATCTGAGGTCATAAAAGACAGTGGTACAGTTCTTGTCTTTTAATTTTCCAGTTATATTCCCTCTAATGATTGAGTCCTGGCTTGATGTACTTGAGTTAAACACTAGATTTTTGTTCACATCAGTCCCATCTTTGAACCACAGCCCTGTAGCTGTCTCAGTGAGGTATTTGTCATATGTTTCATTAATTTCAAATCTGCAGTTTATGATCACACAGGATCCACTGAGAACTTCAATCATCTCTGGCAGACTGATGCTGAAATCTCTATAGCAAACACCTACAACACACATAACAAAAGCATTGAAACACAAGAAATAATGCAAAGCATTCAGACACACCAACACATTTCTGATGTGTTATAAACTAAATTAATGTTTTTTTTTTTTTTCTTCTACATTTCATATTTAATTGCATTAAAGGATAAATTTTATAAGGGGTGAACATAGCAGAACAACAGCAAAAGTGAAATCTCAACCTCAAACACAATTATAATAATTATAAACACAGTCTTATATTGCAGTCTAAACATTGTTTAGCACTTAAAATAGTCAATCTACTAGTTAATACAGCACTTAAACTAGTTAATCTAGTTAATTCACATTCTCAGTCACACTGAACAGAGGGGAATGATAATCAAACCTTGTAAGAGGAAACAGAAAAGAATGATTTTCTCTGTCGTGCCCATGTCTTCATTAACCAACGCTCAGTCCCTGTGGGCATTTGCATGCAGAAATTACAAAAAAATATATGAGAATCAGATATTAAGCCACACATAATGCAAATTGACTGCATGGAAATATACAAAATTAAAATATTTATGAAATCCGTACTGATTCTCAAAGTGAACAGTACTTAAAGAAAAGCAATAATGAAATAAAGTAAAGAAAAACAAGATAAATAAGACTTACCAGAAAGGAGAAAAACAGTCAAGCCAGACTAAATTCTGCATTGCTGCTGATTTGAGAATCAGGAACACAATATACTGACTGAACTTCCTGTGTCAGCATTAATAACATGTTTAACCTCTAAATGCATAAGTGTTTCTTTAAACATTGTACAAAAACAAACTTTCAGCATTTTTGTGCCATTTTATGTTCTGAACGCCCCTTCTTTCTCTTGTGGAATGTTAGAAAACACTAACAGGGTTGAATTAGTGCTGGAAAGCTTTGTTGAAATTGTTCAGCGGACCAGCCTGGGTCAAAGTAGTTTTTAGTGGCTGTGAAGTCAGTCCCTCGCAAGTGCAAAAAAGTAAACGTGATGTAAAACACATCGCTTTAGCACCTGACAACCACAAAGTGTCAAAATACTTTTTGTGTTGATACTGAATATCTGTTTTTTTATAACAGTTGTTTTTATTTAAAAATGAATTTTATTTTGGGAAATGATTTGCTTGAAAAATTTGACCCACTTTATATTGAGTATCACCAATTATTGTACTAACTTTTAAATTAATCATTTAACAAAGTGCACTTATTTGTAGATATATGTACTTACATTGTACTTATAAAAAGATCTGCATGTAATTACAGCTGTAATTAATTTCTGTAAATATGTCCGGAATTACACCGTTGACCTTACATCTATTCTATACTTACAGGCTTACTTAAACTCTAGCCTGTTACTAATATAAAGTGTGACAGCAGTGTTTGTAATTTCAAAATGAAAATTTATAAAGTGATAAAATGTATAAATCATAAAGTGCCCAAAACTACACTGTAAAAAATAAAAAACACAATTTGTTGAGTCAGCTTAAAATAATTTGTTACCCTGCTGCCTTAAAATTTTAAGTTCAGTCAACTAAAATAAGTTTAGTCAACTTGAAATGTTAAGTTGTACTAAGTAACAACTTAGATATTTGTGTCTGCTAAAGTAAGTAACCCAGCTGCCTTAAAATTTTAGGTTGTTTCAACTCAAATATCTAATTTGTCACTTAGTATAATTTAACATTTCAAGTTGAATAAACTTTTTTTTGAGTTGACTGAACTTAAAAATTTAAGGCATCCAGGTTACAAATTATTTTAAGTTGACTCAACAAACCGTTTTTTACAGTAGTTCCCAAAGCTTGAGTGCTTTTAGCTGCTCACAAAAGTACAATTATATGATATATATATAATATATATATATATATATATATATATATGAATATATATAATATAATTAAAAATATTTGTAAAAAACAACAACAACAACAAAAAAACAATAATAATAATAATAATAATAATAATAATAATAATACAAATAATAATTACATTCTCTGAATAATTCTTTTGCTTTAGAATACATTCATTGATTGTCACGTGACTTTTTCAGCGATATTAAACATTTATTTAAATGGTATTCCTTCTTGTTTAAACAAAGTTCACACTAAGTGTTCATACATTTCACAATAGCTGCTACTTGGAACCAAGTTATATTTAAATATCCACCTTATTATAACTGTTTAATAAACTGATTTAATCTGTTATTGGCACCATATGTCAGCACAGCCTGTGAGCTCACTTATTTTATGCAGAGTGTACACTTTTCATTTCAGATAGTGATTGTGACTGTACTAGATCACAGTTTACACTTTATAATATTTTCCATACATGAAGTCACTCACCGATCACATGAATTGAAACACTGTTTTTTGCATAGTGATATTTCAGTGGACCTTCACCCTCAATCCTGAAGTAATATTGACCACTGTGATTTGATCTGAGGTCATAAAAGACCTCAGACAGTTCCTGTCTTTTAATTTTCCAGTTATATTCCCTCTAATGAAGGAGTCCTGGCTTGATGTTCTTGGGTTGAACACCAGATTTTTGTTCACATCAATTCCATCTTAGAGCCAGACTCCTGTAGCTCTCTGAGTGAGGTCTCTGTCATATTGTTCATTAATCTCAAATCTGCAGTTTATGATCACACAGGATCCACTGAGAGCTTCAATCTTCTCTGGCAGTCTGATGCTGAAATCTCTACAGGAAATACCTACAAACAAAACCCAAAACTCAAACAGAAACAAACAGTGAAGCATTCAGGCACATTTCTGATGTGTCATAAACATACAAAAAGTACAACAGCAACAGTAAAATGCAACCGTTAATGTATATGCTGCAAAAACTAGACAGGAAAATGAGATGAAAAACCAACCTTTTAACAGTAAACAGAAAATAATTATTTTCTCTGCTCTGTCCATCACTACTTGATTAACAGACACTCCTGTGGGGAAATACAAACATGTTTACAAATATTTACATAAATTAATATGAAGTATCTAAAGAAAACAAAAAGATTAAAAGACTCACCAGAGGTGAAAAAAGATTAAAACAGTGTTTCTGTCCTGAAAAAAAAAGATTGCTAAAATTTCATATTTACAGATTCGGAGTTCTGCTTTGCTGCTGATTTGAGACTGAGCGGAAGTGTGCTGTGCGAGTCACTAACACTATATACTGACTGAACATCCTGTGTCAGAAATTAGCATGCATGTTTAACCCTGCAATGCTTAGAGTGTTTCTTCACTAACTTATACATGTTCACTGTCAGAAAAGAAAATGTGCTAACATTTTTAAGAATTTTCATACATGAATTTGAAACATATAGTTTGAACAAAATATGAGTTTGACAGCAAAGCGACTGATACTCTTGGAAATTTACTGAGCCCCCCTAGTTGTCACTGGTCTCCTGACTGAGAATGAGTGTTTCTACACTACATTTAAGATTGTTTTTAAATGTGACTTTGTCAAAGTAATATCCATATGGCATACATGTACAGTTCTAACATACAAATCATGCAAAAATAAACATTCATTCAAGAAACAATGAACACATCAAAGGGCACCTTATTATGCAAAATTCACTTTTAAATGTTGTTTGAACATAAATGTGTTTGGCAATGTGTGTACACAACCACCCTATAATGATAAAAATCCACCCACTCCATTTTTTAAATCCCCATAAATCATAAGCAACATCTTAGAACAAGCCGTTCGCAGAATCCGTAAAATGTGACGTCACATTTAACAGGCCCCGCCCACGACTGTTGACTGACACTGGCATATTAGCAGAGACCCTGCCCTGAATGAGCACAGAATCCGCCATGTTTATCTTCATGCTAGAGTATTTAAAAGCAGCATTCATATAAGGAATATCTTCTTATTAGAGCTAAAATCATTCATTCAAGAGCACTGAGTCACACACACGTGCTTCAGATGTATCTGAAGTATGAGCTATAAAGGCACAGCCCTATTCTGGAAAAGGGGGCGGGGAGCAACAGCTCATTTGCATTTAAAGAGACATGCACGAAAACAGTGTGTTTCTGCTTCCACTCAAAATAGGCACTTTCAAAATTATATAATAAATGATCTGTGGGGTATTTTGAGCTGAAACTTCACACATTCTGGGGACACCTGAGATGTATATTACAATAGAAAACGATAGGGTGAATGAACGATCTTGGTCATTACAATTGGACTTTAGTCTAAAAAAGAAAGAAAATCTTTAGATGTACCTTGTAATGTGCTTTACAGATCAGTTTTCTTCCAAATAAGATCAGACATTCCTCAAATGAAATGAGTTTTGCATAAACATTGTATTACCAAAATACTATTTAAAAAATGGTGGTTTAGCTATAACCGTTTAGCCAATGCATGGATGCAATCACTCATAAATAATCAGGAAAACTAAAATCTAGTATTTATTTATTTAGTGGTTTTCATCAAACGTTCTCTCTGAATATATACAAAGTTTGACTGTAGCCATAGAAAAAGAATACACAGCAATATGTAAAGTACAAAGTGAGCCAATCAGCCACATACTACATACGGGGACTAAATATTCATTTGAATATTAGTTGAAGTTATTTTATAATATTACCTATATATTATATAAATATATATACATTTCTGCCAAAAGAATGAAAAAAAAAAGAAAAGAAAAAGCTATGACACTAAATGATTGCCATATTTATGTATGACACTCCACAAATGACACTTTAAAAAATACCATCTTTTTACTCTCCAAAATGATGCCCTTGCCAAGGTTTTTTAAGGGTTATGACGTTTAACCTTTGCGTAAGGCTGAGAGGAGCCTACAAACAGCTCTTCCTCTGATTACTTTGACTCTGTTTGTTTGTTAAGCACATCTGCACTCACAATCACCTGTGCTTTTCTTGCTTTTGAAGACTCTCCTATTAAGCTCTTGGTCTTTGCCAGGTCTTCAGAACAATCCTGGACCACAGCATAGTCAGCATGAAGTGAGGAGATGCTCACGACCTCTCGTGGTTTAGAGTTTTTGAACGCAATGGAGGAATAAATGATGGATTCTGGTTTGGCTGTGGTGGCTCCAGCAGATAACATCATGGCTTTATTAGCATATACAGGCTTCCCTTCATTCTCCTGTGCAGTGGACTTGAATATTCACAGGATTAAATCAGTGCTGGAAAGCTCTGGTGTCTGTTTAAATTGTTTGGCAGTTTGTATACTTCATTAAGTTGGTAAATTGTTTGTGTGATTTTTTTGTGTGTCAGTTGTAACTTACTCGATTGGTTGAAAAGCTTCTTGTTGCACCTTCACTTCTAGTCTGCAGACAATTCTCTTTTCTGAAAAGCATGTGTTCATGTTTAATTTCAGTTCTATACTAGCTTGAAAGCTATCGGATTTCATGAAAAATATCTTAATTTGTGTTCTGAAGATGAATGAAGGTCTTAAGGGTTTGGAACAACATGAAGGTGAGTAATTAATGACAGAATTTAAATTTTTGGGCGAACTACCCCTTCAAGGTTTTTTTCAAAACCATATTCATACTGATAACATTTCACAATAGCTACTACTTGGAATAAGATTATATTCAAAGTTTCCTTCCTAAAATTGGGTAAATAACTTTCATCTGCACCTTAATGTAAAAAAAAAACAAAACGTGAATTTATATACAATAATTTCAATCAGCTCATTATCATATGCATTATCTTTTCATTTTCTAGATCATTTATTTGTGTTGTTCTGCTATTATTCTTTAATATATCACCTACCGTACACATGTGTATGTAATGACACACATCATCATGACCATTAAAGCACCAACTGCAACTTCAATAAGCACAGAGAAAAGATTCAAACCTAAACAGAAAAATATTTGGAAAAAATCACTGATGATTCACTGATTTAATAAAAAAAAAAATCTGAAAAGTAAGAAATTACATTACAATTTACATATTTCTCATTTACAGTTTGATTTGTCTTCTACTGGGTGAATCACAAAACTGAGACTCACTTGTGACACAGGAAAGCAGCAGAAACAGTTGACTTGCAGTGCCATGAGTGTTTTTGCTGACACATTGCAGAGTGGATGTGTTTGTGAGAGACTGATGTAGAGTGATGGAGCTCCTCAAGCCTGTGCTGCTCAATCGCTCTTCACTGATCAACGTGTTTGAAGAGTGACAGGACGTCCAGACAGATGCCACCTCAGTTCAGGAGAGGGATTCCCATCAACCTCACAGAAACACACAGTTATATCAGTTCGGCTACAGCTGGAGAAGTTAGAGATTTTAGGGACATCTGAAAAAGAGAAAAAAGTAATGGTGTGATGCATATACTGTAGATGTATAGGTGTCTTATAGAGGAGAAAAGAAATTATGCCACAAAATCTTACACTGAACATGTAATGTGATGTTGTTCTGTGCTGTTTTGTTTTTGTCCTGTAGCTGGTAGGTTATAGTGCAGCTGAAAGTGACTTTGTGCTGATGGTGAGTAGCAGTGAAGTTCAGATCAGAGATGAGCTCCTGTAGTCTGCTGCTCTCACTGAGGGGGATTCTGGGAGTGGAGCTCCATGTGAGAGTTGGTGGAGGAGAGGAGCAGAGAGTCTCAGCAGAGCAGTGCAGACTCACAGAGCTCCCCTCCAACACCTCCTCCTGATGCTGCACCTCCTTCTGCTCCACATACAGCTGCACTCTGGGTTTGGGAGGAGACTCTGAAATACACACATTTATGTCGCACATATGAATATGTTGGTTATAAAGTGACATTTTGGTCAAAGACAATCATCACCACATTGTTTTTTTTTTTCTTCTTTTCTTCAAAGATGATAAATAAAATATTATTGTGTATACTGATAATGAAAAGTCAGTTTTTAGAAAGTGATTGTGATTGTACAATATCACAATTTACAGTTTATAACATTTTCCAGACATGAAGTCACTCACCAATCACATGTATTGAAACACTGTTTTTTGCATAGATCCATTTCAGTCCACCTTCACCCTCAATCCTGAAGTAATATTGACCACTGTGAGTTGATCTGAGGTCAGAAAAGACAGTGGTACAGTCCTTGTCTTTTAATTTTCCAGTTATAGTCCCTCTAATGATTGAGTTCTGGCTTGATGTTCTTGAGTTGAACACTAGATTTTTGTTCACATCAATCCCATCTTTGAGCCACATTCCTGCAGCTGTCTCAGTGAGGTTTCTTTCATATCTTTCCTCAATCTCAAACCTGCACTTTATGATCACACAGGATCCACTGAGAGCTTCAATCTTCTCTGGCAGACTGATGCTGAAATCTCTACAGCAAACACCTACAACACAAACATAATAAAATTATTTAAATACAAGCAGAAACAGTGAAGCATTCAGACACACCAACATATTTCTGTTGTGTTACAGACATACAAAATGCTACAAAAACATTACTTATTCAATTATATTCAATTGAAAGTGTTTTTTTCCAAAAGGCGACATAAGCAGAACAACAGCAACAGTGGATATAATATATAAAATATTTAAGTACAGTTTGATTTAAAATGTTGTAATAATATTCTAAGTAACATTAGTTACAAGACGTTTCTAGTACACACTATTGTGCTAAAGTGTCTGAAGCACCACCGTATCACAGACAAAATAATCATAGTTTAGCACTTAAATTCACACTTCCATTCATGTCACACCGAACACATCAACCTATTGTAATACAGTATAGATGTGAAAAAGAGAAAGAAAACCGCACCTTGTAAAAGAAAAAAGAAAAAAATTATCTTCTTCGCAGTGTCCATTTCTTCTTAACAGACAGTCAGACCTGTATGGAAACATACTTGTAAATCTGCATAAATGACCAATAAAAAAGTATGGAAATTATAAATTTAGGCCCATAAATAAATGCACTGATTGTTTTTTTTCCAATTATACTGAACAAATAGACAGTCATGAATCAATTGGAAGCATCCTACAGCTCTTAACAGCACTTCTGAATAAACATTTAAAGAAGAGTTTAAGGCTTACCCGACAAGGCTCTATCCAGTGTAGCTGTAGCAGTGTAAAATGTTTCCTAAATGCAGAAAGACACTAAGTTCTGTGCTGATGATCTGAGACTGAGTGAAACTGTGCTGTGTGAACACACAGTAATATACTGACTGAAAGCTAGTGTACAACTTCCTGTATCAGCGCCAATATACAAGTTATTTCAAAATAGTATCAAAGGATAATAAAAAGCTGAGCCTCATATTATTTCTATAATAGTAAATAATCACTTTCCTTTTTTAAAGACTCCAAAAGTAGAAGATCATATCAATAATTTAATAATCTAAGTATATTTCAGGTTTTGACCTTTAAGACATATTCAGTCAGTGTCAATTCTAATATTAAAAAAAAAAGAAAAGAAAAAAAAAAGTTTCCTGCTCAGCAGTCACACATTAACAGCCTTTCAGATCCTCTCTGTGAATAAAGGTAATTTTTTTTCTTCACGCAAAAAGCATCTGATATAGTCTGTTCAGAAAGAAAATTCTGCATTGTTGCAATGCAAATAAATGAAGTAAGCCAAACTGAATTGAAACCCCAAACCATGTCCTGCAGAACACTGCGCAGAATTTTTAACAGCTTTTATGTTTTACATAAGCATGTATTGAGGCTTTAAGTGTGGACTGAGGATCTTCTTAAAGGAACACTCCACTTTTTATGAAAATAAAATATCATTGCGCCTGCTGCACCCATGGTACGGCAGCAAAGTTCCTTGATTATTACGCCATATGAGAGTATAGTTCCTAGCCATATCGACCTAGAAAATCGCAACTTTTCATTTTTCGTCTATCTTTGTACACGACGTAACTACGGAAAAGTCAAGTTTTAAATAGGAAAAATATCGAAACCCTTTGGTCATTTTTTAGCGAGATGCTAACAGTCTAATCAGATTCAATGATCTATGCTAAGCTATGCTAAAAGTGCTACCGCCAGACCCGGAAATCAGCTGAACGGATTCAAAATGCTAAAACTCAACTGTTTAACTCTAGGGGAGTTGGAAAATGAGCCTATTTTCAAAAAAAGTGGAGTGTTCTTTTAAGGGTTTTCCAAATAATCAAAATAACAAAAGTATAAGAGGTTCTCCAAGTCTAAAATTTCAGCATTCCAAGAAGTATTCCCAAAAATATAATATTTACGAATTATCAATTTAAAATATTTATTATGGACACATAACATTTTTAGAGCCATTAAGTATAAACTTTTTTTGAAAATGGTATTATGATATTTTCCAAAACCAGGATCATACTAATGACATTTCACAATAGCTGCTGCTTGGAATAAAGTTTTTTACACAACATCTCTCTTATCAACAGGGCATAGCATAGAATTTTTCATTTACGTTTACATTTTAAAGCTTTATCGGCCGACTCTGAAAACATTCAGACAATATAGCTGTTATATGTATATATACACATACACACACACACACACACACACACATCTGGTTTATTATTCTTGTGGGGAATCTCCATAGGTGCAATGGTTTTTATACTGTCCACACTGTATTTTCTATCCCCTTACCTTAACCCTACCCCCAAACCTAACCCTTACAGAAACTTCTCTTACATTCTCAAACTTCTTTTACATTCTCAAAAAAATCTGTATGATTTATAAGCTTGTTTCCCCATGGGGCCCTCAATTTAGGCCCCCACAGTGACACGAGTCCCCATGAGTCTGTGTGTATTCAGGTTTAGGTCCCCACCAGGATATAAAAACAAGACCACACACACACACACACACACACAACATACAAAATGTTACACCCACCTGCCTAATACACTGTTGGTCCACTACATGCTGCCAAAACAGTACTTATCAGACCCATCAAGGCATGAAAGAGGCCACTTCCACCAGAGAGCACCATTGCCATGAAGGGCCGTACCTGGTCTGTAATTATTTTGGTTCTGTGTAATGGCCATGTTGCCATTACTTCTCTGGAAATATGGCATACACATAAAAAGCTGACCATGTGATATAAAATAAAATGTGACTCATCTGATCTGCCAACCTTGTTCCACTGCTCCATCGCCCAGTTCTGATGCTCATGCGCCCGTTGTAGGTGCTTCCAAAGGTGGACAGGGTGTAATCATAGGCACTCAGGTTGGTCTGCGGCTACGTGGGCCCATATGCACGAAGTGCAATGCACTGTTGTGACGCATTTAACCCATAAATATCATTAAAACTGTGTGTGAATTGCGCCACAGTAGATTTTCTGTTGGCTCAAATCAGATGGGATAGCCTTTGTTGCCCTTGTGCATCAATCAGCCTTGGGCACCCAACATCCTGTTGATGGTTTGCAGTTTTTCCCTGTTCTGACCACTGTTGGTGAATTCAGCTACATTGGTTTTGAAACTGTTAAAGGAGATTTTAGGGGTATCTGAAAAAAAAAATGTAAAATATAATATTTTCAAATATGAGTAGTCTTGAGAAAAAAAAAAAAAAAACTGTTTTTGAACATTTTACAAATAGTCTGTATGCAGACTATCTGAAGCACCAAAGTACCACACAGAAGGAATAATCATAGTTTAGCACTTAAATTCATACTCTCATTCATGTCACATTAAACACGTCAAACATTTACTAAAAAGCAGATGTGAAGAGGAGAAAGGAAACCACATCCTGTAAAAGAAAGCTAAAAAGAATGATTTTCTCTGCCGTGTCCATCTCTTCATTAACAACTGCTCAGTCCTGTAGGGAAACACACATTTGTAAATCTGCACAAATGACAAAAATAAACTCATGGCAATCATAAATTTAGCTGCATGAAAAAGCACATTGATTTAACATTTGTGAAACAGATATTCATACATTCATTGCAAGCAACCAGTTCCAACGCCTAAATTACTTATATTACTTATAAATAAAACTTATATTGTTGGGGTTGTGACAAACTGTCCCAAATTGCACAAGTGAAATGATGCAAATATGCTGAAGGTGGCGCTGTTGTCTATGACATATAGCTGTCAGTAAGCGCTCTCTGCCCTGTAACAAGCAATATGCAAATATTGCTTATAATTAACCCATAACGAAACCCTGCAAAAATAAAAATAGACTTTCAAGAAATTGAGCATATTCGACAATAAATTGACAATCTATAGAGAGTAATTTTCAGCTGTGAAAGTGTCAGCTGTGAAAAAAAAAAAAAAAGGGGGACGGGGGGGGGGGTGCAGGCGATAAGTTCAGAGTGGAAGAGGAAAGAGATGATGGAGTACGGAAGTGAGACAAAAAAGGCAAGTTTGGTGGGTTCACCATGGTAATACCATGATACTGAATGATTACCACATTCATATTGATTTTATTGGCTAAGAGGAGTCTGATTCCTTCAACTGTTTGTCAGTGCAGATGTGGTTATCAAAAACCAACTGAACTTCAACTGAATCAACATGCAGTGAAGTATTTGGAAACAATGTCTGAATGCCATTCAGTCATGATACAAAATGACTAAGATGTATTCACAAACAAATAATGCAAGTGCTTTTCTCAGAACTTACTTCTCTACTCTGTGCCTTACTTGTTATGGTAGCGGCTATCAAGGTGCTTTTAGTAGATGTGTGAAGACTGTTCTTGTCAAGAACAACAGCCCTTTTCATCACATTAGCATTTGACAGTCACAGTGTCAAAGCACTTTTTTGTGTTTGTTGTGAGTAGTATTTCTACTGTTTATCATCTAAACCCTAACCATTAATTTTGTTAAATATTTCGTCCTAACATATTTTAAATAAATGTCACTTTTACTGTTGCTTTGTTTTTTTTTCTCTAACATGAAATCACAAAACTGGTGAGGTTAAGTTATTCTAAACAAAATGCAAAATTGTACATTTCTCCAAAATTTAACTTACAATTGACCTATTTAATTACAAACTTAAACTAATGTAAATTGTGACTGCAGCTTTTGAACTTTAAGTGGTCAGTCACTTCATTGTCAGTTTAAAAAAAAAAAAAAAAAATTGAGGCTAGAATATCAGTTTCCTGCTCAGCATTCACACATTAACAAGTGCCTTTCTCACCCACTCTATTAATAAAGAAAACTTTTTTTCTCCAGACCAAAAGCATCTAAAGTCTAGTCAGATCTTTGTGCACAAGAAAGAAGTGTCATATAAACCTTTTAAACAAAAAGCTTATCATTAAGAAGAACTGAATATTTTTCATTTGAAAAATATTAAGTGCTTACATTTTATCTGCTATTTCAACTTAATTTACACACAACTATAAACAAGCCATTAGGCTACTGAATTACGAATCATGTTTTTTTTTTTAAATTATATGTGTTGAGTTTCCAAAAGACGAAAAATAGCCAAATAATATTTTTTATATCTGATATAATATCACGCCGGTATAATTAGATTGTTCAGTGCCACACATCAGCTGCCAAATTCAAATCTGCGTTCGCGCTGCGCATTATAACCAATCACATACGATTCTGTTGAGCTTATGAACGCAATGGCCAATCAGAGGCGTTCAGATGAGTCATCGCTAAAACGATGTGTTTTGTAGATGTATGTACGATTTAAGATTTTCATTTCAAAATGTAAACAGCTTCAGTTATTATAACAGGAGCTTTTGAAAGTGTTGCAGCTCTAAATATAAGTTAATGATAATTTTCTTTGATGATGTAAATATTCTTTCCACCTTTTTTCATACAATCCAAGTGTTATAATTAGTAACTTACAATTGTTTGTAATTAAATTCACTTTAAATACAATGTCCGTGGTATTAAAATATTGGTAACACTTTAGAATAAGTTCCATTAGCTAATTAGTTAATACATTAACTAGCAGTAATGAACAATGAACAATACATATATTACAATAATGTTAATGCTAATGAAAACAGTCGTTCATTGTTAGTACATGTTAGTTCACAGTGCATTAACTAATGTTAACAAGCCCAACTTTTGATTTTAAAAATGCATTAGTAAATGTTGAAATTTATCATGAACTAAGATTAATAAATGCTATAGAAATATTGTTCATTCTTAGTTCATGTAAATACAGTAGTTAACTAATGTTAACCAATGAACCTTACAGTAAAGTGTTACCAAAATATTTTATGACATGACTGGTACAAGTAAAAAGACGGGTTTTATGTATGCGTAGGTAATAGATTACACTAACAGTCGGCAACTTGCCCATCGCCATATTATCCATAAAGGTGCAAAATGCATTTACTTATATTTGAGAATTGAAATATTTAACATGTTTGGGAATATTTCAAAATGAAAGGCACGCAGTTTCAACTGAGTCATTATCCGTCCTTGCAAGCAGGACTTTGTAGGCTATGAGGTTTACAGTTGTTCACTCTGAGGAAATACGTAACAGTAAACAACCTGAGGAACTGGAGGTAAACTAACTGGCTTACTATGGAAGGTAGAGTAGTTACATACTGTACACACAGTGGCCCAATTATTTGGATATAAGTGTCACTTAACAGATAAATGCATTTGCATTAGGTACCAAAATATCAAAACAAGTGGCAATTAATTTGAAGTAGATTTGTTTTGTTATTTAATGTGACTAAAATATATTTTGGGGCCACCGTATAAAGAGACTGAAAATTCCATCATCATTTACTGTCATGAAAATCCAAACTGTTTGCATGTCATTCTTTTGTAGAACAAAAAAGAAGTTATTTTGAAAAATATTTCATTTGTTCATATAATGAAAGTCAAAATGGTGCAGTGTTGCGTTGGACCCCACTGACTTTTACTGTCACCGTTTCTCTGTTTTTCCACTGGTTGTGTCCTCTTCACACTAGTTAGATTTTACATGATGTAAAAAAATGTATGTGTGAATTATAGCTGAATAAGCTACATTGCTGATGCATTAACAGTCAGAAAAGCGCATTTGCAAAACACTCTAGTCTTACTGACTAGAATCCAGATATACTGGTCTGAAGCTACAATTACCATTTATTATGCCTTTTCTTAACACTTTTGATCTGTTTTACTACTGGCTCTGTCCTCATTACACTGGTTAGAAAAGTGTGACTGTAACTGCAACAAAAAACACATTTTGTCACAAACTAATGTATGAATAATGTTGAACTGGCGTACATTTCCCAAAGGCATCGTTAGCTAACTATGTTGGTAATGACAGAACTTTTTGGGAAACCCACCCCTGATCATTTGTGCTGATGCATCAGCAGCTATTTCAGTGCAAACACATTAGTATCCAGATATACTAGTCTGAAGGTCTCAAGCTACAGTGTCTGGAGCTAAACAGCAAATGCTCAAGCACTAATGAGAATGAATTCCAACATTTAAATGATCATTTAAACGCTAACAGGCTTTGTAACTACTATAACTGTTCATTTGATAATTGACTTTAAGTGCTAGTGAATTTGACAAGATAAAACTGGCTGTTATGTATTACTCACACTGTCCAGCATCACTGATGAGTTGTGGCTGCCATTTTGGTTCTGAGCTGTACAGTGGTACCAGCCTCTGTGTTTCCGGTCGGTCCTATTGAAGGTAAGAGTGTCTCCAGTCTGGAGCTGCTCCAACTGTCCTTCACACTCTCTCGACCAGGTGTAGTTCAACACTGCTGGATTTGCATCACTGCTGCAGGTCAGAGTCACTCTGTGCTGACGGTGAGTAGCAGTGAGTAGCAGTGAAGTTCAGATCAGAGGTGAGCTCCTGTAGTCTTGCTGCTCTCACTGAAGGGGATTCTGGGAGTGGAGCTCCATGTGAGAGTTGGTGGAGGAGAGGAGCCGAGAGTTTTAGCAGAGCAGTGCAGACTCACAGAGCTCCCCTCCAACACCACCTCCTGATCCTGCACCTCCTTCTGCTCCACATACAGCTGCACTGTGTCCCGGGTGAATCTCCCTCCCAGACCACAGCCCCGATGGAGGGGTGGTCCGGCACCAGAGTCTGTTGGACTGAGGCCCCTGTCCAGGGGTATGGGGCCTTCCAGTTCGAGTGCCACGTCTGTTCATGTTCCTCCACTCTCTCCGTGCCAATCTCTTGACTTGCTTCCCACCACTAGGGTGGCGGGGAAGTCTGGGTCGGCCTGTTGGTGTTGCGGGGACCCAGGACACTTTATTGATCGGTGTCCAGTGATGGAGGTGGGGACACTGGTCCAGGTTCCAGATGCCCCGCAGGCTGCCCCCGATCAAGCTGGCCTGTACCAAATACCTGTGAGTATTAAGGGGGGTACTTATTGGGCTCTGGTGGATTCAGGATGTAACCAAACCTCAATCCATCAAAGCCTAATTCAGCCTGAGGCATTGGATAAAAGCTGCGTGGTTCAGGTGCGGTGCGTGCACGGGGATGTGGTGGGGTATCCTGTAATGTTTCTAGCCATCCAATTTCAGGGACAAAAGCATAATGTGGAGGCTGCAGTTAACCCGCACCTCAGGCATCCGCTGATTTTGGGAACCAGTTGGCCAGCTTTTAGTAATTTATTGGGGTATTTGTGTGCGGATGTCTCTTGGAAAAAGGAGAAGCAGGGAGGGGAGGCAGTCGTGCAGGCAGGAGAGGCTGAACCGAGACTGCCCGAGGCTGAGCCAGGGGAACCGAATGCTGTTGAAAGGCTAAACCTCACAGAGCGTGATGACTTTCCCCTGGAGCAGTCTTGGGATGAAACGCTGAAAAATGCATTTGAACAGGTCTGCTCCATCAACGGACAGCCTCTCCAGTCAGCACGGCCCCCTTCTTATCCCTATTTTGCTATTTTAAAAGATAGGTTGTATCGAGTGACCCAAGACACTCAGACAAAACAAGACAACTCAATTGTTGGTACCTAAAAGCCGCTGGGAAATGCTTTTCCAGGCGGCTCATTGTAATCCCATGGCAGGACATTTGGGACAGACAGCAACATTAAACCGTTTAATTGCCCGATTCTTTTGGCCGGGGATTCACGAGAATGTGCACAGGTGGTGCGCGACTTGTCGTGAATGTCAGTTAGTGAATCCCCTGGCCTCCCCAAAAGCGCCATTGCGCCCTCTTCCTCTCATTCAGGTCCCCTTCGAGAGAACTGGTATGGACCTCATTGGGCCATTATAACGGTCAGCACGGGGGCATCGCTTTGCATTAGTTCTATTGGATTATGCAACATGATACCCAGTGGCACTCATTTCTGCAAAAAGTGTGGCGGAGGCCTTGTTTCGTATAATCTCCCGAGTGGGAATCCCGAAAGAGATTCTCACTGATCAAGGCACGGCGTTTATGTCACGTACAGTACACAAGCTTTACGAATTACTGGGCATTAAATCGATTCGCACCAGCGTCTACCACCCACAAACGGACGGCCTGGTGGAACGATTTAATCGCACGTTGAAAACCATGATTCGAAAGTTTGTTCACGAAGACACCAAAAATTGGGATAAATGGATGGACCCCTTTTGTTCGCTGTGCATGAGGTCCCGCAAGCCTCCACGGGGTTTCCCCCCTTCGAGCTTCTCTACGGCCGCCAGCCCTGTGGGGTTTTGGACGTCCTGAGGGAGGCTTGGGAGGAAGGACCTTCGGATAGCAAAAATGAAATTCAGTATGTGCTGGACCTGAGAACAAAACTCCACACCTTGGGGTGGCTCTCTATGGAGAATTTGTTACAGGCCCAGGACAGACAGAGCCGGCTGTACAATCGGGGAACCAGATTACGTAATTTTGCACTGGGAGATAAAGTACTTGTATTGCTCCCAACCTCTAACTCTAAATTACTCGCCAAGTGGCAAGGACCCTTTGAGGTCACACGGCGAGTGGGAGATCTCAATTATGAGGTGGTTCGAACAGACAGGAGTGGGGCACGTCAAATCTACCATCTGAACCTCCTAAAAAAAAAATGGAGCGAGGTGGAACCGGTGATGCTGGCGACGGCAGTGAGTGGGGAGGAAGATATCGGGCCAGAGGTGGGCACTAAAATACAATCCCTCACTCTGGCCCCGGGAGGAGATCACCTCCCAGCTCACTGATGTAGCCAGATTGCAAACCGAGTTTATAGACGTGTTCTCACCTCTGCCCGGTCGAACCAATCTCATCCAGCACCATATTGAGACTGAGCTGGGCGTGGTAGTACGCAGTCGGCCATATCGGTTACCTGAACACAAAAAAAAGGTAGTTCAGGCTGAATTAGAGTCTATGCTAGAGATGGGAGTAATAGAAGAATCCCACAGTGACTGGGCGAGCCCGATAGTTTTGGTACCTAAAACGAACGGCTCTGTTCGGTTCTGTGTGGATTACTGCAAGGTGAATGCGGTGTCGAAATTCGATGCCACGGGTTGACGAATTGCTTGATCGGCTGGGTACAGCTCATTTTTACTCGACACTGGATTTAACTAAGGGATATTGGCAGATCCCCTTATGAGAGGGGGCCCCCGCTGAGAGGGGCCGGGCTGACGGCCAACCCGAAGAAGTGTCCACTTGGGTCATGGACAGGTGCGTCCCCAAATTAGTAAGACGGCAGCAGTTGCGACCTGTCCGAGACCCAAGACCAAAAAGGAGGTGAGGCAGTTCCTGGGGCTGGCGGGATATTATAGAAGGTTTATACCTAATTATTCGGACCTCACCAGCCTGGTGACTGACCTCACTAAAAAGGAAGCCCCAGATCCGGTCCAGTGGACGGAGCTGTGCTAGCAGGCTTTCACCCAGGTAAAGGCTGCTCTGTGTGCCTTTCGGATAAAAGGGTGATGGTAGAACATGGAGGGAGAGAGACATTGGACAGAGACTTGTGTGTGTTACCGAGGTGGAGAGCTGAAAGAACCCCAAAAGGACTGTATAGTTATTTTGAACTGTGAATTGTTGGAACACGCAGTGAGCGTGACTTTTTTTGTTTGAGTTTTGAATAAAGCACACGAGTCTTCCTAAGCCGACCTGCCCTCTTCCTTCCTTTCTTCGAACATTTCTACAATCACATTTATTAAAGTTGAGTTTTTATCATAAGTCCATTTCAGTCCAGCTTTACCCTCAATCCTGAAGTAATATTTACCATTATGATTTGAAGTAACATTGTAAAAGACAGTGGTGCAGTTCTTTTTGTGTTGTTTTCCAGTTATTTTTCCACTGAACAGAATCAGAACCTTAGGAATGAAACACTTAATTGTTATTCACATCTGTTCTATCTTTGAGCCACACTCCTGTAGCATCACTCTCAGTTAGGTCTTCGTCATATTTTTTCTGTCTCTCAAACCTGCAGTTTATGATCACACAGGATCCACTGAGAACTTCAATCTTTTGTGGCAGACTGATGCTGAAATCTCTAAATTTAGTTTATAAATGGAAATATACTCAAACCTGTCAACAGAAAACCGAGAATTATTTTCTCTGCTATCCAGATGTCCATATTTTCATTCAATGAGGAACATCAACCTACAGATGAAAATCAAATTGAAAAAAAAAGAAAGAAAGAAAAAATGCAGCACTGGGTAAACCGAGCCACCCCCTGTACACCTCATTTGCAATAGTACCGAAAATGCAATCAAGATGAATAAATACTGCAATGAATTGGATATTTAAACAATATGTGGTAATTTTGCTTTATCCATTTAAAATTAAGCATAAATAAAAAATAATGATTAATAATAAATAATTTAGTGTTTTCTCCAGATATTTAAATTTTAAAATCCATATAATCTATGCTTTTTTAAAAAAAAAATAATAATAAAATAATAATATATTGGATATGACAGCATTTGTTTATGCTCAACGAGTCTATTCATTTAAGTTTAATGCAATGGAAGTAAAAGAGCAAAAAAAAAACAAAAAAAAAAAGCTATCTGACGGAGGAAATCTGTAAAAGAAACTAAATCTGTGTGGAAATATCTTGTTTAGCTCCCAAGTTTCCGGCTATAATCCCTGCTGCTGATTAGAGACAGAGTGAAGCTGTGCTGCAGGAACAGCATCTGAAGCATAATCTACTGATCTATTATAACTTCCCTTTTTCATCACATCACACCAGCACTTCCTGGATCAGCACTAACATGCATTCATGTGCACAGACAGAGCCTTGAATTTAATTCCTGGAATGTCTTTTGCTACCAAAACTGTACAACTTAACATAAACCTGTACGTTCCATCTAATTTCAGTCTGTTGCTTACACAAAGCCATAGTATGGTTTCAGAAAACTTGAGATGTAGTGCATGACGAAAATTTGCGCACCTGCACACAAACACTAACCCAGGCGTACGATCTCTTTTTCCTAGAGTGAGAAAATGAGTAAAGTAAACAACGATTTTAAACTGTTTTCATGTTGATATACACATTTAAATTAAATATTCCACTCTCATTAATGGAGATAAGCACAGAAATGACAAAGTCATCCCGTAGAAATTAAACCAAAATTATATTAATTAAGGCAAATTTGTAGTGGATGTGCTTGATCACTTTTCCTGTGGCACACATGCTATGTTTTAATGACAGCGAGGAGTGCTAGAAATGCACAGTAATTCAGATTTAAACTAACTGATACACACTTACTTCGATATTGTGGTGGACACTGGATTTAGTGGTCGAACGGTCCATTCTTCAGTTTGAATAGGTCTGGTTGGTCTGCTGCTACGGGGGCCCATATGCGCTGAGTGCAATGCGCTGATGTGACGCTTTTAACCCGTAGCCATCACTAAAACGCACATCAATTGGGCATCATTCGGCCCTGGATGCATAACATCCTGTTGATGGTTTGCAGTTTGTCCCGGTTCTGACCACTGTTGGTGAATTCAGCTACATCAGTTCTGGTACAGCTGAAGGAGTTAGTGATTTTAGGGGTATCTGAAAAAATTGAAAACTATTTTTGAACATGAGTAGTCTTGAGAAAAAAAACAAAAAAACATTGTTTTTAAACACTGTACAAATGTTCTAAAGTAAATGTCTGTAAGCAGAGCAGACTATGTGAAGCACCACAGAATCACATAGAAGGTAAAATAGTTTAGCACTTAAATTCACACCCTCATTCATGTCACACCAAACGTGTCAAACTATAATTACAAAATAGATGTGAAGAAGAGAAAGGAAACCACACCTTCTGAAAGAAAGCAGAAAAGAATCATTTTCTCTGCCGTGTCCATCTCTTCATTAACAACTGCTCAGTCCTGTGTGGAAGCACACATTTGTAAATCTGCACAAATGACAAAAATAAAAACTCATGGAAATCACAAATTTAGCTGCACGAAAAAGCACATTGATTTATCATTTTCCAAACAGACATTCATAAATTCATTGCAAGCAACCTACAGATCCAGCGCCTAAATATTACTTATAAATAAAACTTATATTATTAGGGTTGTGACTAGGGCTGTAGCTATCAATCATTTTAGAGTACCGATTATTCTATCGATTAATCGGATAAGAAGTCATTTTTTTTTATTAAAGAGCAATACTAAATATACAAGAGAAAATAAGATGGGCTACTTAAAATAAACAACTAATTTGTTTCCTTTTTAGAAAAAGTAACATTTTTATTGCTGAAATTGCATTCATTAATAACCATGAAAACTAAACCCATTTAATGCATTTTTTGCCAAATTACTTTGTGTTTGTTGTGAGTAGTATTTCTATCGTTTATCATCTAAACCCTAACCATTTATTTTTTAAAATGTTTTTTTTCCAAACATATTTTTAATAAATGTCACTTTTACTGTTGCTTTGTTTTTTGTTTTTCTCTAAGATGAAATCACAAAACTGGTAAGGTTAAGTTATTCTAAACAAAATGCAAAACTGTACATTTCTCCAAAATTTAACTTACAATTATTTAATTACAAAATAAAACTAATGTAAACCGTGACTGCAGCTTTTGAACTTTAAGTGGTCAGTAACTTCATTTTCAGTTTAAAAAAAAAAATTGTGGCTAGACTCAGTTTCCTGCTCAGCATTCACACATTAACAAGTGCTTTTCTCATCTACTCTATTAATAAATAAAACTTTTTTCCTCCAGACCAAAAGCATCTAAAGTCTAATCAGATCTCTGTGCACAAGAAAGAAGTGTAAGCCATTATAAAAAAAAAGCTCATTATTAAGAAAAACTAAAAAATAATTTGAAAAATATTAAGGGTTTACATTTTATCTGCTATTCCAACCCAATTTACACACAGCTATAAACAAGCCATTAGGCTACTGAACTACCAATCATATTTTTTGAATTATACGTGTTATAAATTTGACAGATCTAATCAGATCTTTGTGCAGAACCAAACAGAAAGGCCCAAACAGGGCTCACATGCATCAAAAGTACATGATTACATTTAGCAACTGGTTTAAAAAAAGCTTTTGCACCTTTTTTTTTTTTTTTTTTAAAAAAAGTAGAATGAGGTAGTTAAGATTTTAATGCCATGCCAGCAGCTGAGGCTAATTTGATGGCAACAAATTAATGATATCCATCTTAAGTGGGTATGTGCAATACATAGGAGCTTTAAGCTTTGTAATGCCATTAAAAATCAACACAAAATGTTACACACACTTTTGTTTGCTTAGTTTTAAAGTGTCAAAAGACTAAACCTACAAACCTTTCTCAGCCATATCGCTTATTTTAAAGCCCAATTCACAATGCATAGTCGTTGACAATCACCAGATTAGATCATATCTCTTCTCAAACTTTCCATGACCTGACAAACATCGCCTGATGAGCATGTTCAATCGACAGGGAGGTAACACACTGATCCAACAATATCAGACAAACTCAACTATCTGTTAGCATTTGTCAGCATGTCTATGCAGTGTGAATTGGCCTTAAGAAGGGTGTCAGTAGGGGGAAATACTAACACTTATACAAACAATGAAATGTAAATAGGTACAAAAATATCTGGTCCTCCTAAGTAAACTAGCATTCCTAAACCAGCATTAAAAAAAAAAACAAAAAAAAAAAACAAAACAAGCTTACCAGCTTAAATGAGAAAACAGTCTGTCATGTGTAGTTACAGTTGCTGAGTGAGTTCCACAACACAGAACACAATTTGTGCCCCTCAGATTTTTCAGCCAATTGAATTTTGAATGCAGCTTCCAAAAGACATTAAAAAAATGGCTGAATAATCCACCTTATTTTTCCCATAAGAGTGGGTGCAGCCATTTGTAATTTTTTTGTGTCTGGCTTCCGGTCTCATCCACTTCCAGCTATTTTTAGCTGCACAAAAAGCTCGTTTTACTGCTTGATATTGCAAACTGGTGTGTCTTAACATATTATTTTAATGTATTATCTTAATTATGAACACACTGGTTTGGAGTGCAAACTGTTTTACCGTTTACTGAACTTTGATATTCTTCTGGTTATTTCCCTATGGCGGATTATAAACCGGACATCTAACACATTACCAGAAAACAGCTTACTTCTGCATTGAAAAATAAGGTGGATACTTTTTATATTTCATATAATATGACGCCGGTGCAATTAGATCGTTCAGTGCCACAAGTCAGCTGCCAAATTCAAATCTGCGTTCGCACTGCGCATTATAGACAATCACACATGATTCTGTTGAACTTATGAACGAATTGGCCAATCATTGGCCAATCAGAGGTGTGAAACGCGGTGTTTTGTTCAGTGCGTGCTCACTGACTGAATTTGGTTAATTCTCACCAGAAACCAAATGTCCAAATGTGCGTCCGATTTAAAGTTATTCATTTCAAAATGTAAACAGCTTTAGTGATTATAACAGGAGTTTTTAATAATGTTCACAGGATAATGTTCTTTGATAGGCTACATATTCTTTCCTCTCTTTCCATACAATGAAAGTGTTAGAATTAGTAACTTACAATGTTTTTATTAAATTCACATTAAATGCAAAGATATGTGGTATTAAAAATATTTGTAACACTTTATAATAAGGTTCCATTAGTTAATGTTAATTAATGAAAATACAGTCGTTCATTGTTAGTATGTCAGTTCACATTGCAATAACTAATGTTAACAAGCACAACTTTTGATTTCAATAATGCATTAGTAAATTTTGAAATTAACAAAGAATTAATATGAATTTAAAATCATAATAATAATAATAAAAGCATGGGTTACAGTGTTGTACTTAGACATGTAAAGAATATGCATACATTTCGCATGATTTGTGAATTTTGTAAGCATTTTACAGCTTTCCTGCAGTGAAGTTGCAGCGACCTGTCACTTGCAGATGAGATTAAGAAACAATAATGATCCAGTTGGTTCCTGGTGGACAAAATCACTCGCAATTTTCTTACTTCGCTCCTTCAAAAACTTTCACCAATCACTTCCATTGCAAATATCTCACTATAACCTTCTTCCTTTTTTCTTTCTTTCTTTTCTTTTTTTTTTTTAAAGAAAACAAGGAAGGAACTTGGAATATTCCTTAAACAACTAAGACGGCAATCTTTTGTCCACACCAAAATGTTACTGTATGACTGTATATACATAACCCATAAGTTGTATCCCTTTTTTACTTTTACAGTTCTTTTAGCTTCTGTTTCAAGCTTGAAAGCTCCAGTCAACACTTATTGTAATACATGGGAAAATATGGTTGTGTGAGCAATTCTAACTCAAATGGTGATACTTTCATAAGTTGTATCTTTTGATGGCTGGGAGAACACTTCTTCGATCTTTGTCTCCTGCTCTAGTATGGTTTGATTTTCCTCAGACTTCATCAGAGCTGAGATGCTGCTGTTGGGCTGATCACTTCCTGTTGAGCTCTCTTCCTCTGATACTCCAAAAGGATAAAATCGGACCACAGCGTAGTCATTTGTCAATGAGGAGACGCCCCTGATCTCATCTGACTCTGGTGGTGGCATCTTTGTGAAGTCAATGGAGGCATAATGGAGGGGTCCTTTACGATTCTGGGGGGCAGATCAATATGGTGACAGCATGGCGTTATTGGCATAAACAGTGTCACTCTCATCTCCAGCAGAGGAGATCTGTGGTATATTCTGCTTTTAAAACAATGAAATGAATGTGTTTTGATATTTACTTAGCAGAAGTTGCAATATTTCAAAATGAATAATATACATTGAGGGAACTCACCCTGTCAGTCAGAACGAGTCCAGGATCACCGTCTCGTCTGGGCCAGGGCCATCTTTCTCTTCTGAAAAATAATTCATGTGCACATAATCAAAGAATACTGACATAAACATCAGCCAAGTATGGATTTAGACATATGACTGGGGCAAAGAATTTTTAAAGTTTAAGACATTATTTAATGATTGCTTAAGTTGGGAATCTTTTTTCCACAAAAGCCACAGCAAAAACAATGTATTTTTTTTAACAATAGAAAATACAGTGAATGTACCTTGCAAACATAAGTAAAATGCAGCACAAGTTTGTCACAGTAGCCCCAACAGCTGCTCCAGCAAAAAAAAAGAAATGAGGGAAACCTAATAACAATTAAAAGAAAAACAAAATACAAGTTTTTGCATAACCACTAAGAGAATCTATCAGCTATATGCAATAAAAAGCAACTAATTCTATTGAAGCTAGTGATTTTACTTCCTCCTCTAGCAGCTAGTTTGAACTGTGGTTAGTCACAACGCTCTTTTGCAGCTTGTTTATATAGACATTTACACATGATGTGTAAAATAATGAAGAATTAAGCATTTATCCTTTGCCTTTTCTCTAATGTAACAACTGGAAGTGAACACCACCCATTAAACTGTATTAAATGTATAAGTAATGGTATTTAAGATCATGCATCTGTAAATGCTTTAAAAATTAAACCTTAAAAATCAGTAAATGTCTATAAAAATGACCTGACTCCTGATAAGTGACATGAAGCAAATGTTGACTTGAGGTTCCATGAGTGTTTTTGCTGACACACTGCAGAGTGGATGTGTGTGTGAGAGACTGATGTAGAGTGATGGAGCTCCTCAAGCCTGTGCTGCTCAATCGCTCTTCACTGATGAACGTGTTTGAAGAGTTAGTGACAGGACGTCCAGACAGATGCCACTCCAGTTCAGGAGAGGGATTCCCATCAACCTCACAAAAACACACAGTTACATCAGTTCTGTTACAGCTGGAGGATGGAGAGATTTTAGGGGGATCTGAAAGTATTAAAATGAGAAAAAAATACAAATAAATTACTGTAATGATTCTGCTCCTGTCAGTGATAAATGTTACAGTTCAGTTTAGGGGCATCTGAGAAGAAAAGATAAAAGATTCATTGAGAAAAACTAAGGAGTGCTGGGGAAGATTACATACTGTATACAGTGACTCAATTATTTGGACATAAGCGTCACCTAACATATAAATACATTTGCATTAGGTAACAAAATAGCAAAATAAGTGGCATTTATTTTAATTTTGAGATGTGGTTTGGTATTTTGTTATTTAATGTGAAAATACTCAGACATGTTGTGTGGCTGAAGAGTCCAAAAATGTTTAAATATGCTTTGGGGCCACTGTATAAAGAGACTGAAAATTCTGCCATCATTTACTGACTCTCATAACAATCCAAACTGTGTACATGTCATTCTTTTGAGTGTTGCTTTGGACCCCACTAACTTTAAAGGGGTCATGAACTGAGAAACCAAAATTCCCTTTTTTGTGACATATAAGAGGTCATTGCACAGGTGCCAGGGACGTGTCCCTACGTTAGAAAACTGGGCGGAAGGTAGTCACACACGAGACGAGAAGCACAGCGCCGCGCTTACCAAACTTGATGGTGCAGGGCCGGTGTCCTACAGAGTTTAGCACCAACTTGCCTCAACACACCTGCCTGGAAGTTTTAAGTATACCTATTAAAGGAGAAGTTTTTTTTCAAAAAATAAACATTTGTATACTTTTTATGCACAAAAGCTCGTGTAGCACAGGCTCTGGGATGCGCGTCCAAGATGCTACGAATAAGTGATGGGTCATTCTTGAACAATTCGTTCATTTTGAATGAATCTTTAATGTGACTCGGGGAGTGATCCGTTCAGTCGCACATGCGCAACATCCTATTAGGTTCTGTACTGGAATTAGTTCATCTGTTTCGAGTTTTCGGGTTTTTCGAGTCGTTCGTTCATCTCATGGGCCTGTCACGTGATGCCGATTTTGCTAAAATGAACGAAATTACTCGAAAAAAGATTAGTTTATTTTGCTGAACGAGACTCAAAGGTCTGAGTTGGTAAAATGGTCCGAACTTCCCTTCACTACTACGAATCACGTCTAAGTTCATCGTCTGGCTCAAAAAGGTAGAGAATGTCAAAAAACTCCATCTTATTTTCTGAAACTAAGAGATGATGCTGTGCCGCCTATATTGGATCCGACAGTGATGTTGCAACATAAGTGTTTTCATTACATGGCCACTATTGCTTTGTCTCTTCTTACAGATCGTTTGATATGTACTGAGTTATTTATGTGTTTTAAACCTAAATCACAGCAGTGTCCATCTATGAGGAATGAATGTACGCTGTTAGCCAATCATAGGAATGGGCATTTACATCCGACTCCACAATCCGCCATGCCTATTCAAACAGAGCACTGTGCTGAGGGGGGATAAAAGCAGGACAGAAAATAGCCCATTACCTCTAATTTTTGATGTTTTTGATGTAAAAATCTTGATAACATTATATGTTATAAGACCTCAGAGAACAGTACAAAAGAAAAAAAAACATAGGTAGTTCATGACCCCTTTAACTGTCATCGTTATTTTAACACTTGTTATCTCTGTTTTCCACTGGATCTGTCCTCTTTGCACTAGTCAGATCAGCATGCTGCAAAAAACACTGTCACAAACGAATGTGTGAATCACAGTTAAGCTACAGTGCTGATGCATCAACAGTCAGAAGAGTGCATTTGGAAAACCCTCTAGTCTTACTGACTAGAAACCTGATATACTAGTCTGAAGGTCTGAAGCTACAATATCTGGGATTTAAAAATCAAAGAGCTTGTGAACTTAAAGCATTAAATTTGTCTGTGCATTTAAATTAAATAAACATAAATGTGGTAAGGTTAACCAAACAACTTAAAGGCTTTTAAAATATTTTATGGCCTTAAACATAGTAAAGATAAACATTCTTCATAGAGTCGTAAAGGTCTTTGCACACTGAGTCCGAAATTATCGACAGAAATTTTCGCACGTTATAAAATAAATACGACCTCACATTGTGTAAATCACCTTTACACACTGCCTCCGAAACTTCCGTCCGTCATAAAAAAAAAGGGGTTCAGGTTCGATTTTCTGTGTTTTCACATCCATAGTAAGCATTTTGATAGGAAATGATGACGAACATGAAAAAAAAAACATTTGAAAAAATGCATACGAAAATCTCAGTGTGCAATGACCTTAACAGTTCATTTTATAATTGACGTTACGGTGCTAATGAATGTGACAAGATACTGGCTATTATGTAATACTCACACTGAATGTCCAGCATCACTGATGAGTTTTGGCTGCCATGTTGGTTCTGAGCTGTACAGTGGTACCAGCCTCTGTGTTTCAGGTCGGTCCTATTGAAGGTAAGAGTGTCTCCAGTCTGCAGCTGCTCCAACTGTCCTTCACTCTCTCTGGACCAGGTGTAGTTCAACACTGGATTTGCATCACTGCTGCAGTACAGAGTCACTGAACTGCCCCCCAACACAGAGCTGGAGGCAATCACTAAAGTTGACATGTTTTTGGGGCCATCTGAGGAAGATAAATGATTAATTTAGAAAGGAATAACCAAAGACTTTAGACATACAAAGATGTATATCCAAAGCACTCCTATAACTTATGAATGGGAGAAAGTGCAACTTGCAATATGGCAGAATAGTCCTGCCTTCTACATAAAAGAGCCAATAATGGCACTGCCAAAACAATCAACATTTTGAGACACATGCTTAGAACTACACATTAGCTGGTCTAGCCCAAAAACTTCAAAATCATCCTACATTGCTGTTTTACCTTTTTTTTGTAAAGGGTGTTTGAACTTCTTTGCATGTTCACTTGGTAAACACTGGGTTGGTACTTCTACAGCGATGTAGGATGATTTTGAAGTTGGAGGAGAAAATAAGATGGGAGTTTTTCAACATACCCTAACTGTATTGACCCGGATTACACAGCTAGACAAGACGAGCATTTGAGGTTAAAAAAGTACATATATTTTTTATTTTTGTAGAAAATCACCGGTTGTTTCACTAGATAAGACCCTTGTTCCTCGGCTGGGATCATTTAGAGTCCTTTGAGAAGCTGCATTTAAACTGCATTTTGGACGTTTAAACTCGCAGGCACCATTGAAGTCCACTATATGGGGATAATTCCTGAAATGTTTTCCTCAAAAAACAATTTCTTTACGATTGAAGAAAGAAAGGCATGAACATCTTGCATGACAACGGGGTGAGTACATTATCTGTAAATTTTTGTTCTGGAAGTGAACTACTCCTTTAATGAGTTAAAAAAAAGAAAATCTATTATGATAACATAAAATATCACATAAAAAGCCCTTATATTTAATTAGTTAACTGAGGGCCGGTTTCACAGACAGGGCTTAGACCAGGGATGTCAAACTCTGGTCCTGGAGGGCCACAGCCCTGCAGAGTTTAGATGCAACCCTAATTAAACACACCTGATCCAACTAATCAAGTCCTTCAGGCTTAATTGAAAACTGCATAGTATGTGTGTTGGAGCAAGGTTGGAACAAAACTCTGAAGGGCTGCGGCCCTCCAGGAACTGAGTTTGACACCCCTGGCTTAGACTAAACCAGGATTAGGCCATAGTTCAACTGAGACAAAACAAAGTCTTGTCTGTGAAACCGGGGGTGAATGTGATTCATTTGATTAAAATAGTAATCTCAGCCACTAATTTTTATTGTATGAGTTATATCAAAATATCTTCTTTAGTGTTCTACAGAAGAAACAAATTCATACAGATTTGAAATGGCAAAAAAAACACTGTCATGAAAGAATGTTTGAAGAATGTAGCATCTGGACCAATCAGACACAGTTATTTGTTACATTTAACAAAGAATCTTCAAAACCAACAACCCCAGCTATATGCTGGAGTTTTGGAGACATCCCCCCAAAGCAACGAACACCCTGAAAGGGCACAGTTGCCAGGACGACAATCTGATAAGAGGTTTTATTGCCCGCAGGAATGCACATCTGCCCATGCTACATTTGCCATCAGAAAGACACAATGCCTATAGGCTCTTTCCTATTCATTCACAGACAAACCTTTCTTTGACCTTCCTATCACACATAGCCCAGGTCATTGTGTACAGTATTACTGCATTGTATTTTAATTTTGTCTGTTGTTTTTGTATTTGTCTTTCTACTGTTTTATGCATGTTTTCTGATAGATGACTAGTAGTATAACCCACCTATGCCATGCTTGGACTCTTTGAGTTCGTGTTTTGATGATCTAAAAGATGGTGTAAATTAGATGTTGATACCTATGCAACATATTAGTGTTTTAAGAAACCTTACTAGTTTTTGCATCAACACCCAATCGAATTACATATGCAAAATACCATGCTCACAGACAAAGAGTCGTAAACTTTCCCTCCAAAGGAGAAAGTTACCATTGGTTCGTGGACCTCCTGGAGGCGCAGCCTCCAGAGACCTTAAAGGCATCAAACGTTAGTCCGCCTCTCCTCCTCTTTGACTCTCTTCACGCTCTTCTGCAAGATCTTCCGATTGCTGCCTGTGGAGGAACCCACAGGGAGCCTGAGCCGGCACAGGCCGTGCCCGGCGGGCCCGACAGGCCCCAACATCTAGAGCTATGGCTCTCACCACAAAGAGCCAGACACTTTTACTCAACCCCGGAATTCATCCTCATGAAATGTCCTCGAACAGACATTTCTCTATTCCGTGCTTTTAGCTTTCTTCACTCGTCTCACGTGAGTTCTTTCAGAACCTAAGAGGATGAGGAGGATGAGCTAGAACTCGTCGGAACTCTAAGCTGCGCCAGGCCTTGCGGCCTTGTCTTTCCATTCTCCAAAGACCACAGGACTTCAGCTGGGTCCCTCTCAGCTCTTGGTTCTTCTTCAATTGTCACATGGGAAGAAACTCCCAGTCACCATCGAGTCAGAACATCTTTGGAGTTCATCACTCTTCGGACCCAGAAGAACGTGATCGCGATTCCAAACCACCACTGCTCCAAACCATCAAGACTTTCACCCGAGACTGCATTCGGACACTTGTTCATCGACCAAGGCAATGCAAGTATCGTACATTTAACTAAACAAAACAGAGGTTTAGTATAAGCTGTAGACAGCACTGATGGTTTCACTCAGGTGGTTAACTGACTCTTTTCATAGCTACATTCTCTGGTCTCTCTAACTTCAGTTCTCACTGACCCTTCCCCCATGTATGAATGATTTCATGTCTGTTTGTTTAGATTAGTTATGTGTTAGTCCTTCGTTAATAAACTCTTGTGCACAAATTACATGAGTTTTGATTCTGATTCTGCCTTGCAAATTAATGTCCCTTTACGATTCCGATCCGAGCTACATGCTCTAATGCAATAGTACTTCAAGGAAGTTATTTTCTGTGCCCAAGAAAATATCATTTCTTAGAGTTGATATAAAACTTATACTGAATGTTCGCTGGACGAACAGATTAGTTGATGGAAAATTAATTCTGCTACAGTTACTACTGGCAGCTGATATAAATAATTGTAATTAATCATAATTAATTGTAATTATTTATATACATTTCCCTTTGAGCTAAATCGCGACAAGAATATATATCCAAACTATTGAGCTGATACATCGGCTAAACCTACAATCAGCATCCAGGACTGAAACAATCCATTTTATAACTGACTTTAAGGTGCTAAAGAATCTGAGCAAGTAAAATGGGTTATAAAATACTCACACTGAATGTGCAGCATCACTGATGAGTTGTGGCTGCCATGTTGGTTCTGAGCTGTACAGTGGTACCAGCCTCTGTGTTTCAGGTCGGTCCTATTGAAGCTAAGAGTGTCTCCAGTCTGCAGCTGCTCCAACTGTCCTTCACTCTCTCTGGAACAGGTGTAGTTCAACACTGTTGGATCTGCATCACTGCTGCAGTTCAGAGTCACTGAACTGCCCTCCAACACAGAGCTGGAGGGAATCGCTGAAATTGATGTATTTTTTGGGGCATCTGAGAAGAAAATATAAAAGGATTGGTAGAGGAAGGAATAATTGATTCCATTTTGCTTGATATTTTATCTAATGGGAAATTATGTGTAGCTGAAGTATCCAAAAGTGTTCAAATATGTTTTGGGGCTGTAAGAAATTATAATCTGCCTCAACCATACTTCCACTTTAAAATATGTAGACTATTCTCCTTTCCTTACAAAGAGCTTAATTTTTATAGAGATAATTCTTCCTGATCTCAATAATATGCAAATAGTATTACCAAAAAGGTACATGAATATAATTGCTAGGGATTCTAGATAATCTTATCACCTTAACATTTGGTTGTTCCCACCTGAAAGACTACCAAAGATGTGGGAATGGAAGGCTATCACTTTCACTGTTATCTGAAATTTACATACAAGACGAAACTTAATTTACATGTCTAGCGGGGAAGATGAACGCAATACAGTATAAAATATTTGAGCTTAGGATGCCTGGGATTCATTCTGACTGTCACTGCTACGCTGTAATAAAAGTTTTTCTTCATCAAGATCTTCGACATCCTGATAACTTTTTCTTACAGGGCCATTGTATATATACTTTTTCTAGTCTTAAAGAGACAGTTCTCCCAAAAAACCCACTTACTTCCATTGTATGAGTAAAATTAAAATATCTTCTTTACTGTTCTACAGAAGAAAGAAATCCATACAGATTTGAAATGGCAAAAAAAAAAAAACATTGTCATTAAAGAATGTTGGAAGAATATATCCAAATTTTTGAGCTGACACATCGGTTAAAATTTCAATCAGCATTCAGGACTAAAACAGTCCATTTTATAATTGACTTTAAGGTGCTAATGAATGTGACAAGGTAAAATTGTCTTGTTATGTATTACTCACACTGAATGTCCAGCATCACTGATGAGTTGTGGCTGCCATGTTGGTTCTGAGCTGTACAGTGGTACCAGCCTCTGTGTTTCAGGTCAGTCCTATTGAGGGTAAGAGTGTCTCCAGTCTGCAGCTGCTCCAACTGTCCTTCACTCTCTCTGGAACAGGTGTAGTTCAACACTGCTGGATTTGCATCACTGCTGCAGATCAGAGTCACTGAACTGCCCTCCAACACAGAGTAGGAGGGAATTGCTGAAATTAATGTGTTTTTTGGGGCATCTGAGAAGAAAAGATAAAAGGATTGGTAGAGGAAGGAATAACTGATGCCATTTTGCTTGATATTTTATCTAATGCGAAATTATGTGTGGCTGAAGTGTCCAAAAGTGTTCAAATATGTTTTTGGGCTGTTTCAAAAAATTAAAATCTGCCTCGACCAAACTTCCACTCCAAAATATGTAGACTATTCTCCTTTCCCTACAAAGAGCTTAATTTTCATAGAGATAATTCTTCCTGATCTCAATAATATGTAAATAGTATCTCCGGAGTGTTACTTCATCACTTATAGTGTGGGAGCGGCAGTAGGCCATCAAGAACCATCTGCTGACCAAAAAGGTACATGAATATAATTGCTAGGGATTCTAGGTAATCTTATCACCTTAACATTTGGTTGTTCCCACCTGAAAGACGACCAAAGATGTAGGAACGGAAGGCTATCACTTTTATTGTTATCCACAATTTACATTTAAGACGAAACTTCATTTACATGTCTAGTGGGAAGATGAACGTAATACAGTATAAAATATTTGAGCTTAGGATGTCTGGGATTCATTCTGACTCTGCTGAATTCAATGTGCTGCCTATACTTTGTCACTGCTATGCTGTAATAAAAGTTATTCTTTATCAAGATCTTCAACATCCTCATCACTTTTTCTTACAGGGCCATTGTATATATACTTTTTTTTAGTCTTAAAGAGACAGTTCTCCCAAAAAACCCACTCACTTCCATTGTATGAGTAAAATCAAAATATCTTCTTTAGTGTTCTACAGAAGAAAGAAATCCATACAGATTTGAAATGGCAAAAAAACAGTCATTAAAGAATGTTTAAAGAATATATCCAAACTATTGAGCTGATACATCGGCTAAACCTACAATCAGCATCCAGGACTGAAACAATCCATTTTATAATTGACTTTAAGGTGCTAATGAATGTGACAAGGTAAAATTGGCTGTTATGTAATACTCACACTGAATGTCCAGCATCACTGATGAGTTTTGGCTGCCATGTTGGTTCTGAGCTGTACAGTGGTACCAGCCTCTGTGTTTCCAGTCGGTCCTATTGAAGGTAAGAGTGTCTCCAGTCTGCAGCTGCTCCAACTGTCCTTCACTCTCTCTGGACCAGGTGTAGTTCAACACTGCTGGATTTGCATCACTGCTGCAGTTCAGAGTCACTGAACTGCCCTCCAACACAGAGCTGGAGGGATGCACAGACACTGATGTGTTTTTAGGCGAATCTGAAGGGAAAACAAATTTAAGGCCTCATGATAAAAATCACAATAATATAATTCACAAGTGAAAACTAAAAAAGCATCACAAAGCATCACTTACACTGAACATGTAATGTGATGTTGTTCTGTGCTGTTTTGTTCTTGTCCTGTAGCTGGTAGGTTATAGTGCAGATGAAAGTGACTCTGTGATGATGGTGAGTAGCAGTGAAGTTCAGATCAGAGATGAGCTCCTGTAGTCTGCTGCTCTCACTGAGGGGGATTCTGGGAGTGGAGCTCCATGTGAGAGTTGGTGGAGGAGAGGAGCAGAGAGTCTCAGCAGAGCAGCGCAGACTCACAGAGCTCCCCTCCAACACCTCCTCCTGGTCCTGCACCTCCTTCTGCTTCACATACAGCTGCACTGTGGGCTTGGCCGGAGAGTCTGAAAAAAAAACACAATTATATTATGTTGTTTTGTCACTTCATCATTTCAGATAATGACGGTAATACTGATAATATTTTACTGTGTTAGATCACAACTTGTCATAATATTTATAATATAATTCACTCACCGCTCACATTTATTGAAGTTGAGGTTTTATTATAGGTCCAATTCCGTCCACCATTGCCCTCAATCCTGAAGTAATATTTACCACTGTGATCTGAAGTAATATTGTAAAAGACGGTGGTGCAGTTCTTTTCTTGTAGTTTTCCAGTTATGTTCCCTCTGAAGTGATTAGGTTTGGGATTGCTGGAATTAAACACTTCATTTTTAACCCCATCCTTTCCATCTTTGAGCCACGCTCCAGTAGCTGCACTTTTAGTGAGGTCATATGTTTCATTAATCTCAAACCTGCACTTTATGACCGCACAGGAACCACTGAGAGCTTCAATATTTTCTGGCAAACTGATGCTAAAATTTGTACAGGAAACACCTACAACACAAACAGAAAAGAAACGTGAGAAATTATTTTAGATATATTTTTTAAATTATTTAATTGTTTAATAATTTTTTTGTTTATTTAGTTTATAAACGGAAATATACTCCAACCTTTCAAAAGAAAACTGAGAAGAAATATTTTCTCTGCTGTCCAGATGTCCATATTTTCATTCAATAAGGAACATCAACTATAGGTGAAAAACAAATGGCCCCCTCCAAAAAAAAAGGAAGGAAAAAAGATAAATGCAACACTGGGTAAACTGAGCCACCCCCCGTACACCTCATTTATGCACAAATTCTGTTATATATTATCTGTTAAAATACTTTCTGTAAGTAAGAGACATTTCTTTGAGTTTGCAATAGCACTGACAACATGCAATCAGGATGAATAAATACAGCAGTGAATTTGGAATTAGATATTTAAACAATGAGTTAATTTTGCTTCATCAATATAAAAATAAGCATAATTAGAAATTAATTATTAATAATAAATAATTTAGTGTGCTTTTTTTTTAAATAATGTATAGTATTTGTAATTATGCTTATCATTAATTAAATAAAAACAAATCTACCACTGTCTATATAATATATCCTTTTTAAAAGTAATTTAACATATTGGATATGACAGCATCTGTTTATTTTTATTGAGTATATTAATTTTTAGATTAATGTAATAGATGTAAAACAGTAAAATGGCTATCAAAATCTGACAGATGGAGTTTGAAAAAGAAATTGAATCTGACCTTCCTGAGAGCAGAAAGTGTGAAAAACTCCTGTTTAGATCCCAAGTTTCCGGCTGTAACTCCTGCTGCTGATTAGAGACGGACTAAAGCTGTGATGCAGAAACTGAAGCATGATCTGCTTACTAGCATCAGATCTATTATAACTTCCCTTTTTCATCACATCACACCAGTACTTCCTGGATCAGCATTAACATGCATTGTTCACACAAAGATTTTAATTTCATTTCCATTAATAAAGTCCATTTCTACAAAAACTATACAACTTGCATAAATTTGTACATTCATCTAATTTAAGTCTGTTGTCACATAAAGCTATAGTATGGCTTCAGGAAACCTCAGATGTAGTGCACAGGTTCTATACAGCGCTGCTTGAAAGTCTGTGAACCCTTTAGAATTTTCTATATTCCTGCATAAATACGACCAAAAAGTTCATCAGATTTTCACACAAGTTTTGAAAATTGACAGAGAACCCAATTAAACAAATGAGATGAAAATAAATACTTTGTCATTTATTTATCACGAAAAATGATCCAGCGTTAAATATTTGTGAGCTGCAAAAGTATGTGAATCTTTAGGATAAGCAGTTAATTTAAAAGGTGAAAGAGTCTATCTGTTCAGAAGTGCTTTCAGTCAATAAGATTACAATTAGGTGTCAGTTTATGACCTGTTTTATTTAAAGTACAGCGATCTATTAAAGTCTGATCATGTTTTTGAAAGTGAATCATGGCACAAGCAAAGGAGATCTCTCAACCTCGCCATGGAAAAGCTGACTTAGTTAAAGGGAAACTTAAAGACATTTTGATAAAGATCATGTGGACAGTCAGAAGGCTATTGGAGAAATGTTTTGTGGACAGATGAATTTTTGGTGGTAGTTATCATGGTTTGGGCCTTTTTTGTTGCATCTGGGCCAGGACAAATTGCCATCATTGATGGATCAATAAATTCTGAATTATACCAGCAAATTCTAAAGGAAAATGTCAGGACATCTGTCCATGAACTAATATCTACAGAGAAAGTGGGTCATGCAGCAAGACAACAAAACCAAGTGCACAAGTCATTCTACCAAAAAAATGGTTAAACAAGAACAAAGGTAATGTTTTGGAACAGCGGAGTCAAAGTCCAGACCTTAGTCCAATTAAAATGTTGTGGAAGGACCTGAAGCAAGCAGTTCTTAAGAAGAAACCTACCAACATCACAGGGTTCAAATGTTTCTGTACTAAAGAATGGGCTAAAATTCCTACAAGTCATTGTGCAGGACTGATCAGCAGTTATAAAAAAACGTTACCTGCAGTTATTGCTTCAAAAAGGGGTCACAACAGATACTGAAAGCAAAGATTTACATACTTTTGCACCTCGCTAACATTTAACACTGTATCATTTTTCTCAATAACTAAATGACAAAGTATACATTTTGGTCTTGTTTGTTTGACGGGATTCTCTTTGTCAACTTTAAGGAGAAAAATCTGACAATGTTTTGCATTATATTTATGCAGAAATAAAAAAATTCTAAAACTTTTCACAAACTTTTAAGCGGCACTGTAGATGTATGAGGGAGAGGGAAAAAAGTCAAGTGATAATGTAAATAATAAACAATATTATAACTGCATGGAAAAAAAAACTAAATCACTTAAAATTCGACTACAGTGTTACATGAGCAACAACCTACAGTATCTCTGTGCATAATGTGCTCATAATGCTGCTCTCTGCTGGTCAAATGATGAAGCACCAGTACAGTTCATTAGCACTCTGGGTAATGTTTTCATTTTTATTTTAATGAAATATATTTAACCAGTGAGAAAAAGATCAGAATCAGAAGAATCATGCAAGATGTAAAAAAAAAAAAAAAAAATTTAAAAATTAAAAAAAAAAGCCACCAGAATCAAGAATCAAAAAGCCACCAGACTGGGCCAAAAGGAAGCCATTTACAAAAGCTTTTTCCCCTTACTTCCAGGATGATTATCTCTAGAGGGGTAGGAAAGAAATAGGAAAACAGAAGCATTCTACTGTAAAAACTCAAATTTTCATACAGCAAATAGCTCCCATTAAGGAAATACTATAAAAAAGGCTCAAACCTAAAATATTCATGCACATTCATTATATTTACCACCTAGGTAGCCCATAAAAAAAGATTTAGGACTACGACTTAAACGCTTCCTGTTATAAACTGACCTCTAAAGAGGAACTTTGAGCAATTATGATCATTACATTTGGACTTGAGTTCTGAGTCTTAAGAACTTGCTAAATGTTATATTTGTACCCTACAACATGTTTTAGAGATTAGTTTTTGAACCTGTGTGTTCCAGGCAACCAGGGACACCAAATATATCAGCTTCTGCAAAGAGCTATTGATGTATTTCCTCTTGAGCTTCACACTGCCTTAGATCCTGCTCTCTAATCACTGTTGTACTGTGGAGGAAATTAAAGAATGTTGTTGTTCTAAAGTTAATCATGGTGTTTAATAAGTATCTATAACCTATAATTCAAACACAATATGCAGGGCTCGAAATTGCGACCGTTTTGGTCGCATATTCTCCCAAAATTTAATCTGCGCGACCTCTCAGATTCAAGCATCTGTGCGAGTGCGAGAAATTGCTGTGGTGCGACTTATCTTTTTTTTTTTTTTTTTTTACAAAACTTTCTCTAGCCTAACTACTGTCCACAGACTGCTGTGAGTTAATAGGTTCGCCGTTCTCTCCAACATTACATAACTAATTAAGCTTGATCATTCTTAACTGTAATGCAGATTTTAGATATTAGCCGTCAATCACTTCTTGTCACTGCGCTCCGCTGAAACTCGGAACCGGACGTTTTTTTTTTCTCTCTCTCTCTCTCAACCAACCTCTGTTCCGGATTTGCACAAACTACATTGAAATAATGGGTGTGTGATATGACGATTTTTGATTGTGGACAATTAAAATGTCTTCACATTCTGCTTTTGAAGAAACACTATACTATACTTCGTGCTACAGCGCACATTCTGTCAGACGCAATTCTGGCGGCTCCGTCTCAATATACTGTACAACTCGGCATACATTCACATCAAATGATGACAAATGAGAGTTTCACTCACGCAGGGGCGTAATTTCCTTTTCAAAATCCCGAATGTGTCCCCCACTCTCAAATTATTTTGTTTAAATTAATGTCTTATATTGTAGAATGCACGCTTAGCACCGCCGAGGGTTTTGCGCCACCGTTAAAACGAAACCGAAAGTAAAACGCGCACGCGCCTTCAAAAGCAATTTTAATACCACACGTTTAGAGAGCGACTCCCCAATGTGCGCAAATTAGGCTACATAACATATCTAGGCTGTAGGCTATAAAAGGTTGTGTAGTTGTCTATAGCTCTGTATCATGCTTGAAAAATTCGGTCTCTATTTGCACTTTGAATATTGAGAGACTAGCCTACTTTGATTATGGCTGCATTTATTATTGTTTGCACTTAATACGACTTAGAAAGAACTGTGTCGTTTATTTTTTGTTAATTATACTGTAGATTGTTTAAAAATGCAGTGGTTGCCTCTAATTTAAATGGCTCTACATGTAATAGAGAAAATAAACATCTTATTCATGTACTCATATTATTCATGTACTCATATCCTAACTTTTTGAAGTTGGGAGCACCAGTGCTACCAAGTAAAAAAGTTAATTTGGAGCCCTGATATGGCTAGTCACAGTACTTCTATTACAGTACGTCTATTTCTGCCCCACCACAAGTTTTGGCACTCTGGAATGAATCTGTATTTTTGAATGAATTGGTTGACTGAATGAACTCATGACTCATTCATAATGACAGTCATTTGTCAGTCCTGCCTGGCGTATCAATATAAGCCTGCAGAAAGAGTCACTGACACTCCCCACCATTTATGCACAGACCGACAGCCTGGAATGTGTGAACACAGACAAGCAAATACAGAAAAGTTTCAGTGCTGTGGGACTATGAATGAATTCTAATGGCACTGTGCACCCTTGAAGGGCACTGTAGATGTACCACATGACAGGTCATTCCAATTCTCTTGCTTTTTTTTTTTTACGCAATCAACGCTTTCAAGCACCAAGAAGTCCAAAAAACACTGTATAACAAGTAATAGGCCTACCTAAAAGTGTATTGTCAGAGACAGTACATAAAATGACACAGAAATGATCACAAACAAATAACTAAGGTCCATGTGCACATAAAATGTTTTGTAATGCATCAGGCTTGAAAACGTAAAGAATCCATGTGCAGATACTTGTTTTCTGTTAGATAATGAATGCAAATGACCAGATAAAATCTCATGTCAAGTCTTTCATGTAATATATGCAGTATATAAAAATCCAGAAATCACAGCTGACTAAGGAGGACAAAGGAGGAGATAAAATGTCTATTTGTTGTTTATTGTGTGTCACCTCTCTTAATGTTCAGAGTTTCATATTCAGAGGGTGGAGCTGAGATTTGTGCCGGCTGCCTCATTCTGAGCCTGAAAACAAAAACACTCTTCAACACCATCATCATTATGTTGCCTTACTATATCTACTATTCACTTAAAGAGACTCACCTTCAGCTTCATGGTCGATCTGGAAAAATAGTAGACTAGATATTAAAAAGAGTTCAAGCTCAGCATCAGTACATTTATCTCTTGTTTGAGAAATGTGTTGTCACTGTCTGAATGACTTACTGTCTCGTACAGAACCAGAATCAGTGTTAATATGATCAAGAATGAAACCGTAGACTGTTGACAATCTAAAAACATGAAACGAGCATCTGAGAAGAATAGATAAAAGATTGATATGACGAAAACTAACTGGACTGCTGGGGAAGTGAGGGTAGCTAATGTTTCTGTAAGTTACATACTGTACAAAATTATTTGGACATAAGCATAACTTAAAAATATATGAATTAATGTATTTGCATTAGGTAACAAAACATCAAAACAAGTGGCATTTGTTTTAAAGCAGATGCCATTTGGTAAAATGTTAATGTCATGTAACTGCTCAGAGACATGAAGGCAGAGGATCAAAACACAGTATTTATTGAAGGGGTAATCGACAAAGTCCAAAAACAGGCAAAGGTCATGTACAATCACATAACCCAAACAAAGACTAAGAGATTTGGAACAACATTAGTGAGATTAATCATGACAGAATATTATTTTTTACGTGAACTATGCCTTTTATTAGCACTTATGATCTCTGTTTTACTACTGGCTCTGTCCTTTTTAAACTGGTTAGAAAAGCATAACAGTAACTGTGACAAAAAACACATTTTGGTCACAAACGAATGTGCGAATAATGTTGAACTGAATGACTGTGCTGATGCATCAGCAGCCATTTTAGTGTGTATTTGCAAAACACATTAGTGTCCAGATATACTGCTCTGATGGTCTCAGGCTACAATGTCTGGAGCTCAACAGCAAATGACTGAAGCACTAATGACAATGAATTTTGAGTTTGTGAATGTCAAGCTCTAAATGTATCCTAAGACTTTAATAAAACTGAAATAAACAGTAATGTGGTAAGGTTAACAGAACAAATTAAAGGCTTTTTAATTATTATTCAGGATTAAATTTAATAAAGATAAATTTCTTTTTTATAGTAGCTATTAATGTGTCATAACAGTGTCAAAATTGTTCATTTTATAATTGCCTTTAAGGTCCTAATAAAATGACAAGGTAAAATTGGCTGTTATGTATTACTCACACTGAATGTCCAGCATCACTGATGAGTCTCGGCTGCCATGTTTGTTCTGAGCTGTACAGTGGTACCAGCCTCTGTGTTTCCAGTCGGTCCTATTGAAGGTAAGAGTGACTCCAGTCTGCAGCTGCTCCAACTGTCCTTCACTCTCTCTGGAACAGGTGTAGTTCAACACTGCTGGATTTGCATCACTGCTGCAGATCAGAGTCACTGAACTGCCCTCCAGCACAGAGGGAATCACAGACACTGATGTGTTTTTAGGTGAATCTGAAGGGGAAGCAAATTTAGGGCCTCATGATAAAAATCACAATAATATAATTCACAAGTCAAAACTAAAGAGCATCACAAAGCATCACTTACACTGAACATGTAATGTGATGTTGTTCTGTGCTGTTTTGTTTCTGTCCTGTAGCTGGTAGGTTATAGTGCAGGTGAAAGTGACTCCATGTTGACGGTGAGTAGCAGTGAAGTTCAGATCAGAGATGAGCTCCTGTAGTCTGCTGCTCTCACTGAGGGGGATTCTGGGAGTGGAGCTCCATGTGAGAGTTGGTGGAGGAGAGGAGCAGAGAGTCTCAGCAGAGCAGCGCGTCTCAGCAGAGCAGCGCAGACTCACAGAGCTCCCCTCCAGCACCTCCTCCTGATCCAGCACCTCCTTTTGCGTCACATACAGCTGAACTGTGGGTTTGTGGTGAGAGTCTGAAATACACAGAATTATATTATGTTGTTTTAACTGTCATTTCATAATTTTTAGATAATGATGGTGATACTGATTTTATTGTACTGTATTAGATCACAACTAGTTATTATATTTCCAGCCATCACCGATCACATTTATTGAAGTTAAGTTTTTATTATAGGTTCATTTCAGTTTACAAAAAGACTATCAAACAGCAAAAAGACTATCAAAATCTGACAGAGGGAATCTGTAAAAGAAACTGAATCTGACCTTTCAGAGGGCAGAAAGTGTGGGAAACTCCTGTTTGGATCCCAAGTTTCCGGCTGTAGAGACGGAGTGAAGCTGTGCTGCAGGAACACAATCTAAACCATACTGACTGGCAACAGATCTATTATAACTTCCCTTTTTAAATCACATCACACCAGTACTTCCTGGATCAGAATGATAATCGAAAAAAATCTGTTGATCGTGAAAACCTGACCATGACAACCATAAACCTGAGCCTCTCTCTCTCTCTCTTTTTTAGAATACTAAATATTCACCTTCTTTGTTCAAAGACTCCACAAAAGTGGAAAATCATATGAATAATTTAGTAAACTAAGTATATTTTCAGGTTTTGACCTTTAAGACATATTCAGTCACTGTCATTTCTAATGTTAAAAAAAAGAAAAGAAAAAAAGAGTTCCAACAGCTTCCTGCTCAGCATTCACACATTAACAGCTTTTTAAATCCTCCCTGTGAATAAAGGTCATTTTTTTCTTTAGACAAAAAACATCTAATACAGTCTGATCTGGGTCCACATTTAGAACCGTTGCGTACACACAAAACCTGCTCTGAATGATACAGTATGTATTATATGAATTTAGGCATATTTGTAGTGGATGCACTTGATTACTTTTCCTTTGGCGTGCTGTGTTTTAATGACAGCGAGGAGTGCAATAGGTGCACAATAATTCATATTTAAACTAAACTGCAGATCTCATGTTACAAGAAAATATTTTTGTAGTGAGAACAATGATCAGTAATGCACACTTATTTTGGCGGACACTGGATTTAGTGGTCAAATGGTCCATTCTCCTAAGTTAAATAGGTCCGGTTGGTCTGCTGCTATTGGGGCCAATATGCGCTGAGTGCAATGCATTGTTGTGACAATTTTAACCCATAACCAACACTAAAATTTTGTGTGACTTGTGCCACAGTAGACTTTCTGTTGACTCAGACCAGAAGAGATAGCCTTTGTTGCAGTTGTGCATCAGTCAATCTTGGATGCCTAAAATCCTGTTGATGGTTTGCAGTTTGTCTCTGTTCTGACCACTGTTGGTGAATTCAGCTACATCAGTTCTGATACAGCTGAAGGAGTTAGTGAATTTAGGGGTATCTGAAAAAATTGAAAAATGTAATATTTTTGAGTATGAGTAGTCTTGAGGAAAAAAAAAAACCCCAAAAAAACAGTTTTTAAACACTGTACAAATGTTCTAAAGTAAATGTCTGTAAGCACAGCAGACTATGTGAAGCACCACAGAATCACATAGATTTAGCACTTAAATTTATACACTCATTCATGTCACACCAAACTATAATTAAAAAATAGATGTGAAGAGAAAGGAAACCTTCTAAAAGAAAGCAGAAAAGAATAATTTTCTCTGCCGTGTCCATCTCTTCATTAACAACTGCTCAGTCCTGTAGGAAAACACACAGTACTTTTTTTGTGTTTGTTGTGAGCAGTATTTCTATTGTTTATCATCTAAACCCTAACCATTTTTTATGTTTTTTTCCAAATATATTTTAAATAAATGTCACTTTTATTGTTACATTGTTTTTTTTTTTCTCATGTTATTTTTTTTAACATTAAATCACAAAAATGGTGTGGTTAAGTTATTCTAAACAAAATGCAAAACTGTAAATTTCTCCAAAATGTAACTTACAGTTGACCTATTTAATTACAAAATAAAGCTAATGTAAACTGTGACTGCAGCTTTTGAACTTTAACAGGCCAGTAGCCTCATTATTTTTAGTTTTAAAAAAAATGTGGCTGGACTATCAGCTTCCTGCTCAGCATTCACATATTAACAAGTGCTTTTCTCATCCACTCTTTTAATAAAGAAAACTTTTTCTCCAGACCAAAAGCATTTTATACAGTCAATTCACAATACATAGACGCTGACAATCACCAGATTAGATCATGTCACTTCTCAAACTTTCCACGACCCGACAAACACAGACTAAGCATGTTCAGTCGACGGGGTAACACGCTGATCCAACGACATCCGACGAACATAACTGTCTGTTAGCATTTGTCAGCATCTCTCTATGCAGTGTGAATTGGCCTTAAGAAGGTTGTCAGTAGGGGAAAACACTTATACAAACAACGACATAAAAATATGTACAAAAATAGCTGGTCCGCCTTACTAAACTAGCATTCGAAACAAAAAAGAAAAAATTAAAACAAGCTTACCAGCTTAAATGAGAAAACAGTCTGTCATGTGTAGTTACAGTTGCTGAGTGAGTTCCACAACACAGAACACAATTTGTGCCCCTCAGATTTTTCAGCCAATTGAATTTTGAATGCAGCTTCCAAATGACATAAAATAATAACAATACTTTTTATATTTCATATAATATCACGCCGGTGCAATTAGATCGTTCAGTGCCACACGTCAGCTGCCAAATTCAAATCTGCGTTCGTGCTGCGCATTATAACCAATCACACACGATTCTGTTGAACTTATGAACGCATTGGCCAATCAGAGGCGTTCAGATGAGTCATGCTGAAACGCGGTGTTCAGTGCGTGCTCACTGACTGAATTTGCTCTCTAGTGAATTCTCACCAGAAACCAAATGGGCGTCCGATTTAAAAAAAAAGTTATTCATTTCAAAATGTAAACAGCTTCAGTGATTATAACAGGAGTTTTTGAGAGTGCTTGAGCTCCTAACAGAAGTTAATGATAATGTTCTTTGATAATGAAGGCTACATATTCTTTCCTCTCTTTCCAAGTATTAGAATTAGTAACTTACAATGTTTTTATTAAATTCACGTTAAATACAAATATAAGTCATATTAAAAATATTCACTTTATAATAAGGTTGCATTAGTTAATGTTAATGTATTAACTAACATTAATGAACAATATATACAGTATTTATTAAGCTTTGTTAATGTTAGTTAATGAAAATACAGTCGTTCGTTGTTAGTACATTAGTTCACATTGCAACAACTAATGTTAACAAGCAATAACTTTTGATTTCAATAATGCATTAGTAAATTTTGAAATTAACAAAATTAAAATGAATTTAAAATAATAATAATAATTAATAATAATAATAATAATAACAATAATAATATAAGTATGGGTTACAGTGTGATACACTCAAAGTAAATGAGGTCAAACTGTATGCATAGAAATAGTAAAAATATTTCACAATATTACTGCTTTTGCTGTATTTTGGATCACAACATTAAAATGCCATTTCAAGAGTATAGCCACAAAATGTAGAGAACATGCATATATTTTGCATGATTTGTCAATTTTGTAAGCATTTTACAGCTTTGCTGCAGTGACGTTGCAGCGACCTGTCACTTGCAGATGAGATTAGGAAACAACAATGATCCAGTTGGTTCCTGGTGGACAAAATCCCATCATTTCACTCGCAATTTTTTTACTTCGCTCCTTCAAAAACTTTCACCAATCACTTCCATTGCAAATGTCTCACTATAACCTATATAATATAACAACTATAACTAAGACGCCAATCTTTTGTCCACACCAAAATGTTACTGTATGACTGTATATACATAAGTTGTATCCCTTTCTTACTTTTACAGTTCTTTTAGCTTCTGTTTCAAGCTTGAAAGCTCCAGTCAACACTTATTGTAATACATGGGAAAATATGGTTGTGTGAGCAATTCCAGCTCAAATGGTGATACTTTCATAAGTTGTATCTTCTGATGGCTGGGAGAACACTTCTTCGATCTTTGCCTCCTGCTCTAGTATGGTTTGATTTTCCTCAGACTTCATCAAAGCTGAGATGCTGCTTGGGCTGATCACTTCCTGTTGAGCTCTCTTCCTCTGATACTCCACCAGGATAACATCGGACCACAGCATAGTCTTTTGTCAGTGAGGAGACGCCCCTGATCTCATCTGACTCTGGTGGTGGCATCTTTGTGAAGTCAATGGAGGCATAATGAAGGGGTCCTTTACGATTCTGGGTGGCAGCTCCATATTGTGACAGCATGGCGGTATTGGCATAAACAGGGTCACTCTCATCTCCAGCAGAGGAGATCTGTGGTATATTCTGCTTTTAAAACAATGAAATGAGTGTGTTTTGATATTTATTTAGCAGAAGTTGCAATATTTCAAAATGAATAATATACATTGAGGGAACTCACCCTGTCAGTCAGAACGAGTCCAGGATCACCGTCTCGTCTGGGCCAGGGCCATCTTTCTCTTCTGAAAAATAATTCCATGTGCACATAATCAAAGAATACTGACATAAACATCAGCCAAGTATGGATTTAGACATATGACTGGGGCAAAGAATTTTTAAAGTTTAAGACATTATTTAATGATTGCTTAAGTTGGGAACCTTTTTTCCACAAAACGCCACAGTAAAAATTATATATATATATATATATTTAAAAATAGAAAATACAGTGACTGTACCTTGCAAAGATACGCAAAATGCCACACAAGATCGTCACAGTAGCCCCAACAGCTGCTCCGACCCAAAAAGAGAAACAATGGCAACCTAATAATAATTAAAAGAAAACAAAATAAATAAAAGTTTTTGGAGAACCATGAAGTGAATCTACCAGCTATATGCAATAAAAAGCATCTAATTCTACTAGTGATTCTGCTTCCTCCTCTAGCAGCTAGTTTGAATTGTGGTTGGTAACAAAAGTGGTTTGTGTCGTAAGCAAAAAGAAGGCTCTTTTGCAGCTTGTTTATATAGACATTTACACATGATGAGTGAAGTAATGAAGAATTAAGCATTTATCCTTTGTCTTTTCTCTTGTAACAACTGGAAATGAACACCACCCATTAAACTGTATTAAATGTATTAAATGTATTAAATAATGGTATTTAATTAAACCTTAAAAATCAGTAAATGTCTATAAAAATTACCTGACTCCTGATAAGTGACATGAAGCAAATGAAACTCTTGACTTGCAGTTCCATGAGTGTTTTTGCTGACACACTGCAGAGTGGATGTGTTTGTGAGAGACTGATGTAGAGTGATGGAGCTCCTCAAGCCTGTGCTGCTCAATCGCTCCTCACTGATGAACATGTTTGAAGAGTTAGTGACAGGACGTCCAGACAGATGCCACTCCAGTTCAGGAGAGGGATTCCCATCAACCTCACAGAAACACACAGTTGCATCAGTTCTGGTACAGCTGGAGGATGGAGAGATTTTAGGGGCATCTGAAAGTATTAAAGTGAGAAAAACAGCATAACTGTAATGATTTTGCTCTTGTCAGTGATAAAGGGACGTGTCCCTACCAATATCCAGCAAATGGTCCCTAGCAATAATTTTAATCAAACAATTAAATATATGTATATATTTTTGTAATTTCGGATGAATCTGAAACGTGATACCATGAAATATCCTGAAATATCCACAAAATAAAAAAACACTGAAATAAGAGAGTGCGGTTTATCTGTCAATCAGATGCGCATGAAAGTTGCGTTCATTCCTTCATAAACTATAAATAAAGACTTTATGTGACATGAAACTGTGGTCAAAGGTCTATCATTAATGCAAAAATGATTGGGTGGTCGGCAGTGGGTGGTTTTACTTGTCCCCACCAATGTCAAAAGCAAGCCTATGCCCTTGTAGATAAGCACCGATATGAGTTATTTATGTGTTTTTAAACCTAAATCACCGCGGTGTCCATCTATGAGGAATGAATGTACGCTGGTAGCCAACCATAGCAGTGGCCGTTTACTTCCAAGTCTACAATCCGCCACGACTATTCAAACAGAGCATTGTGATGAAGGGGGTATAAAAGCAAAACAGAAAATTGCTATTACTTCTAAATTTTGATGTTTTTTGATGTAAAAATCTTAATAACATTATAAGTTGACCTCAGAGAACAGTACAAAAGAAAAAACAAAGGCAGTTCATGACCCCTTTAACTGTCATCGTTATTTTAACACTTGTAATCTCTGTTTTCCACTGGCTCTGTCCTCTTTGCACTAGTCAGATCAGCATGCTGCAAAAAACACTGTCACAAACGAATGTGTGAATCACAGTTAAGCTACAGTGCTGATGCATCAACAGTCAGAAGAGTGCATTTGGAAAGGTCTTACTGATGAGAAACCAGATATACTGGTCTGTGCATTTAAATTAAACATAAATGTGGTAGGGTTAACTTTTAAAGGCATTTAAAATATTTTATGGCCTTAAACATAGTAAAGATAAACATTCTTCATAGAGTCGTAAAAGGTCTTTGAACACTGAGTCCGAAATTCTCATCTGAAATTTTCAGATGTTATAAAATAAAGGGGACCTCATGTTGTGTCAATCACCTTTACACACTGCCTCCGAAACGTTCGTCCGTCAGTCATAAAAAGTTCGGATCAGGTTCGGAGTTTTTACATCCGTAGCAAGCATTTTGATAGGAAAAGATGACGAATATGAAAAAACCCGGGAAAAAGCGCATACGAAAATTTCGGACTCAGTATGCAATGACCTTAACAGTTCATTTTATAACTGACGTTACGGTGCTAATGAATGTGACAAGGTACTGGCTATTATGTATTACTCACACTGAATGTCCAGCATCACTGATGAGTTTTGGGTGCCATGTTGGTTCTGAGCTGTACAGTGGTACCAGCCTCTGTGTTTCAGGTTGGTCCTATTGAAGGTAAGAGTGTCTCCAGTCTGCAGCTGCTCCAACTGTCCTTCACTCTCTCTGGACCAGGTGTAGTTCAACACTGCTGGATTTGCATCACTGCTGCATTTCAGAGTCACTGAACTGCCCTCCAACACAGAGCTGGAGGGAATCACTAAAGTTGACATGTTTTTGGGGCCGTCTGAGGAAGATAAATGATTCATTTAGGAAGGAATAACCAAAGACTTTAGATATACAAAGATGTATATCTAAAGCACTCCTATCACTTATGAATGGGAGAAAGTGCAACTTGCAATATGGCAGAATAGTCCTGCTTTCTACATAAAAGAGCCAATCATGGCACTGCCAAAACAATCAACATTTTGAGACACATGCTTAAAACTACACATTAGCTGGTCTAGCCCAAAATGAAGCTTTATTAAAGCTACTTGAGCATAAGAAACAAAAACTTATGATACAGTTGTTGTCAGATTTCATTGGAGATTGCAAATATGAAACATGATCATTAGCTTGGTTTGAAAGAATTTGATGTTTCCTAATTCAGAGAGGTAGGAGCTGCACTTGCATGATTAAAAAAGCAGCCCGGGAGGCGTTTCAAAGATGGCCGCCAAATGAAATGGCTTGCCTCAGAGTACCTTCAGAAGAACTGTTTGAATAAGTGCCATTACATATACAGTGCCATGTGGTTTGATATTTTGTTATTTAATGCAATAATATTCAGACATTAAGTGACTCAAGTGTCCAAAAGTCTTCAAACATATTATGGGCCCACTTGAGAGTATATCTAGGGGTGAGAATCACAAGGGGGTAAATGATATTTCACCAACTTTACAGGAGGGCCAAAACAAAAAATTTCACATGTCAAGTCACATGTGCCTTTTTGGAACCAATGTTTTATTCCATTTCATGTATAAAAATATGGGCGCATGACAATATGAACAAAGCATTACATTAAAAGAGTAGTTCCCCTCCAGAACAAAAATGTACAGATGTACTCTCCCTGTTGTCATCCAAGTTAGGGTAGGTAGGAAAACTTCCATCTTATTTTCTCCTCCAACTTCAAAATTGTCCTACATCACTGTTTTACCTTTTTTGTAAAGGGCATTTGACCTTCATTGCATGTTCACTTTATAAACACTGGCTCGGTACTTCTGCAGCAATGTAGGATGATTTTGAAGTTGGAGGAGAAAATGAGATGGGAGTTTTTCAACATACCCTAACTGTATTGACCCGGATTACACAGAGTACACATGCACATTGCAGAGCTAGACATGACAAGGATTTGAGGTTAAAAAGTACTTACATTTTTTATTTTTATAGAAAATCACCGGTTGTTTCGCTAGATAAGTCCTTTGTTCCTCTGCTGGGATCATTTAGAGTCCTTTGAAGCTGCATTTAAACTGCATTTTGGACGTTCAAACTCACAGGCACCATTGAAGTCCACTATATGGAGATAATTCCTGAAATGTTATCCTCAAAAAACAATTTCTTTACGACCGAAGAAAGAAAGACATGAACATCTTGGATGACAACGGGGTGAACATTATCTGTAAATATTTGTTCTGGTAGTGAACTACTCCTTTAATGAGTTTAAAAGAAATAATCTATTGTGATATCACAGAAAAATATCACATAAAAAGCCCTTATATCAAATTAGTTAACTGAGGTCCGGTTTCACAGACAAGGCTTAGACTAATCCAGGATTAGGCCATAGTTCAATTAGGACATTTAAGTAATTTTATAAATGTGCTAAGGATCTAATCTTATATCTTGAGACAAAACAAAGGCACTGATATATTTTAAGATCAGTCATTGCAAGTTTCTTTCAGCTGAAACAGCTCAGATTTACATTTTAGTCTGGGATTAGGTTTAAGTCTTGTCTGTGAAACCGGAGGTGAATGCGATTAATTTTACTGAAATAGTAAATAGTCCAGGCATTTAGCAATTTGGTCAAATGGGCAACTTAAAAAAGTCTTTAGAGATGCCTTCCCTAGTGAAAAATAAATATACAAAAATGTATTTGAAAACACTTGTTTTCATACTAAGTATACTACAAATACATTTACTTATTATTTACATATTAGTAAACTGGTATACTTAAAGTATTAAGTGTAAATTGTAACAACTAATTTTGTGGCATAAGTGCAGTTACGCACTTTTGGCACCAACTGGCTTTATTTTAAAATGATTAAGAATTCACTAGTGTCCTTTTGCCAGTAGAAAGAGCTCATCAAGAGCTTTCATTTGATATACATACAGTATCCCCATTTCACCCAAAATGTCAGTTGCATCCTTCTGGTTCTCACCCCTTGATATGTACTTCTGCTCTAGTCTTAAAGAGACAGTTCTCCTAAAAAAAAAAAAAAAATAAAAAAAAAACCCACCCTCTTTCATTGTATGAGTAAAATCAAAATATCTCATTACCTACAATCAGCATCCAGAACAGAAAACAATCCATTTATAATTGACTTTAAGGTGCTAATGAATGTGACAAGGTAAAATGATCTGTTATGTAATACTCACACTGAATGTCCAGCATCACTGATGAGTTTTGGCTGCCATGTTGGTTCTGAGCTGTACAGTGGTACCAGCCTCTGTGTTTCAGGTTGGTCCTATTGAAGGTAAGAGTGTCTCCAGTCTGCAGCTGCTCCAACTGTCCTTCACTCTCTCTGGACCAGGTGTAGTTCAACACTGCTGGATTTGCATCACTGCTGCAGATCAGAGTCACTGAACTGCCCTCCAACACAGAGCTGGAGGGAATCACAGACACTGATGTGTTTTTAGGGGCATCTGAGAAGAAATAAGTAAAAATTAATGCCATTTTGCTTGATATTTTATCTAATGTGGCAATATTCAGAAATTATTTGGGGACTGTATAAGTACTTTTTTTAGTCGTAAAGAGACAGTTCTTCCAAAAACAAAAAAGAATATTCTTTTGGACCCTATAGACTTCCATAGTTTAGGCAAAATCAGAATGTCTCTTGTGTTCTGCAGTATTCATACTGGTTTGAAAAGACATGAGGGAGACTAAATCATGACAGAATATTCATTTTTGGTTGAATTAGGCCCTTTCTTAACACTTTTGATCTCCGTTTTACTACTGGCTCCGCCCTCTTCACATTGTTTCAAAAAGTGTGACTGTAACTGCAACAAAAAGCACATTTTGTCACAAACTAATGTGTGAATACTGTTAAAGTTGGGTGTGTCTCCCAAAAGCATTGTTAGTTAACTATGGTGATAAGTTCCATTGAAGTCTGTTGGCAACGACAGAGCTTGTGACCATAGTAGCTTTTGGGAAACACAGTCCTAAATGATTGTGCTGATGCAGAAGAACGAAATTCATACAGGTTTAAAAAGACACGAGGGAAACTAAATTATGACAGAATATTCATTTTTGCGTGAACTACGCCTTTTCTTAACATTTATGATCTCTGTTTTACCACTGGCTCTGTTCTCTTCACACTGGCTAGAAAAGTGTGACAGTAACTGTGACAAAAAACACATTTTGTCACAAACGAATGTGTGAATAATGTTGAACTGAATGACTGTGTAGATGCATCAACAGCTATTTCAGTGTGTATTTGCAAAACACATTAGTGTCCAGATATACTGGTCTGAAAGTCTCAAGCTACAATGTCTGGAACTCAACAGCAAATGACTGAAGCACTAATGAGAATCAATCCCAACATATAATGATAATTTAAATGCTAAAAGAGCGATTTAGAAGCTTTGTAATTATTTTAACTGTTCATTTGATAACTGACTTTAAGGTGCTAATGAATGTGACAAGGTAAAATTGGCTGTTATGTAATACTCACACTGAATGTCCAGCATCACTGATGAGTTGTGGCTGCCATGTTGGTTCTGAGCTGTACAGTGGTACCAGCCTCTGTGTTTCAGGTCGGTCCTATTGAAGGTAAGAGTGTCTCCAGTCTGCAGCTGCTCCAACTGTCCTTCACTCTCTCTGGACCAGGTGTAGCTCAACACTGCTGGATTTGCATCACTGCTGCAGATCAGAGTCACTAAACTGCCCTCCAACACAGAGCTGGAGGGAATCACAGACACTGATGTGTTTTTAGGCGAATCTGAAGGGAAAACAAATTTAGGGCCTCATGATAAAAATCACAATAATATAATTCACAAGTCAAAACTAAAGAGCATCACAAAGCATCACTTACACTGAACATGTAATGTGATGCTGTTCTGTGCTGTTTTGTTCTTGTCCTGTAGCTGGTAGGTTATAGTGCAGGTGAAAGTGACTCCATGTTGACGGTGAGTAGCAGTGAAGTTCAGATCAGAGATGAGCTCCTGTAGTCTGCTGCTCTCACTGAGGGGGATTCTGGGAGTGGAGCTCCATGTGAGAGTTGGTGGAGGAGAGGAGCAGAGAGTCTCAGCAGAGCAGCGCAGACTCACAGAGCTCCCCTCCAACACCTCCTCCTGATCCTGCACCTCCTTCTGCTCCACATACAGCTGCACTGTGGGTTTGGGAGGGGACTCTGAAATACACACATTTATGTCACACATATGAATATGTTGGTTATAAAGTGACATTTTGGTCAAAGACAATCATCACCACAGTGTTTTTTTTTTTTCCTTTTCTCCAAAGATAATAAATAAAATATTATTGTGTATACTGATCATGAAAAGTAAGTTTTTAGAAAGTGATTGTGATTGTACAATATCACAATTTACAGTTTATAACATTTTCCAGACATGAAGTCACTCACCATTCACATGTATTGATGTATTGTTTTTTGCATAGTTCCATTTCAGTGCACCTTCACCCTCAATCCTGAAGTAATATTGACCACTGTGAGTTGATTCGAGGTCAGTAAAGACAGTGGTACAGTTCTTCTCTTTTAATTTTCCAGTTATATTCCCTCTAATGATTGAGTTCTGGCTTGATGTTCTTGAGTTGAACACTAGCTGTTTATTCACATCAGTCCCATCTTTGAGCCACATTCCTGCAGCTGTCTCAGTGAGGTTTCTTTCATATCTTTCCTCAATCTCAAACCTGCACTTTATGATCACACAGGATCCACTGAGAGCTTCAATCTTCTCTGGCAGACTGATGCTGAAATCTCTACAGCAAACACCTACAACACAATAAAATTATTTAAATACAAGCAGAAACAGTGAAGCATTCAGACACACCAACATATTTCTGTTGTGTTATAGACATACAAAATGCTACAAAAACATTACTTATTCAATTCTATTCAACTGAAAGTGTTTTTTCCAAAAGGCGACATAAGCAGAACAACAGCAACAGTGGATATAATATATAAAATATTCAAGTACAGTTTGATAATAGTAATAATATTCTAAGTAACATTAGTTACAAGACATTTCTGGTACACAGTATTGTGTATAAATGTGCTAAAGTGTCTGAAGCACCGCCGTATCACAGACAAAATAATCAGTTTAGCACTTAAATTCACACTTTCATTCATGTCACACCGAACACATCAACCTATCGTAATACAGTATAGATGTGAAGAAGAGAAAGAAAACCACACCTCGTAAAAGAAAACAGAAAAAAATTATCTTCTCCGCAGTGTCCATTTCTTCTTAACAGTCAGACCTGTATGGAAACATACTTGTAAATCTGCATAAATTACCAAAAAAAGTATGGAAATCATAAATTTAGGCCCATAAATAAATGCATTCATTGTTTTTCAAATTATGCTGAACAAATGGATAGTCATGAATCAGTTGGAAGCATCCTACAGCTCTTAACAGCACTTCTGAAGAAACATTTAAAGAAGAGTTTAAGGCTTACCCGACAAGGCTCTATGCAGTGTAGCTGTAGCAGTGTAAAATGTTTCCTAAATGCAGAAAGACACTAAGTTCTGTGCTGATGATCTGAGACTGAGTGAAACTGTGCTGTGTGAACATACAGTAATATACTGACTGACAGCTAGTGTACAACTTCCTGTATCAGCGCCAATATACATTGTGTTTAAGTTATTTCAAAGTAGTATCAAAGATAATAGTAAATAATCACTTTCCTTTTTCAAAGACTCCAAAAGTAGAAGATTACATCGATAATTTAGCAATCTAAGTATATTTCAGGTTTTGACCTGACATATTCAGTCACTGTCAATTCTAATATTACAAAAAAGAAAAAAAGAAAAGAAAAAAAGTTTCCTGCTCAGCAGTCACACATTAACAGCTTTCCAGATCCTCTCTGCGAATAAAGGTCATTTTTTTTCTTTACGCAAAAAGCATCTGATATAGTCTGTTCAGATCTTTGTGCAGAAAAGAAAAAAATTCTGCATTGGTGCAATGCAAATAAATGAAGTAAGCCAAACTGAATTCCCCAAACCATTTCCTGCAGAACACTGCGCAGAACTTTTAACAGCTTTTATGTTTTTACATAAGCATGTATTGTGGCTTTAAGTGTGGACTGAGGATCTTCTTAAAGGAACACTCCACTTTTTTGAAAATAGGCTCATTGTCCAACTCCCCTAGAGTTAAACAGTTGAGTTTTACCGTTTTGGAATCCATTCAGCCATTCTCCGGGTCTGGAGGTAGCACTTTTAGCATAGCTTAGCATAGATCATTGAATCTCACAAATGACCATATATAATGACGATATTTTTCCTATTTAAAACTTGACTCTTCTGTTGTTACTTTGTGTAGTAAGACTGACGGAAAATGAAAAGTTGCGCAATGATATTACACAGTGCCTGAAAGTGACCGGCAATAAGTTTGTGTAGATGCAGAGTTGCAGCCGGCAGAGTTGACGGCTGCGTAATATCATTGCGCCTGCTGCACCCATGGTGCGGCAGCAAAGTACCTTGATTATTACGCCAAAATGAGAGTATAGTTCCTAGCCATATCGTCCTAGAAAATTACAACTTTTCATTTTTCGCCCGTCTTTATACACGACATAACTACAGAAGAGACCAGTTTTAAATAGGAAAAATATCTAAACTCTTTGGTCATTTTTGAGCGAGATGCTAACGGTCTAATCAGATTCAATGATCTATGCTAAGCTATGCTAAAAGTGCTACCGCCAGACCCAGAAATCGGCTGAATGGATTCAAAAACGGTAAAACTCAACTGTTTAACTCTAGGGGAGTTGAAAAATGAGCCCATTTTCAAAAAAAAAGTGGAGTGTTCCTTTAAAGGTTTTCCAAATAATCAAAATAAGAGAAGTATAAGAGGTTCTCCAAGTCTAAAATTTCAACATTCCAAGAAGTATTCCCACACAGGCCAACCAAAATCAGTCCAAGGATCTGTCCATGTTCCTCACACCTTTCCTTTAGAACACCGGTTCTCAATTCCAGTACTGGGGATCATCAGCTTGTTTGAGGAGAGAGAACACCTTTAGAACAGTGGTTTTCAATCCTGGGGACCCCTATGTGTGCCTTATTAACACACCTGATTGATATCATCAGGTCATTAGAAGAGAACTACATGAATCCAACTGAGTGTGTCAGATAGGAGAAACATCCAAAATGTGCAGTGCAGCGGGTCCTCAGGACCAGGACTGAAAACCACTTGTGTATAGTATGTCATTAAAAATCCTAAAAGTACGATTAAAGAAGAAATAAAAATTTGTGTTTATATAAAAGTCCACAAAACTACATACACGTGATATTAAAAAAAAAAAAAAAACTTTTCGCAATCTTTATCAAATCAATTTATACAAACGTATCTTTTCAAATTACAAGTTTCTAGAACAAACTAATGTCTGAATGTCACTGCATTAGATACAAAATGAAAAAGCAAGTGAAAAAATTCCACTTGCAAGAGCTTTTCTTAAAGTGGCTTGTCTATTCTGTGCCTTATTTTGCTAGATTTGGGTCAAAGGGATTTTTGTAGATCTGTGAAGTGAAGTCAGTTCCCCTCAAGTTCACACAAAAACCCAACAGAATAAACATAGTGAACAGCACATCACATTAGTGCTTGACAAGTCTCAAAATACTTTTTGTTCATTTTGAATTCTATGTCTGTTGTTTTTGTAGCTTTTTGTAAAATGTTTTGCTTGAAAAACTAAAGCGAGTGCTTTCAGTTGGTCCCAAAAATACAATATTTATGAATTATCAATTCAAAATATTTGTAAAAAAGAATCATTTTAATAATAAATTAATGTTTTTATTTAGCAATTTATGTAAAACCCTTTTTGAAAATAAGAATATATATCTCTTATCAACAAGGCATATCATATAATTTTTCATTTACGTTTACATTTTAAAGCTTTATCGGCCGACTCTGAAAACATTCAGACAATATAGCTGTTATATGTATATATACACACACACACACACACACGTCTGGTTTATTATCCTTGTGGGGAATCTCCATAGGTGCAATGGTTTTTATACTGTCTACACCCTTACAGAAGCTTTTTCTTACATTCTCAAACTTCTTTTACATTCTCAAAAAAATCTGTATGATTTATAAGCTTGTTTCCCCATGGGGACCTCAATTTAGGCCCCCACGGTGACACGAGTCCCCATGAGTCTGTGTGTATTCAGGTTTAGGACCAGCATATAAAAACAAGACCACACACACACACACACACACACACAACATACAAAATGTTACACCCACCTGCACTGTTGGTCCTCCACATGCTGCCAAAACAGTACCCATCAAGGCATGAAAGAGGCCACTTCCACCAGAGAGCACCACTGCCATGAAGGGCCGTACCTGGTCTGTAATTATTTTGGTTGGTATCGTGTGAATGGCTGGACCCAGGTTTTCCCAGCAGAACACTGGCCAGTGCATCACACTTGCTCCACTGGTTTGTCGTGGACCCACAGTCTATGTTGCCATTACTTCCCTGGGAATATGGCACACACATAGAAAGCTGACCATGTGATGTAAAATAAAATGTGACTCATCTGATCTGCCAACCTTGTTTCACTGCTCCATCGTCCAGTTCTGATGCTCATGCGCCCGTTGTAGGTGCTTCCAAAGGTGGACAGGGGGTAATCATAGGCACTCAGGTTGGTCTGCGGCTAAGTGGGCCCATATGCACAAAGTGCAATGCACTGTTGTGACACATTTAACCCATAACCATCATTAAAACTGTGCGTGACTTGTGCCACAGTAGACTTTCTGTTGGCTCAAATCAGATGGGATAGCCTTTGTTGCCCTTGTGCATCAATCAGCTTTGGGCGCCCAACATCCTGTTGATGGTTTGCAGTTTTTCCCTCTTCTGACCACTGTTGGTGAATTCAGCTGCATCAGTTTTGAAACAGTTGAAGGAGATTTTAGGGGTATCTGAAAAAAATTTAAAAATATAATATTTTTGAATATGAGTAGCCTGGAGAAAAACAAAAACAAAAAAAAAAATTGTTTTTGAACATTTTACAAATGTTCTAAAGTAAATGTCTGTATGCAGACTATCTGAAGCACCAAAGTATCACACAGAAGGAATAATCATAGTTTAGCACTTAAATTCATACTTTCATTCATGTCACACTAAACGCATCAAACAATTATTAAAAAAAAAATAAATAAAAAAAATAGATGTGAAGAAGAGAAAGGTATCCTGTAAAAGAAAGCAAAAAAGAATGATTTTCTCTGCCGTGTCCATCTCTTCATTAACAACTGCTCAGTCCTGTAGGGAAACACACATTTGTAAATCTGCACAAATGACAAAAATAAACTGGAAATCATAAATTTAGCTGCATGAGAAAGCACATTGATTTATCATTTTTGAAACAGATATTCATACATTCATTGCAAGCAACCTACAGTTCCAACGCCTAAATATTACTTATAAATAAAACTTATATTATTGGGGTTGTGACAAACTGTACCAAATTGCACAAGTGAAATGATGCAAATATGCTGAAGGTGGCGCTGTTGTCTATGACATATAGCTGTCAGTAAGCTCTCTCTGCCCTGTAACAAGCAATATGCAAATATTATTTATAATTAACCAGTAACAAAACCCTGCAAAAATAAGTATAAACGTTCAAGAAATGTAGCATATCTTTATAATCATATTAAAAATCGACAATCTATAGAGAGTAATTTTCATGAAGTGTTAGAAGTAAAAAAAAAAAAAAGAAAAAAAAAAATTAAAGGGGGGGGGGGGGGGTTATAAGTTCAGTGGAAGAGGAAAGAGATGGAGGAGTATGGAAATGAGACAAAAGGCAAGTTTGGTAGGTTTACCATGGTAATACCATGATACTGAATGATTACCACATTCATACTGACATTCAAAGAACAGGCCCCGCTGAGACAAGGCTAAGAGGAGTCTGATTCCTTCAACAGTCTGTCCTGTGTAGTTAGTTGCTGAATGAGTTCCACAACACAAAATTTAGATTGTTCAGCCAAATTGAATTCTGAATGCAGCTTACAAAAGACCTAAAAATGGCCGAATAATAGTTTTTATATTTCATATAATATCACGCCGGCGTAATTAGATCGTTCAGTGCCACACGTCAGCTGCCAAATTCAAATCTGCGTTCGCGCTGCGCATTATAACCAATCACATACAATTCTGTTGAACTTATGAACGCACTGGCCAATCAGAGGCGTTCAAATGAGTCATCGCTGAAACGCGGTGTTTTGTTCAGTGCGTGCTCACTGACTGAATTTGCTCTCTGGTGAATTCTCTCACCAGAAACCAGATGTGTACATGTGCTTCCGATTTAAAAAAGTTATTCATTTCAAAATGTAAACAGCTTCAGTGATTATAACAGGAGTTTTTGAGAGTGCTTGAGCTTAATAGAAGTTAATAATAATGTTCTTCGATAATGAAGGCTACATTCTTTGCTCTCTTTCCATACAATGGAAGCGTTAGAATTAGTAACTTAGATACAGTAACTTACATACAGTATTACATACAGTAACTTACATACAGTATTATTAATCTTTGTTAATGTTAGTTAAAAAAAAAAAAAAGTTTTATGCGTATAGGTGATAGATTACACTAACATTAGGCAACTTGCCCATCGCCCATTATAGATCAACCAACATAATCTGTAAAGGTGCAAAATGCATTTACTTATATTTGAGAATAGAGATATTTAATACTTTTGGGAATTTTTCAGTATAAATATAAATATATAAAAGAAACAATTTCAACCAAGTCATAATCCGTCCCTGCAAGTGGGACTGTAGGCAGGCTATGAGGTTGTTCATACTAAGGAAATACATAACAGCAGCCACACCCTGATCTGACACTGGAGTGCAATAAATAAATGAAATGACAAATGCAGAGATGGGTTAAAAAAAATGAGAAATAGAATTTTATGTTAGACTTCAGAAATGAAATGTTATGTGTAAGTTTATAAGTTTGCCTGACATCAAAGGTTTTGATACAATCTAATCAGATATGGATTATATGCCATGTAAATATACCATGCAAATATAATAACAAAAAAAAATATTTATTCATTTATTTATTTATTTAACATTTTTTTTAAATTAAGCTTTAAAGCATATAAACAGTAAAGTTTCATTTAAGCTTTTTAAAATCATTTTCACGCATGAATTAAAATGAATTTAAAATAATAATAATAATAATAATACTAAAAGCATGGGTTACAGTGTGGTACTTACACTCAAAGTAAATGAGGTCAAACTGTAAACATTAAAATACTGTTTCAAGAGTATAGCCACAAAATGTAGAGAATATGCATCTATTTCGCATGATTTGTCATTTTACATCTTTGCTGCAGTGACGTTGCAGCGACCTGTCACTTGCAGATGAGATCAGGAAACAACAATCCAATTGATTCCTGGTGGACAAAATCCCATCATTTCATTCGCAGTTTCCTTACTTCGCTCCTTCAGAAACTTTCACCAATCACTTCCATTGCAAATGCCTCATTGTAACCTTCCTTTTTTTATTATATATATATATAAAGAAAACAAGGAAGGAACTTGGAATATTCCTTAAACAACTAAGATAGCAATTTTTTGGTCACACTAAAATGTTACTGTATGACTGTATATACATAACCCATAAGTTGTATCCCTTTCTTACTTTTACAGTTCTTTTAGCTTCTGTTTCAAGCTTGAAAGCTCCAGTCAACACTTCTTGTAATACATGGGAAAACATGGTTGTGTGAGCAATTCTAGCTCAAATGGTGATACTTTCATACGTTGTATCTTCTGATGGCTGGGAGAACACTTCTTCGATCTTTGCCTCCTGCTCTAGTATGGTTTGATTTTCCTTCATCACAGCTGAGATGCTGCTGTTGGGCTGATCACTTCCTGTTGAGCTCTCTTCCTCTGATACTCCAGCAGGATAACATCGGACCACAGCATAGTCTTTTGTCAATGAGGAGACGCCCCTGATCTCATCTGACTCTGGTGGTGGCATCTTTGTGAAGTCAATGGAGGCATAATGGAGGGGTCCTTTACGATTCTGGGTGGCAGCTCCATTTAGTGACAGCATGGTGTTATTGGCATAAACAGGGTCACTCTCATCTCCAGCAGTGGAGATCTGTGGTATATTCTGCTTTTAAAACAATGAAATGAGTGTGTTTTGATATTTACTTAGCAGAAGTTGCAATATTTCAAAACGAATAATTCGAATAACGAATAACTCACCCTGTCAGTCAGAACGAGTCCAGGATCACCGTCTTGTCTGGGCCAGGGCCATCTTTCTCTTCTGAAAAATAATTACACGTGCACATAATCAAAGAATACTGACATAAACATCAGCCAAGTATGGATTTGGACATATGACTGGGGCAAAGAATTTTTAAAGTTTAAGACATTATTTAATTACTGCTTAAGTTGGGAACCTTTTTTCCACAAAACACCACAGTAAAAACGATATATTTTTTTAAACAATAGAAAATACAGTGAATTTACCTTGCAAAGACAAGTAAAATGCAGCACAAGATTGTCATCACAGTAGCCCCAACAGCTGCTCCAGCGAAAAAAGAGAAATGATGGAAACCTAATAACATTTAAAAGAAAAAAAAAATACAAGTTTTTGAATAACCACTAAGAGAATCTATCAGCTATATGCAATAAAAAGCATCTAATTCTACTGAAGCTAGTGATTTCACTTCCTCCTCTAGCAGCTAGTTTGAACTTTGGTTAGTAACAAGGCTCTTTTGAAGAGTAATGAAGAATTAAGCATTTATCCTTTGCCTTTTCTCTAATGTAACAACTGGAAGTGAACACCACCCATTAAACTGTATTAAATGTATAAATAATGGTATTTAAGCATCTGTAAATGCTTTAAAGATTACACCTTAAAAACCAGTAAATGTCTATAAAAATTACCTGACTCCTGACAAGTGACATGAAGCAAATGAAACTCTTGACTTGCAGTTCCATGAGTGTTTTTGCTGACACACTGCAGAGTGGATGTGTGTGTGAGTGACTGATGTAGAGTGATGGAGCTCCTCAAGCCTGTGCTGCTCAATCGCTCTTCACTGATGAACGTGTTTGAAGAGTTAGTGACAGGACGTCCAGACAGATGCCACTCCAGTTCAGGAGAGGGATTTCCATCAACCTCACAGAAACACACAGTTACATCAGTTCTGTTACAGCTGGAGGATGGAGAGATTTTAGGGGGATCTGAAAGTATTAAAATGAGAAAAAAAAATACAAATAAATTACTGTAATGATTCTGCTCCTGTCAGTGATAAATGTTACAGTTCAGTTTAGGGGCATCTGAGAAGAAAAGATAAAAGATTCATTGAGAAAAACTAAGGAGTGCTGGGGAAGATTACATACTGTATACAGTGACTCAATTATTTGGACATAAGCGTCACCGAACATATAAATACATTTGCATTAGGTAACAAAATAGCAAAACAAGCGGCATTTATTTTAATTATGTGATGTGGTTGGTATTTTGTTATTTAATGTGAAAATAATCAGACATGTTGTGTGGCTGAAGAGTCCAAAAATGTTTAACTATGCTTTGGGGCCACTGTATAAAGAGACTGAAAATTCTGCCATCATTTACTGACTCTCATAACAATCCAAACTGTGTACATGTCATTCTTTTGAGTGTTGCTTTGAACCCACTTTAAAGGGGTCATGAACTGAGAAACCAAAATTCCCTTTTTTTGACATATAAGAGGTCATTGCACTATAAAAACATCCTGTAAGTTTCAGAACTCAAAACTTTGTTGTTAGTCTAAAAACAGCTTATATTGAAGACAGTCTGTCAAAATGACAGCTTTTTGAATGTATTATTCTATGATGTAATCGGTAGATAAGCAGGGGCGTAGAATTGGGTGGAGGGGTGTTGGGGCACCAGGGATGTGTCCCTACCAGTATCCAGCAAACTGTCCCTAGCAATAATTTAGATCAAAAAATATATATGTAATATAAAATATATCTATACATTTTTGTAATTTAGGACGCATCTGAAATGTGATACCATTAATATTACCTAAGGAGTTAAAGTAAATAGGCTACGTTAGAAAACTGTGCGCTTTCAAGGAAGCACATTTAATACATGGGTGGAATGAAGTCACAGAATGTAGTCACGTTTACCAAATTTGATGGTGCAGGGCCGGTGTCCTGCAGAGTTTAGCACCAACTTGCCTCAACACACCTGCCTGGAAGTTTCAAGTATACCTATTAAAGGAGAAGTCCACTTCCAGAACAGCAATTTACAAATAATTTACTCACTCCCTTGTCATCCAAGCTGTTCATGTATTTTTGTCTTCAGTCGTAAAGAAATTATGGCTTTTGAGGAAAACATTTCAGGATTCTTCTCCATATAATGGACTTCATTGGTGCCCCGATTTTGAACTTCCAAAATGCAGTTTAAATGCGGCTTCAAAGGGCTCTAAACAATCTCAGCCGAGGAAGAAGGGTCTTATCTAGCAAAACTATCTTTTTTTTCGAAAAATAAAAATTAGCATATTTTTTAAGCACAAAAGCTCGTGTAGCACAGGCTCTGGGATGCGTGTCCACGATGCTACGAATTAGTGATGGGTCATTCTAGAATGATTTGCCATTTTGAACGGATCTTTAATGTGACTTGGGAAAAACGAGTCGTTTCGGGGAGTAATTCGTTCAGTCGCGCATGCGCAACATCCTATTAGGTTCTGTACTGGAATTAGTTCACCTGTTTCGAGACTTTGGGTTTTTCGAGTCGTTTGTTCATCTCATGGGGCTGTCACGTGATGCTGATTTTGCTAAAATGAACGAAATGACTCGAAAAAAAGATTAGTTCATTTTGCTTTAAGAGATTCAAAGGTCTGAGTCGGTAAAATGATCCGAACTTCCCATCACTACTACGAATCACGTCTAAGTTTATCGTCTGTGTACTCTGGCTCAAAAAGGTAACAACTTCAGAATCGTCCAACATCGTTGTATCTTTTTGTTTGTAAACAGCTTTTGACTTGCACTTACTTAGTCTTTACGCGTTCGCTTTGTAAACACTGGGTCTGTAGTTCCGCCTACGTGACCTTTCGACGTGATTCAATAGTACGTAGTGTCGTGAAAGCACATCCCAGAGCCTGTGCTACATGAGCTTTTGTGCTTAAAAAGTATACAAATTTTTATTTTCCGAAAAAAATGACCGATCGTTTCGCTAGATAAGACCCTTCCTCGGCTGGGATCGTTTAGAGTCCTTTGAAGCTGCATTTAAACTATATTTTGGAAGTTCAAAATCGGGGCACCGGTGAAGTCCATTATATGGAGAAAAATCCTGAAACGCCTTCCTCAAAAACCATAATTTCTTCACGACTGAAGACAGAAAGACATGAACATCTTGAAAGACAAGGGGGTGAGTAAATTATTTGTGAATTGCTGTTCTGGAAGTTGAGTTCTCCTTTAAGACATTGATTAGCTGGTTCAGGTGTGTTTGATTAAGGAGCTAAACTCTGTAGGACACCGGCCCTCCAGGACTAAGCGTGGTGACCCCTGACCTATAGCATCAACGACGCAACACTTGTTCCCTTAACTCAGGGAACCGAGGTTACGTCAGTAACCACAGCGATTGAATGCAGGATTATGCAGAGATTCAATGCAGGATTGCAACTAAACGATAATACTGTGCCGCCTATATTGGATTCGACAGTGATGTTGCAACATAAGTGTTTTCATTACATGGCCACTATTGCTTGGTCTCTTCTTACAGATCGTTTGATATGTACTGAGTTATTTATGTGTTCTAAAGCTAAATCACAGCAGTGTCCATCTATGAGGAATGAATGTACGCTGTTAGCCAATCATAGGAGTGGGCATTTACTTCCGACTCCACAATCTGCCATGCCTATTCAAACAGAGCACTGTGCTGAGGGGGGATAAAAGCAGGACAGAAAATAGCCCATTACTTCTAAATTTCTATGTTTTTGATGTAAAAATCTTGATAACATTATATTTTATAAGACCTTAGAGAACAGTACAAAAGAAAAAACAGGCAGTTCATGACCCCTTTAACTGTCATCGTTATTTTAACACTTGTAATCTCTGTTTTCCACTAGCTCTGCCCTCTTTGCACTAGTCAGATCAGCATGCTGCAAAAAACACTGTCACAAACGAATGTGTGAATCACAGTTAAGCTACAGTGCTGATGCATCAACAGTCAGAAGAGTGCATTTGGAAAACCCTCTAGTCTTACACATTAAACATTCTTCATAGGCTCGTAAAGGTCTTTGCACACTGAGTCTGAAATTCTCGACCGAAATTTTCGCACGTTATAAAATAAATACGACCTCACGTTGTGTCAATCACCTTTACACACTGCCTCCGAAACTTTCGTCCGTCATAAAAAAGAGATTCAGGTTCGATTTTCTGTGTTTTCACATCCATGGTAAGCATTTTGATAGGAAATGATGACGAACATGAAAAAAAATTGTGCAATGACCTTAACAGTTAATTTTATAATTGATGTTACGGTGCTAATGAATGTGACAAGATACTGGCTATTGTGTATTACTCACACTGAATGTCCAGCATCACTGATGAGTTTTGGCTGCCATGTTGGTTCTGAGCTGTACAGTGGTACCAGCCTCTGTGTTTCCGGTCGGTCCTATTGAAAATAAGAGTGTCTCCAGTCTGCAGCTGCTCCAACTGTCCTTCACTCTCTCTGGACCAGGTGTAGTTCAACACTGCTGGATTTGCATCACTGCTGCATATCAGAGTCACTGAACTGCCCTCCAACACAGAGCTGGAGGGAATCACTAAAGTTGACATGTTTTTGGGGCCGTCTGAGGAAGATAAATGATTCATTTAGGAAGGAATAACCGAAGACTTTAGATATACAAAGATGTATATCTAAAGCACTCCTATCACTTATGAATGGGAGAAAGTGCAACTTGCAATATGGCAGAATAGTCCTGGCTTCTACATAAAAGAGCCAATCATGGCACTGCCAAAACAATCAACATTTTGAGACACATGCTTAGGACTACACATTAACTGGTCTAGCGCAAAATGAAGCTTTTTTAAAGCTACTTGAGCATAAGAAACAAAACTTATGATATAGTTGTCAGAGTTCACTGGGGATTGCAAATATGAAATATGATCATTAGCTTGGTGAACAGTTTTAAAGAATTTGATGTTTCCTCATTCAGAGAGGTAGGAGCTGCAACTGCATGATAGAAACAGCAGCCCGAGTGGCGTTTCAAAGATGGCTGCCACATGAATTGGCTTTCCTCAGAGAACCTTTGGAAGAACTGTTTGAATAAGTGCCGTTGCATATACAGTGCCATGTGGTTTGGTATTTTGTTATTTAGAAATTAAGTGACTCAAGAGTCCAAAAGGGTTCAAACATGTTATAGGGCCACTTGAGAGTATATCGAGGGGTGAGAAACAGAAGGGCGTAAGTGATATTTCATTAAGTCACATGTGCCATTTTGGCACCAATGTTTTATTCCATTTCATGTATAAAAATATGGCCGCATCTGAGGTTTAAATGCAGCTTCAAAAGGACTCTAAACGATCCGAGCTGGCGAACAAGGGTCTTATTTAGTAAAACAACCGGTGATTTTCTACAAAAAAAAAAAAGAAAAAAAAAAAAGTATGTACTTTTTTAACCTCAAATGCTTGTCTTGTCTAGCTCTGCCATGCGCATGTGTACTCTTGTGTAATCCGGGTCAATACAGTTAGGGTATGTTGAGAAACTCCCATCTCATTTTCTCTTCCATCTTCAAATTCACCCTACAATGCTGTTTTACCTTTTATTGTAAAGGGTGTTTGACCTTCTTTGCATGTTCACTTTGTAAACACTGGGTTGGTACTTCTACAGCGATGCAGGATGATTTTGAAGTTGGAGGAGAAAATGAGATGGGAGTTTTTCGACATACCCTAACTGTATTGACCCGGATTACACAGAGTACACATGCGCATGGCAGAGCTGAACAAGATGAACATTTGAGGTTAAAAAAAAAAATCATACATTTTTTATTTTTGTAGAAAATCACCAGTTGTTTCACTAGATAAAACCTTTTTCCTCAGCTGGGATCGTGTAGAGTCCTTTGAGAAGCTGCATTTAAACTGCATTTTGGACGTTCAAACTCACAGGGTACCACTGAAGTCCACTATATGGGGATAATTCCTGAAATGTTTTCCTCAAAACACAATTTCTTTACAACTGAAGAAAGAAAGACGTGAACATCTTGGATGACAACAGGGTGAGTACATTATCTGTGCATTTTTGTTCTGGAAGTGAACTTCTCCTTTAATCGGGTTAAAGAATAACTATTGGACAGAAAATATCATCTAAAGTTGAACAGGGTTTCACAGACAGGGCTTAGACTAAACCAGGATTAGGCCATAGTTCAATTAGGACGTTTAAGTCATTTTTATAAATGTGCTAAGGAAAAAACATTACTGATGTGCATCTTGAGACAAAACAAAGGCACAGATATATTTTAAGATCTTAAGATATTTCATGAAGTTTCTTTCAGCTGAAACAGCTCAGACTTACATTTTAGTCTGGGATTAGGTTTAAATCTTGTCTGTGAAACCGGGGGTGAATGTAATTGATTTTACTAAAATAGTAATCTCAGCCACTTAACAATTCGGTCAAATGGGTGACTAAAAAGCCTTTACAGATGCCTTCCCTAGTGAAAAATAAATACACACAAACGTATTTGAAATACTTAGTTTCATACTAAGTATAATACAAATACATTTACATATCTACATATTAGTAAACTGGTTTACATAAAGTATAAAGTGTAAATTGTAAAAACTAATTTTGTGGCATATAGTATGCAGTTATGCACTTTTAGCACCAACTGGCTTAGTATATTCAGTTCTTGTTTTCATTACTTAAATTATTAAGAATTCACTAGTGTACTTTTGCTAGTAGAAAGAGCTCATCAAGAGCTTTCTTTTGATATACATGCATCTCCATTTCACCCAAAATGTCACTTACGCTTCTGGTTCTCACCCTCGATATATACTTTTGCTCTAGTCTTAAAGAGACAGTTCCCCTATAAAAACCCACTGACTTTTATTGTATGAGTAAAATCAAAATATCTTCTTTAGTGTTCAACAGAAGACAGAAATCCATACAGATTTGATGGCAAAAAAACACTTATGAAAGAATGTTTGAAGAATATATATTCAAACTATGCATTGGCTAAACCTACAATTAGCATCCAGGACCGGAAACAATCCATTTTATAATTGACTTTAAGGTGAGAATCTGAGCAAGTAAAATGGGTTATGTAAGGTACTCACATTGAATGTCCAGCATCACTGATGAGTTTCGGCTGCCATGTTGGTTCTGAGCTGTACAGTGGTACCAGCCTCTGTCCGTTTGGTCGGTCCTATTGAAGGTAAGAGTGTCTCCAGTCTGCAGCTGCTCCAACTGTCCTTCACTCTCTCTGGACCAGGTGTAGCTCAACACTGCTGGATTTGCATCACTGCTGCAGATCAGAGTCACTGAACTGCCCTCCAACACAGAGCTGGAGGGAATCACAGACACTGATGTGTTTTTAGGGGAATCTGAAGGGAAAACAAATTTAGGGCCTCATGATAAAAATCACAATAATATAATTCACAAGTGAAAACTAAAAAGCATCACAAAGCATCACTTACACTGAACATGTAATGTGATGTTGTTCTGTGCTGTTTTGTTCTTGTCCTGTAGCTGGTAGGTTATAGTGCAGGTGAAAGTGACTCCATGTTGACGGTGAGTAGCAGTGAAGTTCAGATCAGAGATGAGCTCCTGTAGTCTGCTGCTCTCACTGAGGGGGATTCTGGGAGTGGAGCTCCATGTGAGAGTTGGTGGAGGAGAGGAGCAGAGAGTCTCAGCAGAGCAGCGCAGACTCACAGAGCTCCCCTCCAACACCTCCTCCTGATCCTGCACCTCCTTCTGCTCCACATACAGCTGCACTATAGGTTTGGGAGGTGAGTCTGAAAAAAAAACAATTATATTATGTTGTTTTGTCACTTCATCATTTCAGATAATGACGGTGATACTGATATTATTTTACTGTATTAGATCACAACTTGTCATAATATTTATAATATAAGTCACTCACCGATCACATTTATTGAAGTTGAGGTTTTATTATAGGTCCATTTCAGTCCACCATTGCCCTCAATCCTGAAGTAATATTTACCACTGTGATTTGAAGTAATATTGTAAAAGACGGTGGTGCAGTTCTTTTCGTGTAGTTTTCCAGTTATTTTCCCTCTGAAGTGATTAGGTTTGGGATCGCTGGAATTAAACACTTGATTGTTAACCCCATGTGTTCCATCTTTGAGCCACACTCCTGTAGCATCACTCTCAGTGAGGGTTTTGTCATATCTGTCCTGAATTTCAAAAGTGCACTTTATGACCACACAGGATCCATTGAGAGCTTCAATATTTTTTGGCAAACTGATGCTGAAATCTCTACAGCAAACACCTACAACACAAACATAACAGAAATGTGAGAAATAATTGTAAAAATTATTATAAATATCAAGAAAAGAGGTCTGGAATGTTTTATTTATTTATTTATTTTTTGTTAATTTAGTTTTTAAATGGAAATATATTCCAACCTTTCAACAGAAAACAGAGAAGAATTATTTTCTCTGCTGTCCAGATGTCCATATTTTCATTCAATAAGGAACATCAACCTATAGGTGAAAAACAAATTGCCCCCCTCCAAAAAAAAAGGAAGAAAAAAAAAGATAAATGCAACACTGGGTAAACTGGATAAACCCCCTACACCTCATTTATGCACAAATTCTGTTATATATTATCTGTTAAAATACTTTCTGTAATTAAGAGACATTTCTTTGAGTTTACAATAGTGCTGACAACATGCAATCAGGATGAAGCAATGAATTTGGAATTAGATATTTAAACAATTTAAGTTAATTTTGCTTCATCCATATAAAAATAAGCATAATTAGAAATTAATTATTAATAATAAATAATTTAGTGCGTTTTTTTAAAATAATGTATAGTATTTGTAATGATGCTTATCGTTAATTAAATAAAAACAAATCTACCACTGTCTATATAATATATCCTTTTTAAAAGTAATTTAACATATTGGATATGACAGCATCTGTTTATTTTTATTGAGTATATTAATTTTTAGATTAATGTAATAGATGTAAAACAGTAAAATGGCTATCAAAATCTGACAGATGGAGTTTGAAAAAGAAATTGAATCTGACCTTCCTGAGAGCAGAAAGTGTGAAAAACTCCTGTTTAGATCCCAAGTTTCCGGTTGTAACTCCTGCTACTGATTAGAGACGGACTAAAGCTGTGCTGCAGAAACTGAAGCATGATCTGCTGACTAGCATCAGATCTATTATAACTTCCCTTTTTCATCACATCACACCAGTACTTCCTGGATCAGCATTAACATGCATTGTTCACACAAAGACTTTAATTTCATTTCCATTAATAAAGTCCATTGCTACAAAAACTATACAACTTGCATAAATTTGTACATTCATCTAATTTAAGTCTGTTGTCACATAAAGCTATAGTATGGCTTCAGGAAACCTCAGATGTAGTGCACAGGTTCTATACAGTGCTGCTTGAAAGTTTGTGAACCCTTTAGAATTTTCTATATTCCTGCATAAATACGACCAAAAAGTTCATCAGATTTTCACACAAGTTTTGAAAATTGACAAAGAGAACCCAATTAAAGAAATGAGATGAAAATAAATACTTTGTCATTTATTTATTATGCAAAATGATCCAGCGTTAAATATTTGTGAGTTGCAAAAGTATGTGAATCTTTAGGATAAGCAGTTAATTTAAAAGGTGAAAAAGTCTATCTGTTCAGAAGTGCTTTCAGTCAATAGAAATACAATTAGGTGTCAGTTTATGCCCCGTTTTATTTAAAGTACAGCGATCTATTAAAGTCTGATCATGTTTTTGAAAGTGAATCATGGCACAAACAAAGGAGATCTCTAAACCTCGCCATGGAAAAGCTGACTTAGTTAAAGGGAAACTTAAAGACATTTTAATAAAGATCATGTGGACAAGTCAGAAGGCTATTGGAGAAATGTTTTGTGGACGGATGAATTTTTGGTGGTAGTATCATGGTTCGGGCCTGTTTTGTTGCATCTGGGCCAGGACAAATTGCCATCATTGATGGATCAATAAATTCTGAATTATACCAGCAAATTCTAAAGGAAAATGTCAGGACATCTGTCCATGAACTAAAATATACAGAGAAAGTGGGTCATGCAGCAAGACAACAACCCAAGCGCACAAGTCATTCTACCAAAAAAATGGTTAAACAATGAACAAAGGTAATGTTTTGGAACGGCCGAGTCAAAGTCCGGACCTTAGTCCATTTAAAATGTTGTGGAAGGACCTGAAGCAAGCAGTTTCTTAGGAAGAAACCTACCAACATTACAGGTGTTCAAATGTTTTCGTATATAAAAAAGCAAAAAAAAAAAAAAAAACTAAAACTTTTCACAAACTTTCAAGTGGCACTGTAGATGTATGAGGGAGAGGGAAAAAAGTCAAGTGATAATGTAAATAATAAACAATATTATAACTGTATGGAAAAAAAAAACAAAATCACTTAAAATTCAACTACAGTGTTACATGAGCAACAGTCTACAGTATCTCTGTGCATAATGTGCTCATAATGCTGCTCTCTGCTGGTCAAATGATGAAGCACCAGTACAGTTCATTAGCACTTTGGGTAATGTTTTCATTTTTATTTTAATGAAACATATTTAACCAGTGAGAAAAAGATCAGAATCAGAAGAATCATGCAAGATGTAAAAAAACCGAACATGTGCATCACCCAAAAAAAAAAAAAAAAAAAAGCCACCAGAATCAAGAATCAAAAAGCCACCAGACTGGGCCAAAAGGAAGCCATTTACAAAAGCTTTTTGGAAATCCCCTTACTTTCAGGATGATTATCTCTAGAGGGGTAGGAAAGAAATAGGAAAACAGAAGCATTCTACTGTAAAAACTCAAATTTTTATATAGCAAATAGCTCCCATAAAGGAAATACCATAAAAAAGGCTCAAACCTAAAATATTCATGCACATACATTATACACTGCTCGAAAAAATGAAGGGAACACTAAAATAACACATCCTAGATCTGAATGAATGAAATATTCTTATTAAATACTTTGTTCTTTACATAGTTGAATGTGCTGACAACAAAATCACACAAAAATTATCAATGAAAATCAAATTTTTTAACCCATGGAGGTCTGGATTTGGAGTCACACTCAAAATTGATGTGGAAAAACACACTACAGGCTGATCCAACTTTGATGTAATGTCCTTAAAACAAGTCAAAATGAGGCTCAGTAGTGTGTGTGGCCTCCACGTGCCTGTATGACCTCCCTACAACGCCTGGGCATGCTCCTGATGAGGTGGCGGATGGTCTCCTGAGGGATCTCCTCCCAGACCTGGACTAAAGCGTCCACCAAGTCCTGGACAGTCTGTGGTGCAACGTGGCGTTGGTGGATGGAGCGAGACATGATGTCCCAGATGTGCTCAATTGGATTCAGGTCTAGGGAACGGGCGGGCCAGTCCATAGCATCAATGCCTTTGTCTTGCAGGAACTGCTGACACACTCCAGCCACATGAGGTCTAGCATTGTCTTGCATTAGGAGGAACCCAGGGCCAACCGCACCGGCATATGGTCTCACAAGGGGTCTGAGGATCTCATCTCGGTACCTAATGGCAGTCAGGCTACCTCTGGCGAGCACATGGAGGGCTGTGCGGCCCTCCAAAGAAATGCCACCCCACACCATTACTGACCCACTGCCAAACCGGTCATGCTGGAGGATGTTGCAGGCAGCAGAACGTTCTCCACGGCGTCTCCAGACTCTGTCACGTCTGTCACATGTGCTCAGTGTGAACCTGCTTTCATCTGTGAAGAGCACAGGGCACCAGTGGCGAATTTGCCAATCTTGGTGTTCTCTGGCAAATGCCAAACGTCCTGCACGGGGTGTTGGGCTGTAAGCACAACCCCCACCTGTGGACGTCGGGCCCTCATACCACCCTCATGGAGTCTGTTTCTGACCGTTTGAGCAGACACATGCACATTTGTGGCCTGCTGGAGGTCATTTTGCAGGGCTCTGGCAGTGCTCCCCCTGTTCCTCCTTGCACAAAGGCGGAGGTAGCGGTCCTGCTGCTGGGCTGTTGCCCTCCTACGGCCTCCTCCACGTCTCGTGATGTACTGGCCTGTCTCCTGGTAGCGCCTCCATGCTCTGGACACTACGCTGACAGACACAGCAAACCTTCTTGCCACAGCTCGCACTGATGTGCCATCCTGGATGAGCTGCACTACCTGAGCCACTTGTGTGGGTTGTAGACTCCGTCTCATGCTACCACTAGAGTGAAAGCACCGCCAGCATTCAAAAGTGACCAAAACATCAGCCAGAAAGCATAGGAACTGAGAAGTGGTCTGTGGTCACCACCTGCAGAACCACTCCTTTATTGGGGGTGTCTTGCTAATTGCCTATAATTTCCACCTGTTGTTAATTCCATTTGCACAACAGCATGTGAAATTGATTGTCAATCAGTGTTGCTTCCTAAGTGGGCAGTTTGATTTCACAGAAGTGTGACTGACTTGGAGTTACATTGTGCTGTTTAAGTGTTCCCTTTTTTTTTTTTTTTTTTTGAGAAGTATTTACCTAGGTAGCCCATAAAAAAAGATTTAGGATTACGATTTGAACCCTTCCTGTTATAAACTGACCTCTAAAGAGGAACTTTGAGCAATTATGATCATTACATTTGGACTTGAGTTCTGAGTCTTAAGAACTTGCTAAATGTTATATTTGTACCCTACAACATGTTTTAGAGATTAGTTTTTGAACCTGTGTGTTCCAAGCAACCAGGGACACTAAATATATCAGCTTTTGCAAAGAGCTATTGATGTATTTCCTCTTGAGCTTCACACTGCCTTAGATCCTGCTCTCTAATGGTATCACTGTTATACTGTGGAGGAAATTACAGAATGTTGTTGTTCTAAAAGTAATCATGGTGTTTAAAAAGTATTTATACCTTACAATTCAAATACAATATGGCTAGTCACAGTACTTCTATTACAGTACATCTATTTCTGCCCCACCACAAGTTTTGGCACTCTGGAATGAATCTATGTTTTTGAATGAATTGGTTGACTGAATGATTTCATGACTCATTCATAATGACAGTCATTTGTCAGTCCTGACTGGCGTATCAATAAAAGCCTGCAGAAAGAGTCACTGACAATCCCCACCATTAATGCACAGACCAACAGCCTGGAATGTGTGAACACAGACAAGCAGGTGATACAAATATAGAAAAGTTCCAGTGCTGTTGGACTATGGATGATTTCTAATGGCACTGTGCACCCTTGAAGGGCACTGTAGATGTACCACATGACAGGTCATTCCAATTCTCTTACTTCTCTTACAAATCAACACTTTCAAGCTCCAAGAAGTCCAAAAGACATTGTACACTCACCTGAAGGATTATTAGGAACACCATACTAATACGGTGTTTGACCCCCTTTCGCCTTCAGAACTGCCTTAATTCTACGTGGCATTGATTCAACAAGGTGCTGAAAGCATTCTTTAGAAATGTTGGCCCATATTGATAGGATAGCATCTTGCAGTTGATGGAGATTTGTGGGATGCACATCCAGGGCACGAAGCTCCCGTTCCACCACATCCCAAAGATGCTCTATTGGGTTGAGATCTGGTGACTGTGGGGGCCATTTTAGTACAGTGAACTCATTGTCATGTTCAAGAAACCAATTTGAAATGATTCGAGCTTTGTGACATGGTGCATTATCCTGCTGGAAGTAGCCATCAGAGGATGGGTACATGGTGGTCATAAAGGGATGGACATGGTCAGAAACAATGCTCAGGTAGGCCGTGGCATTTAAACGATGCCCAATTGGCACTTAGGGGCCTAAAGTGTGCCAAGAAAACATCCCCCACACCATTACACCACCACCACCAGCCTGCACAGTGGTAACAAGGCATGATGGATCCATGTTCTCATTCTGTTTACGCCAAATTCTGACTCTACCATTTGAATGTCTCAACAGAAATCGAGACTCATCAGACCAGGCAACATTTTTCCAGTCTTCAACTGTCCAATTTTGGTGAGCTTGTGCAAATTGTAGCCTCTTTTTCCTATTTGTAGTGGAGATGAGTGGTACCCGGTGGGGTCTTCTGCTGTTGTAGCCCATCCGCCTCAAGGTTGTGCGTGTTGTGGCTTCACAAATGCTTTGCTGCATACCTCGGTTGTAACGAGTGGTTATTTCAGTCAAAGTTGCTCTTCTATCAGCTTGAATCAGTCGGCCCATTCTCCTCTGACCTCTAGCATCAACAAGGCATTTTCGCCCACAGGACTGCCGCATACTGGATGTTTTTCCCTTTTCACACCATTCTTTGTAAACCCTAGAAATGGTTGTGCGTGAAAATCCCAGTAACTGAGCAGATTGTGAAATACTCAGACCGGCCCGTCTGGCACCAACAACCATGCCACGCTCAAAATTGCTTAAATCACCTTTCTTTCCCATTCTGACATTCAGTTTGGAGTTCAGGAGATTGTCTTGATCAGGACCACACCCCTAAATGCATTGAAGCAACTGCCATGTGATTGGTTGATTAGATAATTGCATTAATGAGAAATTGAACAGGTGTTCCTAATAATCCTTTAGGTGAGTGTATATCAAATAATAGGCCTACCTGAAAATATATTGTCAGAAACAGTACATAAAATGACACAGAAACGATAACAATAAATAGGGTCCATGTGCACATAAAATGTTTTGTAATGCATCAGGCTTGAAAACGTAAAAAATCCATGTGCACTTCGTTGTTTTCTGTTAGATAAAGAATGCAAATGAACAGATAAAATCTCATGTCAAGTCTTTCATGTAATATATGCAGTATATAAAAATCCAGATATCACAGTTGACTAAGGAGGACAAAGGAGGAGATAAAATGTCTATTTGTTGTTTATTGTGTGTCACCTCTCTTAATGTTCAGAGTCTCATATTCAGAGGGTGGAGCTGAGAGCTGAAGAGAAGCATATGTGCCGGCTGCCTCATTCTGAGCCTGAAAACAAAAACACTCTTCAACACCATCATCATTATGTTCTCTTACTATATCTACTATTCACTTAAAGAGACTCACCTTCAGCTTCATGGTCAATCTGGAAAAATAGTAGACTAGATATTAAAAAGAGTTCAGGCTCAGCACATCAGTACATTTATCTCTTGTTTGAGAAATGTGTTGTTACTGTCTGAATGACTTACGGTCTCATTTTGTAGAGTCCAAATCCAACAGTCAGAGCGTACAGAACCAGAATCAGTGTTAATATGATCAAGAATGAAACCGTAGACTGTTGACAATCTAAAATAATGAAACGAGCATCTGAGAAGAATAGATAAAAGATTGATATGACGAAAACTAACTGGACTGCTGGGGAAGTGAGGGTAGCTAATATTTCTGTAAGTTACATACTGTACAAAGTGGCCCAATTATTTGGACATAAGCATCACTTAAAAATAAATGAATTAATGTATTTGCATTAGGTAACAAAACATCAAAACAAGTGGCATTTGTTTTAAAGCAGATGCCATTTGGTAAGAGGTTAATGTCATGTAACTGCTCAGAGACATGAAGGCAGAGGATCAAAACACAGTATTTATTGAAGGGGTAATCGACAAAGTCCAAAAACGGACAAAGGTCATGTACAATCACACAACCCAAACAAAGACTGAGAGATTTGGAACAACATTAGTGAGATTAATCATGACAGAATATTATTTTTTACGTGAACTACGCCTTTTATTAGCACTTATGATCTCTGTTTTACTACTGGCTCTTTCCTTTTTAAACTGGTTAGAAAAGTGTGGCAGTAACTGTGACAAAAAACACATTTTGCCACAAACAAATGTGTGAAAAATGTTGGAACTGAATGACTGTGCTGATGCATCAGCAGCCATTTTAGTGTGTATTTGCAAAACACATTAGTGTCCAGATATACTGCTCTGATGGTCACAGACTACAATGTCTGGAGCTCAACAGCAAATGACTGAAGCACTAATGAGAATGAATTTTGAGTTTGTGAACTTCAAGCTCTAAATGTATCCTAGGACTTAAATATAACTGAAATAAACAGTAATGTATTTTTAATTATTTTTCAGGATTAAATTTAATAAAGATACATTTCTTTTTTATAGTAGCTATTAATGTGTTATAACACAATAACATTGTCAAAATTGTTCATTTTATAATTGCCTTTAAGGTGCTAATAAAATGACAAGGTAAAATTGGCTGTTATGTAATACTCACACTGAATGTCACAGAAACTGATGTGTTTTTAGGCAAATCTGAAGGGAAAACACATTCAGGGCCTCACAATAAAAATCACAATAATATAAATAAGTCGAAACTAAAAAGCATCACAAACTTACACTGAACATGTAATGCGATGCTGTTCTGTGCCGTTTTGTTCTCGTCCTGTAGCTGGTAGGTTATCCACCTTATTTTTCCCATAAGAGTGGGTGCAGCCATTTGTAAATTTTTTGTGTCTGGCTTCCGGTCTCATCCACTTCCAGCTATTTTTAGCTGCACAAAAAGCTGGTTATGCTGCTTGACATTGCAAACTGGTGTGTTGTACCATATTATTTGAATGTATTATCTTAATTATGAACACATTGGTTTGTAGTGCAAACTGTTTTACCGTTTACTGCACTTTGATATTCTTCTCGTTATTTTCCTATGGCGGATTATGAACCGGACGTCTAACACATTACCAGAAAACAGCTTACTTCCGCATTGAAAAATAAGGTGGATAGTGCAGGTGAAAGTGACTCCATGCTGACGGTGAGTAGCAGTGAAGTTCAGATCAGAGATGAGCTCCTGTAGTCTGCTGCTCTCACTGAAGGGGATTCTGGGAGTGGAGCTCCATGTGAGAGTTGGTGGAGGAGAGGAGCAGAGAGTTTTAGCAGAGCAGCGCAGACTCACAGAGCTCCCCTCCAACACCTCCTCCTGATCCTGCACCTCCTTCTGCTCCACATACAGCTGCACTGTGGGTTTGGGGGGAGAGTCTAAAAAAAAAAACATTATTTTGTCACTTCATCATTTCAGATAATGATGGTGATACTGAACATTTACTGAATTTGACTCTTTATCACAAGTCACAGGTCCTGAAGTAATATTTACCATTATGATTTCAAATAATATTGTAAAAGACAGTGGTGCAGTACTTTTCGTTTTCCAGTTATTTTTCCACTGAAGTGATTATGTTTGGGATCACTGGAATTAAAACACTTGATTGTTAACCCCATATGTTCCATCTTTGAGCCACACTCCTGTAGCATCACTCTCAGTGAAGTTCCCATCATACTTGTCCTCAATCTCAAACCTGCAGTTTATGATCACACAGGATCCACTGTGACAGACTGATGCTGAAATCTCTACAGCAAACACCAACAACATAAACATAATAGAAATGTGAGAAATTATTGTAAAGATTATTATTAACATAAAAAAGGGTCTTTTTTTTTTTAATTTAGTTTATAAATGGAAATATACTCAAAACTTTCAACAGAAAATAATTATTTTCTCTGCTGTCCAGATGTTCATCTTTTCATTCACTAAGGAACATCAACCTATATGTGAAAAGCAAATTAACCAAAAAAAGGAAGGAAAGAAAGTAAAATAAAATGCAACATTGGGTAAACTGAGCCAACTGAGCCAACTTTCAGAGGTCAGTACTGGTCAGCTGAGCCTTTCCTAAATCATGTAGATCACTATTCTGATCTGTGAAAACTTTAAGAGGTCAGTACTGGTCAGCTGACCCTTTCCTAAATCATCTACATTCATATTCTGATTTGTGAAAACTTTCACAGGTCACTACTGGTCAGAAGATCCTTCCCTGGGTCATATACATCACCATTCTGATCTGTGAAAACTTCAAGAGGTCAGTACTGGTCAGCTGACCCTTCCGTAAATCATGTACTTCATTATTCTGATCTGCAAAAACTTTTAGTGGTCAGTACTGGTCAGCAGACCCTTCCCTGGATCATATACATCACCATTCTGATCTGTGAAAACTTTCAGAGGTCAGTACTGGTCAGCTGACCCTTTCCTAAATAATCTACATTCATATTTTGATTTGTGAAAACTTTCACAGGTCAGTACTGGTCAGCTGACCCTTTCCTAAATCATGTTCATTACTATTCTGATTTGTGAAAACCCACATCATCTGACCAGTACTGACCTCTTAAAGTTTTCACAGATCAGAATAGTGATGTTAGTGACTCAGGGAAGGGTCAGCTGACCAGTACTGAACTGTGAAAGTTTTCACAAATCAGAATAGTGATGTACATGATTTAGGAAAGGGTCAGCTGACCAGTACTGAACTGTGAAAGTTTTCACAAATCAGAATAGTGATGTACATGATTTAGGAAAGGGTCAGCTGACCAGTACTGAACTGTGAAAGTTTTCACAAATCAGAATAGTGATGTACATGATTTAGGAAAGGGTCAGCTGACCAGTACTGACCTGTGAAAGTTTTCAAAAATCAAAATTGTGATGTAATTGAATCAGTGTAGGGTTAACTGTCTAAAACTCCACTGTGAAACTTTTCACAAATCAGAATAGTACAGTTAAGGTTTAAGGAAAGGATCAACTGACAAAAAAATATACTGTGAAACATTCCTCACATCAGCAAAATGAAGCCAAGGACTTAAGGAAAAGTACAACAACCAATGCTTAAATGTGAACGATGCCACAAATAACAATAGTCTATTAGAGACGTACATGATTGATCTAAGGGCGTGAAAAACCTCCGTTATTCACTGGAACAGCACCGTGTGACATTATGATAGAATAAAAAGAGCAGAGCATAAAGAAACACTGATACGCAATAAATTGCGATTGTGAAAGTTTTCACAAATCGAGTTTGACTTAAAAACAATGTTTTTGTATTCGAGCAGTCTGTGTGTTAATTGGTAAAACATGTTAAACATGAAGAGCGCATATTTTTCACATTCCTTACTATAGCGGACTTACCAAGGGGTTTACGGATAAAATTTACAGATCAAGCTGGTTAAGATGACACCATTTTCAGTCTGCTAAGTTTCCAACTTTCGGAGCTTTAAGCATTATAAAATTAAGAGTCGCTTCGAAAAAAAAAAAAAAAACTGATTTCGGCCAAAAGGACAGCATCACCAGAATTCACAAATTATGAAGAACGACATTCGGGATTATATGCTTGTTTATGACAGCGCGTTGTGTATTTATAGCCAAAAGAAATCCGAATATTAAACCGCAAACTATCTTTACTGCGGTCTCACACCGCCGTTGACCTATTTAACTACAAAATAAAACTAATGTAAACTGTGACTGCAGCTTTTGAACTTTAACAGGCCAGTCGCTTCATTAGTTTTAGTTTAAAAAAATGTAGCTGGACTATCAGCTTCCTGCTCAGCATTCACACATTAACAAGTGCTTTTCTCATCCACTCTTTCAATAAAGAAGCTTTTGGTCTGGAGAAAAAGTTATTTTATACAGTCAATTCACAATGCATTGAGGCTGACAATCACCAGATTAGATCATGTCACTTCTCAAACTTTCCACGACCCGACAAACACAGACTAAGCATGTTCAGTCGACGGGGTAACACGCTGATCCAACGACATCCGACGAACTCAGCTGTCTGTTAGCATTTGTCAGCATCTATCCTCAGATTTTTCAGCCAATTGAATTTTGAATGCAGCTTCCAAAAGACATAAAAATTGGCCGAATAATACTTTTTATATTTCATATAATATCACGCCGGTGCAATTAGATCGTTCAGTGCCACACGTCAGCTGCCAAATTCAAATCTGCGTTCGTGCTGCGCATTATAACCAATCACACACCATACTGTTGAACTTATGAACGCATTGGCCAATCAGAGGCGTTCAGATGAGTCATGCTGAAACGCGGTGTTTTGTTCAGTGCGTGCTCACTGACTGAATTTACTCTCTGGTGAATTCTCACCAGAAACCAAATGTCGAAATGTGCTTCCGATTTAAAAAAGTTATTCATTTCAAAATGTAAACAGCTTTAGTGATTATAACAGGAGTTTTTGAGAGTGCTTGAGTTCCTAATAGAAGTTAATGATAATGTTCTTTGATAGGCTTCATATTCTTTCCTCTCTTTCCATACAATGAAAGTGTTAGAATTAGTAACTTACAATGTTTTTATTAAATTCACGTTAAATGCAAAGATATGTCGCATTAAAAAATATTTGTTACACTTTATAATAAGGTTCCATTAGTTAATGTTAATGTATTAACTAACATTAATGAACAATACATATAGTATTTATTCATCTTTGTTAATGTTAATGAAAATAGTCGTTCACTGTTAGTACATGTCAGTTTACATTGCAATAACTAATGTTAACAAGCACAACTTTTGATTTCAATAATGCATTAGTAA